>CM035136.1:25370827-25958327 GCA_020205605.1 Panax ginseng | reverse complement strand
ATTTGAATTTTAGTTTCATATTATAATTTTTATATGTTAAATTTTATTGAGTATATATAAAAAATTGAGATGTTTATGATTTTGATTACATTTTTTTAGTATACGATTGACGTTGTTTTTATGCAATATTAAATAAAAATATATAATTATATTTATTACTACCTCTATCTTGTAAAAAAATGCTTTTAATATATATATATATATATATATTTAGTAACAACATTTATCATTTTTCTTTGTAAATAATTATGTTTAAGTGTGACTTATGTTTAGTTTAATATATGAGAAAAATAATTAATATAATTTTTAATACTTTTTTATATGAGTAATAAGATTCGTCTAAATTATAATAATAAGTTTGTTTTACGTAAATTTTAATATTTGAAAAAATAATTATTATTTTATCACGTTAATTTGTAATTTTTATGGGTATTAACATTATACTTTTTAATTACAAAAAATATATTTGAATATATATCACGTAAATTTTAATATTTGAGAAATTTAATTAGTAAAAATTGTATGACTTTATTTTCACGATAAAATGAATATTTATTATTTTTGACTTTTATGTTATTTATTGCACAATTTCATAATTTAATTAATTAGATCAAGTATAGTAAAAATTATGATATACAAATTTATATTTAGTGGAGAAATTAAACATTATAACTTGAAGGGTGTATTAGACATTATATTAAAAGTATTTTTAAATATTAGTTGGTCAACCACACTAGGGGTACTGAATGTTACATATTATAGACTAGAGGGGTACTGACTGTTACTTGAAAAACTAGAAGGGTGATGAATGTTATTATGATTATCTACAGGAGGTGTCAGTATATTTTAGTCTATTAAAAAAGAGCACTAAAAATAACTGATCTTTTAAAGATGTGTCACATTTGAACTCCTTTTCTCTCCCATTATTTCTCCTAAAATCTCTCATATTTTCTCAATCATATTTTATAAAAATGATACTCCCTCCGTCCCTATTTAAATGACGTTTTAGACTTTTTTATTTGTCCCTAATTATTTGACGTTTGTTCAAATCTATGAGAATTAATGATAATTTTTCCAAAAATACCCCTCATTACTCTACCTATTTTTTTTGGTACTTTAAACTCATTAATGATTTAAGGGTATTATAAACAATTGAGTACTATATTTAATGCTTTCTAATCATTATCTTAATGGGTGTGTCCATCTCTAAAAGGTCATTTAAATAGGGACGGAGGGAGTACTTTTTACTACACTCATAGTGTGTGTCATAAATACCGATGTGCCAATCAGCAAGATGCAAATTAGAGTTTTGATCAACTTACAGATTTTGACTTTGATCGTCACATAATTACCTCGATCTCGTCAAAAAACCTGCAAAAAGTCTAACAGAGTCGGGAGTTCCGGGAGTACTTTCCAATACTTAAGTCAAAACGTTGATATAAAAAGAGAAAATTATTATAATGGGATCGAGTCAAATTTGTGTCTTAAATGTGTTGGAACATCCCTTATTTATAGCATGTGAGTCATTTACTTCAAGAGTTAGGAATTAAAATTCTAATTGGCTTTAGAGACCTTCCAGGTTACCAATCCTTAGTTGGTTAAATTTCGTGACAATTCTATCATTTATTGGATTTAATATATTTTTAGAATACTCCGTGAGCAAAATTATTATATTGCCCTCCTTTAATAATTCATATATGACACACTTAGAAGGGGGGGTTGAATAAGTGTAGAAGCAAACTATGACCAATTTTTAAACTTTAAATTCAAACTATTGAATATAGCCCATCAGATCGAAGAATGCACTTATTGAATGAATGTGATCTCACCGAATTGAATTTTATTTAAGAAAATATCTTGGTGAATTTATAAGTCGATAAAATACTTGATGTAAATACAATATCTCAAGATGAAGCAAAAGTTTATATTTTAAATATTACGAAAACTAATTATCTTGAGAAATATTAAAGAAAATCAAGCAATAAAATAACACCAAGATTTTTTATGTGGTTCAGCTATTACCCTCTATAATAATAGCCTAGTACACATCCAATACCAACTAGTATTGGAGACTCACTTTTATTTTTTTTAAAAAACCCTTGTTACAAAACAGATTCTATCAAATTGAATAACAATAATTCACTAGAGCACACTTGCTCTTTCTTTGCACCAATGCACCCCTTAAGCACCTAAGCTTCCTTGAACCTGTTTGTAACTTAAACCTTAACTTTTAGACACCACTTAGTCTAAAAACAAATTAAGATTACAATAATAGAGGTCTAATGATCAAAGCAAATAAATAATTTAACAATGCAAGGCTCAACTAATGTATGCAATGATCAATTAATAATAGAAAGATATTACCGATTTATAGCCCATGGAAATATGCTGAAAATAATCAGAATTATAATAGCACAGCAGCTGGAAATTTTGCACAGAAAATAAAATTGCTTTTCAAGTATATGAGTGCAATAATTGATTTAAGTGTTGTAAATGTTGTCATTGATCTCAGTTCTTTTTATAGCCCAAACACGTATATATTATCGTTGCTAAAAAAAATGTTTACGTTGTAAAGCAAGAAAAACAACGTTTAATAATTTTCTGCTGAAAACAAACGTAACAAATAAATGTTTGGATAAATATTGGACTCTCTCAAAGATAGTAGAGACCAAGTAAAATAGGACTAGACCGGAAGCAATTATGATTCATGATAGAGTTTAAGTCAGACAATAAAAGTAACTCAAGAGCCATCACTTATCATGATAGTAACGGAACAAATTCCAACTTCTTCAAAGATAGTCATGACTTCCTTCTTTCAAGGTATGTGCCAATAAAAACTCTACCGCCATATGCAACAAATAATTTCCAATATGCAGCTATTAGACTTCTAATTAAAACCCACTACCGCCACATATTATACTTCCTTTCTATATAACCAATCCGTAAGAAGATCACATTCAGATAGTCCTATACATGCATAATATATCATTCGAACAATAATCCTACGCATGCATGCTGACAATTTTCTTGAAAATAAATAGTAGTGAATGGCATATTTAAGATATGCACAAAATATTAATTCATGATTTTATGCACACATAATATGTCCTAGAGCCTTGAATTGAAAAATCATATATTTGCAATGACCTTACATATTTTTCTTAGGACTCAAAACATCTTCATTCTTCTTGAATAATCCAACATACACTTCTTGAAATATATTCCTGAAATCCACAATACACAATTTAGTACCGACAAATAAATCATCATCAAAACTTTAGGCTAGAACGTGAATTAATCAACATTCTCCCCCTTTTTGATGATGACAACATATATGAATGAAACTCCCCCTAAATTCATGCACATTTCAGGAGAAGTTTTTAACACCTGCATGTTAGTATTATACTAAACCAAATATGAAAATTAAAACCATCAATTCTTAAAATGCCTGCAACAAAATCAGTTTTAAAACATGCAGTAAAACAAAAAATTTATCAGCATCTTAACATCTTAAAATCCAGAAAATGCCTATCAAAACCAATTAAAGCAAAGCAAAATTTTAAAACAACCAATTAAACCCATAGTCTTTAAAGCAAAAATTTTAAAACAGAATTCACAGAATCATAGAATCTGACATTTTCTCCCCCTTTGGCATCATGCAAAAAGAGAAGACTTCAATCAATATCTTCGAGATTTGCCCTCTGTTCAGCACGATTGGTGAAGTATGGTCGATGACGAAGACGATGTAAACGCTCTTCCAAGGTGTAATTGTTGGCAAGTCGAGGTGGTCTAGGAATAAAGGTTGTAGGAGGAAGCTCCATATCCAGAAAATCTCCCTTGTACTCAGCCATCCAGTTATTCATTGGCCATTCGAGAATTGGAGAATACATTGTTGGAACATGAAACCTTTGACCAATAGCATTGAACCTTGTAGCCATAAAATCTGCTAGTTCCCCAATTTGATAACTAACGAATTTCACCTCTTGACTTAATTGACAAGTGTTTCGATTAACCTTTCGTTGGAGTGCTTCAACCATAGCCAATGTATGTATCTCAAAACCCGCTTGAAGGTCAATAAATTCATCTTCAATTCGATGATATAATTTATTGATCTCAGGGGCATCCATTGGTAACTTCCCTTTCTCAAGACAAATAAGACGATTTCTGATTTCCACCAACTCATCTTTCAAAGAAGTTTGATTTTGTAAAATCTCAGTTAAAACAGTCATAACATCAGATCCATTTGAATTTGGCAACGAAGAAGAAGATGATTCAGGAATATGAGAAATAGAGGAGGAGGAGTAATAGGTGGAGGAGTAGAAGACATGAATTCACCAAAGATGAAAAGTGATGTGAGATTTTATCAAATTAGCAAAGTGTCGATAAACTCATGATTTGTAATGTAAATTTCATCATCAAAAGAAATCTTAAAATGTTGAAAAGTTTTGTGAAAAATTCTATCGTAAGGAAGACATTTCTTGGTTTGATTGAATGCAACTTTGCATGTGAGATAACATCATTTTTGAAAAATTAAAAGGTTTTTCCTTGAGAAGAATCATGGCTATGACAACTAAATCTTAGTAAGTAAAATCGGCTCCACCACCAAGTCGTGGAAACAGATTATACCTAACCAACTTATGTAATACACATACATTAGATGACACATATTCACGCTTTTTGGTAGAGACAGAGATGAAAGAGAAAAATCATTCATAACTATATGAAGTTGTTCTAAAGGATGAAAAGGAATATTAGCCACACCCTGAGAGAGTAAAAGGACAAGGTCCAAAGAGAAGAAACACCAAGATACTTCCAAAATTAATACTTGTAAAAAATAAAGATTTACCCTTGACAAATGTGGTAAAACAGTCTCCATTACACTCAAGATTGGTGTAGAATTGTTGGACCAGCCAAGGATAGGCAACAGCAAGAGGAAACAACATAGAAAACATGTTGCACTTGGTGAAAAGTTTTTCCAAAATAGAGTGTTTGAGATAAAAGAGGTCTAAAGACTTTTCATACACAAATTGTTTTGTAGCAATGGAGTTTTTAAAACATGTTTCGAAACTAGGGCCTCTAAAGAAATTTTCTTGTAAATCAAAAGAGGATGAAAACGGATTTACCAGATTAGAAGGAGATTCCGGCTGTGAGAAAAATTGTTCTTCATCCATGGGTTGCTTCAACTTTTCTCATTGAGATGGTTTCGCCGTAAAGCTTTTAAGAAAGAAAACCGGAATCCGAATCATCGGATAATATTGTGGCATCAGACGACACACGACGTAAGATTTTTCTTATTTTTCTCTTAGATTTCATTTTTGTTCCAATAAGATTCTTCAACGAAGATCCTTCATCGATTGATTTTTCCTAAGATCGCTTTAGCTAGCTCATGGTTTTCATCGATCTTAGTGGAGAGTAGAGGGTTTGAGAAACAATAAAGAAAGATTTAAGAAGAAGAAATATATAGAAACGAAAATGTGTCGTCATCACAAAGAAGACGTGCGTGTTTAATTTCAAAAGTTGGAGAGAAAAGACTTCTTGAATCATTAAACCCGCTTTCCAAGGCCTACGATAGACATTAATTTTAAAAGTAAGCGTAAATCCATGAAATGAAAGTCACCGTATGAATAGACTGCCAAAATAGATTTCAAATTTCCCTTAAATATAAGATTCGTGGCAAAAGCAGATATCGCCTTTGCCGGTTATAAAGAGATAATGTTTATCAATAAAACATATTAAAATAATAAAAAATATATATGCAAATATATGAGATATTTTATGCATAAGCTATTTTAGTACGTGATCACATTAAACCATGCACATTCCAAGTTCTCTTCTTAACATGCAGAACCTTTCTTCACTTAAGGGTTTAGTAAAGATGTCAGCCAACTATTTTTCTGTTGGAATAAAAATTAATTTAATTAAACCTTTTGAAACATTATCCCTTAAAAATGATGTCTAACTTCTATATGCTTTATACGTGAATGTAATACCAGATTTTTAGAAATATCTATAGCACTAGAATTATCACAGTATATGGGCACATTATCACATAAAATATCAAAGTCACATAGAGTTTGTTTTATCCATAAAATTTGAGAGCAACAACTCCCTGCAGCTAGATATTCACCCTCAGTGGTTGATAAAGCAATGAAGTTTGCTTTTTACTATGCCACGTAACAAGATCGTGACTAAAAATGTGCAAGCACCACTGGTACTTTTTCTATCAATTTGACACCTCGCATAGTCGAGATTTGAATAACCCATTAGTTCAAAATGATTTGATTGGATAAAATAATCCCAAATTTATTGTACCACTTAAATATTTAAAAATCCTTTAACAAATTTTGTAAATGAGATTCTTTAGGTTTTGCTTGAAAATGTGCACATAAACAAACACTATACATAATATCCGGTCTAAATGCGGTTAAATATAATAAACAACCAATCATGCCTCGATATTTAGTTACCTCCACATCTATACCTTTTTTGTCAGACGTAAGCTTTATTAAAGTGCTCGTTGGTGTAGCCTTTGAATTAGATCCTTCAAAACCAAACCTTTTGAGAAGTTCTTTTGTATATTTGGTTTGATGGATGTACATACCATTCTTTGTTTGTTTGATTTGGAGTCCCAAAAAGTAATTAAGTTCTCCCATTAGACTCATATCAAACTCCCTGTGCATGCACTTTGAAAACCACTCACAAAGAAAATTATTAGTAGCACCAAAAATTATGTCGTCTATATATATTTGTACAATAATAATATCTTTATTTTCATGCTTAATAAATAATGTAGAATCAATTTTTCCTCTAATAAATCCATTTAAAAGCAAATACTTACTCAACATGTCGTACCAAGCCCTTGGAGCTTGTTTTAGCCCATAGAGAGCTTTCTTTAGCTTGTAGACATGATTTGGATACTTCTTATGTTCAAATCCAGGAGGCTATTTTACATACACCTCTTCATTGATGTATCCATTGAGAAAAGCACTTTTTACGTCCATTTGATAAAGTGTGAACTTCTTGTAACATGCAAATGCTAACAAGATGCGGATGGACTCTAGTCTGGCGACTGGAGCGTAAGTTTCTTCATAGTCTATCCCTTCTTGTTGATTTTATCCTTGAGCTACTAGCCGTGCTTTATTACGAGTGATAGTTCCATGCTCATCAAGCTTGTTCTTGAAGACCCACCTTGTTCCAATAATAGAAACATTTTTAGGAGGTGGCATAAGTTCCCAGACTTGGCATCGTTCAAATTGTTGAAGTTCTTCCCGCATTGCCATTAGCCGCCTTTCATCTAGGATAGCTTCCTTAGCATTCTTTTGGTTCAACTTGGGATAAAAATTTGAAAAAGCACATTGATTTTGCAATCCTCTTCAGTAGTGATTCCTTTGTTTATATCTCCAATGATGTTTTTCGGTGGATGGTTCTTGAGATATCTTGCAGTCTTTGGTATTTGTATATCATGTATTACTTCTTCTTGTTGAGGGAAATTTGCTTCAAGTTCTTCTGTTGTATCTTGTTCTACACCTTGTGAATTTTCCAATTCAACTTGCTGGATTTGTTCATTCGGTTTGCTGAATAGGTTCTTCCGGTTTGCTGGATTTACTAAGATTTCCAATGTACCTGCATCCTCATCTCTTTCTTTTGGAAGATCATTCTGAGTTTCATTAAAGCGAATATGAACAGATTCTTCAACACTCAACTTGTTAATGTTAAATACACGATATGCTTTACTATTCTATGAATACCCAATGAAAATTCCTTCATAAGATTTAGCATCAAATTTTCCTAGGTTATCACTAGTATTTAGAATAAAACGTTTAGATCCAAAAACTTTGAAGTAACTAATATTAGGAATCTTATTATTTAACAGTTCATAAGGAGTCTTCAAAATGATTGGACGAATAAGTACTCTATTCAAAAAACATAACAAGATGTGTTTTGACTTTCTACCAAAACTTTTAGGAAGTTTACTTTCTTGTAATAAAGTTCTAGTTGTTTCTTGTAATGTCTTATTCTTTCTTTCTACAACTCCATTTCGTTGAGGGGTTCTAGGAGCGTAAAATTCATGACTAATAACCCTTTTGATCACAAAATATTATAAAGTCTTTTAGAAACTCAAGACCATGATCACTTCTTATCCTTACAAGTTTTAGACTATATTTTGTTTCCAAGTTTCTGATTAATTTCTCAAATTCCTTAAATGCTTCATATTTAGTTCTCAAAAATAATACCCATGTATATCTAGAGAAATCATCTACTATTACAAAAGCATAAAACTTACCATTTATACTAGGATGTCTTTCTGGTCCAAATAGATCAAGATGGAGTAGTTATAAAGGAGAAGAGGTTGATACCATGTTCTTTGCCGTAAATGATGTTCTTACTTGTTTCCCGAGTTGACAAGGAACACAAAATCCCTTCTTTTCATATTTGATTTTCGGCAACCCTTTGACGAGATTCTTTGAGGATAATTTATTGATTAAATCCATGTGAACATGTCCCATCCTCTTGTGCCACAAGTTAGCCTCATCTTGTACAGATGCTAAACATAATTCTTCATCCTGTTGCTCAAAATTAATAGTATATATATTTCCTTCTCTTTATGCAACTAGAGTAATATTGTTAGTACCATGAGAAATAGTGCATTTTTCTTTATCAAAACTAACTTGGTGACCATTATCCATTAATTGACTGAAACTAATAAGATTAAATTCAAGTCCATTAACAAGGTTTACATTATCAATAATTATCTTACCATTTCCAATTTTACCTTTTCCGATTATCTCGCAGGTTCGATTATCTCCAAATGTAACTGTACCATTTTTCTTCTTGATTTTTAGCTCCATGAACTTTGTTTTGTCACCAGTCATGTGACGTGAGCATCCACTATCAAGAATCCATTTTTGAGATGGAACCCTTGCCTTGAGACATACCTGTCAAGAAAAAATAATTCATCCTTTTGGTACCCACATCTTTTTGGGTCCTTTTATGTTAGTTGCTTGGAGTAAATCATCCTTTTTAACCCAAACCTTTTTAATCTTATTTTTCTTAAAGCAATTTATGTCCAAATGACCTTTAATGCCACAATTTCTACACGTTGTAAAGGGTGAACAATAATTTAATCTAAAATGTGATTTTGACTTTAGCATTTTCATATTACCCTTTCATGCATAGAATTATAACCAATTCTTTGTCTTTCAAAAGTAGGTCTTTGTTTACCCAAAATGACATTTAAATTTTCTTCACCTTGAACGAATTTAGCAAGAGATAATTTTAGTGAAGCTATTTCTTTTTGAAGTTCGTCATTAGGAGATATTTTAACAGGCGAGTTATCACTAAATGCATCAATACACACATCTTTCATTTTTAACTCATTAGTCAATTTTTGGAATTCATTATTTAAGAATTTCACCTTATTGAAAAGTATTTTATTAAAGTTATCTAAATAATTAATTTTGCAATCAAAACCTTTTCTTCATTATATATAGATTCTTTTCAATATCTTTCTTTTCATCTATTAAAGAGTCTACTTCGCCCATTAATGTATTTACCAAGTCTTTCAAATATGCATTCTTTTCTTTCAATTTATCATTTTCTTGTTTCAAAGAATTAAACTCAAAATTAAATACCTCGTTTGATTCACCTTCTATTCCTATGAAGCATACTTGAGTTATCTCATCCTTGACATCAATTTCAACTTGATTCTTCTTCATCACTCCAAGTGACCAAATGGCTTTGTTTCTCTTATTATCCTTGAAGCCTGTTTTTCCTTTATTCTTTAGTTGAAAACAGTCTTTCTTGAAGTTCCCTGGACGTCCACATTCAAAACACGTCTCCTCAGTTTGCTTCCCTTTGCCTTTATTTGAGTTGAAGATATTCTTTTATTTATTCTTTCTTTGAAGAAGTTCTTTGAGTCTCCTTGTCATCAAGGCTATCTCTTCATCAGAATCATCATCAAGCTCTTCTTCATTTCCTGCATTAAGAGCTAAAACCTTTCTTCGAGGAGTTTCGTCCTTATCGTCATACCTCTTTAACTAATGTTCATATTCCTCAAGTTCACCAAAAAGGGTTAATGTATCCATAGTAGATATGGTAGAGGAATCTTGAAGAGTAGTGATTTTAGAAGCAAACCTCTTGGGCATAGCCCGAAGTAACTTACGGTTAATCTCACT
Organism: Panax ginseng; assembly: GCA_020205605.1. Classification (NCBI taxonomy): domain Eukaryota; kingdom Viridiplantae; phylum Streptophyta; class Magnoliopsida; order Apiales; family Araliaceae; genus Panax; species Panax ginseng. Next base: position 25,948,152 of record CM035136.1, on the reverse strand, counting down.
TTGTGGAATAGATTTGTCCAAAAGAGCTTTAATGAGTTTAGAAGAACAAGGAACCTTGCTTGAGCCATCTTTATATGATTTCATCTTTCTCGAGTTTGAACATTTCATAATCATGCATGAGCATGCTTAGCTTGACTTCTCAAACTTTTGAAGTGCCTTCATGACTTACCACTAAAGTATCCCACATCTCTTTCGGTCGTGTGTTGCATGAAGAGACTTTATCTATATCTCGGATTGTACCATGCCACCTTTGAGAAGTGTGTTCATTGCTTTTGAATTATATGAGACCATGTAGATTTCGTTTGGATCCATTTCTAGTAGAATCTTTGGTGTCCCATCATCTCTTCGTGGAATAAATGGTCCATTCTCCACAACCCACCATTCCCAAGGATCTCTTTTAAGATAAATCCTCATTCGAATTTTCGAAGTTGTAATTTTTTCATTCCATACAAAGAAAGGAGGTCTATTGGTTGATTGACCTTCTTGATTGTTGTTCTAACCGTGCCATGTCGTAGAATCTTTCCTATAAGTTACCTTTAAGACCAAGTAAGTAGAGCCTTGCTTTGATACCAAATGAAATTCAGATATGGCACACTTAGAAGGGGGTTGAATAAGTATGGAAGCAAACTATGACCAATTTTAAACTTTAAATTCAAACTATTGAATATAGCTTCATCAGATCAAAGAATAAAATTTCTTTGAATGAATGCGATCTACCGAATTGAATTTTGTTTAAGAAAATATCTTGGTGAATTTATAAGTCAGATAAAATACTTGATGTAAATATACTAACTCAAGATGAAGCAAAAGTTTATATTTTAAATATTAAGAAAACTAATAATCTTGAGAAATATTAATGAAAATCAAGCAATAGAATAACACCAAGATTTTTTACGTGGTCAAATTTATTACCCTCTATAATAATAGCCTAGTCCACGTCCAATACCAACTAGTATTGGAGACTCACTTTTATTTCTTTAAATAACCCTTATTACAAAACAAATTCAATCAAATTGAATTACAATAATTCACTTGAGCACACTTGCTCCTTCTGCACCAATGCACCCCTTAAGCACCTAAGCTTCCTTGAACCTGTTTGTAACTTAAACCTTAACTTTTAGACACCACTTAGTCTAAAAACAAATTAAGATTACAATAATAGAGGTCTAATGATCAAAGCAAATAAATAATTTAACAATGCAAGGCTCAACTAATGTATGCAATGATCAATTAATAACAGAAGGATATTACCGATTTATAGCCCACGGAAATATGCTGAAAATAATCAGAATTATAATATCACAGCAGCTGGAAATTTTGCACAGAAAATAAAATTGCTTTTCAAGTATATGAGTGCAATAAGTGTTGTCACTAATCTCAGTTCTTTTTATAGCCCAAACACATATATATTACCGTTGCTAAAAAATGTTTACATTATAAAGCAAGAAAAGCAACGTTTAATAATTTTCTGTTGAAAACAAACGTACCAAATAAATGTTTGGATAAATATTGGACTCTCTCAAAGATAGTAGAGACCAAGTCAAATAGGACTAGACCGGAAGCAATTATGATTCATGATAGAGTTTAAGTCAGACAATAAAAGTAACTCAAGAGCCATCACTTATCATGATAGTAATGGAACAAATTCCAACTTCTTCAAAGATAATCATGACTTCCTTCTTTCAAGGTATGTGCCAATAAAAGCTCTACCGCCATATATGCAACTAACAATTTCCAATATGCGACTATTAGACTTCTAATTAAAACCCACTACCGCTTACATATTATACTTCCTTTCTATATAACCAATCCGTAGAAAGAATATCACATTCAGATAGTCCTATACATGCATAATATATCATTCGAACAATAATCCCTACGCATACATGCCGACAATTTTTTGAAAATAAATAGCGTTGAATGACATATTTAAGATATGCACAAAATATTAATTCATGATTTTATGTACACATAATATGTCCTAGAGCCTTGAATTGAAAAATCATATATTTGCAATGACCTTACATATTTTTCTTAGGACTCAAAACATCTTCATTCTTCTTGAATAATCCAACATACACTTCTTGAAATATATTCCTGAAATCCACAATACACAATTTAGTACCGACAAATAAATTATCATCAAAACTTTAGGCTAGAACGTGAATTAATCAACACCTTAATTCTTGGTTGTCATGGCCACAATTATAGCCTCGATGGTCTTAATTCTGGGCCTCCACGAACTAGATTTTGGACCTCCATGGCCTTAATTATGGGCTCTATGATATTGATTCTGGACCTCTATGGCCTTGATTTCGGCTTCCATGACTTTAATTCTAACCGTTGTGGTCTTAATTCTAGGTCTCTATGGACTTGATTATAGCCTTACACAACCTTAATTCTAGGCCTCGCTTCATGACCTTGATTCTGGGGCTCCATGGTGTTGACTAGGAAAACCGACAGTGAAAAATGAAAAAAAAATAGGATCAATAGTGCAGCGACATCATAAATAGTTAAATTCTCGGAGGCTGCATATAAGAATTAGCTAATGCATGTTGGATTAAGGGAATAAGATATGCGCTCCTGATGTCCAAATTCAATACAGCTAGCACATAAAAATAAAATATAAGAAAATATAAGTAGCTTAGCTTTGTCCAGAAAAATAACAGTCGAAAAAATCCTCAAAAAAACATAAATGTACTAAAGATGAAATAAGGTGAGGATTAATATTATTATATATTTGATAAGTAACATATTAACATGTCATTCTTTTAAATTACATAATCTTTTACTAGTTTAACACCATCTTTGTATTGGGTAATCACCAAGTCCTAAAATACTTTAATTTATTATAATTTTTAAAAAAATAACATGTACTATTTATCAGCACACTTATCATAATCACTAAATTACCCCTTATGATTTCGAGTGTTCATATATACAATAAATAGTATACATATATACTATATTACTCTCCATTGTTTTTTACATGTCGACTTTTTTAAAAAACAAAAAATTAAAAAATATAATTAATATTTGTTTGATTGACTAAAATAATTTTAAAATTTTAATACTACACTTCTAAAATTTATTAAAAAAAAAAGAGAAAAAAATTAATATTTAATAAAGAGATAATATGAAAAATTAAGTTATTAATAATTTTAAAATCTATAAACGACAAGTAAAAATATATAAATTTAACTCTTTAAAAGGAATAATAAAATAGAACTGAAAGAGTAGTATTTAACAATTAAATCATGGACTCCCTATCCATCATATCATTCAATAATATATTAGGCAAGTATGATAAGTATTTTAAAGCTAGATAAAGTCCTTATCATAATACAATATTTTACAAGCTTTTTTAACTAGACATAAAAATTGAACATGATTGTATTTGAACTTTACATATTTATAATTTTATCCACCATTAGGGATAAAAATAATGGTCAAAATATAATTAAGTGAAATTCAAATACATTCGTGTTCAATTTTCATGTTCACATAGAATTTTTGATATTGCACGCTTGGGTTTTTGTGTAAGATTCTATATCCATATTAAAATTGAGTCTTTCCAAAGAAAAATCATAGACGTGACAAATCACCAAATTTGAAAGCAACAGTAAAGGATCCCATATGATCTCCAAAGTGAGTTTAGCAACCATGATCTATTGTGACGCCCTCAAATCCAGGTTTTTTAACTTTGGATTCGGTGCTCACGATTTATTATCATCATAAACATTTTATAAACTATTGCGGAATAATAAATATACATTGTTCATTAATATAAAGCCTTACAACATAATCCCAATGTATTCTTAACCTTAACTTAAACATACCCTTAATATCATAGAAGGTTTATACATTCAAATTACATCCAAGTAAAATACTACTTAAACATTTTCATTATACTATTCTTGGACTTTTCCCTTATCCTTGTCCTTCTTGGACGTCTCTGGCTTAGCTGAAATAAATGTCATGATACAGCAAGGGTAAACAACTAATTTATTTAGCAAGTTTAAATTCAAGGGAGATATATCATGATTATAAAGGAATTTAGCTTTTAGTGTACAACAATAGAATCACTTGTGCAAGAACATGAATTAAGTTTCAATAATTGAATAATAGATGTTGAGTGATTTGAAATAACCATGAACATATATTAAGGTTGACAATCTTAATTAAACTGATCATTTTAACAAGTTTTGGTAATCAAGGGGATCAACCTTTCATACCCGGTGTATTATGCATAAATACTTAATAGTCGAGCACCAATTATTTTCCAATATAATGCATTAATAAAATTGTTCTTTTTCTCAGGCTCGAGTCCTTACCAAATTAATCGGTTAAGAACAACTTTTAAAATATATTTAATTTAACAAATTTAAACATATTCGATCTAACTGACACAACTAGTATAGATTTATCTCATAAACAGTTCATGAATGAAAGAACTTTAATTAATTCACAGTTCAATAATAATAGAACATGAATTCAATGGCACAAAGTGCGATTAACAATAATCATTAAAAATGTGGAATAATAAACAATAATCATCTACTAACATGCTTTAAAAAAAATAACTCAAGTTTGAGTTAGAGAACGTGCCTCAACCACGGTCTATTGCTACGCAATTCTACTATTCGCTTAAGCAATTTGAATTAACTTCATTTGAAAAGACATATTATTGATCTTTCAATTAACATCTCATATAATTACTCATAACATTACTTATAATATCATTATTCTATATTAAATTGTCTAACAGCTTAGTTACATAGTTAAATATTAGACATTACATTAATTCCTTAGTAATATATATTATCATTCCTTGATAATATTACTATCACAAAACAATTATCGTAGTTAATATTATTACTCCGAATAATATTTTATTTACTTCTTAGTATTATTAATTACTAATAATACTTTACTCAATTACTAATATTATTAATCTCTTAATAACATTTTAATCATCTTATAATATTATTGATCATTTAATAATATTTTATTCATCATCTTATATTATTAAACTTTTAATAATATTTTAATAATTTACTAATATTATTAACCAATTAATAAAATTTTAATTATTATCTAATATTATTAATCTCTTAATAATATTTTAATCCTTATCTAATATTATCAATCTCTTAATAATTTTTAATCCTTATCTAATATTAATAATCTCTTAATAATATTTTAATTAATTTTGAATATTATTAATCCTTTAATAATATTTTAATTTAATATTATTAATTATTTAATAATATTTTATTTATTTATTAATGTCTTCATCAAATATTATTAATCATTTAATAATATTTTAATTTAAATTATTATTTTCATTAATAATATCTTAATATAATATTATTAATATCTTAATAATATTTTAATCATTTATTAAATAATTAATCAATTTATTTTAATTTTTAACCTTTACAAATTCATTTATTTAATAATCCTAAAATGCTATAAATATAACATTTTATCAAAATAACCAAACTATCCTCTAAAAATCTTATTACCTCATATCAAGGGTCTTTGATCAAAAAATTATACTTTTACCCTTTATAACATTATTTAACTTATTTTATCAATTTATTCATAATTAAATCATTTTCATTAAAAATACGAAATCAATTCTGAAAATTCTAATTTTCTAAGAAACATCAGTTAATATTACCCTTATGAACATACAATTTTTTTGGAATTTTTCAGTTTCGTTTATTATGCTTTAAATGGCCAAAATAGTCAGTTCTTGCAACAATTTTCATGAACTGAGTTTTTGTCCAAAATTCCGAAACTTTCAGGAGATTTTTTGTTATGTATTTTTACCTCTTGTAAAAATTTGACAATTTTTTGGAGTTACACACGAAGAGTTATTCCCTTTTACGTTTTAAGTTGTCCTTTCTCGTAAAATTCATAACTTTCATCCTGCACATCTAAAAATCGCCATCTTTGGAGAGGATGTAGTTAACTAATCATATTATCATCTCAAATTTTTTCAAAATTTTTAATGTACAATAAACGGATGAAAAACCCCCAGCTATGAACTGCCCAAAAACAGTCCTTTTTTTCTCTTTTTGTAAAATCTGGACAGTTTTGCTAAAAACGGCTCCCAATGATTGAAAAATAATTATTTTTGAGTGCTACCACTTGAGTTTATTAGTTAACTTACACATCTAGCACCCCCTTTTGACGGATCACAAATAGAAAGTGTAGATCTAAAATAATAGATGATCAAAGTGACGAAAAGTAAGGATTTTTCACCCTTAAGAACATAGTTTCATTTTCTTCCTTTTTGCAATATTCTAACACTCAAAATAGTTAGACCCTTTCATGAAACACTAGGAAACATGTAGATCTAAGGGTTTTTGAGTTCAAGTACATATGTTTTTTATTTTGTAAGACCAACAAAAGACATGAAACTAAAGCTTAGGATAACCCTTTCTTTCTCTCTCTCTCTCTATGTTTTGTTTTGCTAGTTAAGTTTGAAGGGAAATGTAAACTTTATTTATTAATGAGGTGTGGGTTTATATAAGTAGTAAAAAAAATATGTATATACCATATCTATATGTATATGTATATTGCCCACATCTCTTGCTTTAGTTGATCAAATAAACAAAATAATTTGGCTAAGGATTAGGTGACACATGGGCTAGGGAGTGGGTGAAGAGTTAGTGACCAACTTTGACAAATAAGAGACCAAAAATAATTTTAGTCACATGCCTTCCCACCCCTTAAAGTGGCCGGATATATACTCCCTCTTTTTCCTATTTTTGTTTTATTTTTATTGTAATATTTTGTTTTATCAAATGACCAAATTGTCCCTTAACAAATGGGCTAAAAATTAGGCCACTTAATTTAATGTTTGGGCTTTTAAATTAATTTGATTGGGCCATGTGAATTACATTGGTCCAAAACTTTAGTTTTTACCGTACCCTAATAATTTAATTATGGTTTTCATTTCACTCATTTTGGAATTTAAATAATTACTAATGCACGTTTAATTTCAGAACCCAATTAGACTTGCTTTAATTAAATTATAAAATTAATTAATTGAGATGTATAGAATAAATCTCTTAGGTTAGTATATAATGTAAATACTAATATTCTACAATATCATAACTTTTAGGTTATTTAATTCTTATAATATATATATTAGGTTATGTAGCTTTCTCTTTTAATTCTCTTTATAAATATATACACATTATAACACATATATTTATTAAATCATATACATGCTTCACATAGGTTATCTCATATTTATTATCATTGATAAATAATCATAATATACATTTGTTCATATACTTAATCACTATATGTCACAAAGTTTTCAATATCATTAATATTTAATTAATATATTTATTTACAATGTGACTTAAAAGTTTTTGGTTATTACATCTATAATCCACATTGAATTAGGTCATTAATGGTGGAAAACCTTAGGCCATGTTCATTCTCAATTTAGAGATTACCTTGAAATAATTTACATAAACTACTAATATATGGATTTAGGATAAATTATTTTAGTCAATGAAGAGTTTTAAAAGGATTTTTTTGTTCTTTGTTAAAAATTCAAGGTGCGTTTGTTACAGGTTATCTGAAGTGATATCTTAGATATCCGATAATGCGTATCGGTCATCCATGTAAAACATACTTTGATCGATACATTAATAATCTTTCATTCATGATAATCCACATAACCGATAAGGTGCGAAGACTTGAGACCTTCTATGTGAGCCTCTCAAAATACTATGAAATTTCGCGTCCTTAGCACACAAGTATCAAATTAACAACACAAATTTAGTCATGTCCCAAAACTAGATTCCATGAGTTTCATCTGGTACCACTACTAGCTAGTAGCTCCACAAGAATGATGCAATCACTTTATCCTTAAAATAAATAAAACTTAATTTATTTCAATTATTTTACTTCAAATATGTCCCAAATTGACAACAATATACTTCAAAATTAACTGACATCAATATATACTTCAAATATGTCCCAAATTAACAACAATATATATACTTCAAATATTTTTGACAGCAAATAATAACAATATACGTCAAATACTTTAAATATGTCATAAATTGAAAACTCAAATCTCTGCAACTATTGAAATTGGTTGAAATTAAATTACCTTGAAATGGAGGTTGGGCGAGAACAACTGCCAGCGTGGGAGGTGGTGGCTCTGGCACCGACGACGAGGGGAGAAGGAATAGAGAGAAAGAACACGAGATGAAGCGGGGAAGGAAAGGAAAAGAAAAGAAAGGAAATGATTTAGGGTTACAACTTATTAATTTTCAACGGAATTTCCGTCAACCTTAAGTTAAATCGACAATAACTTAAGTTTGACTAAAATTTCGCCGAATTATATGTGTTGTCCATCGAAAATATCTTTGGCGCTGGTGGAAAATGATGGCGCAAGAAGTGAGCATTATTCTCGATGGAATTTCGTCGGGATTAATGTATTTTTGATGAAATTATAATCGAATGAATTATCATCAAAATAGATTATTTCTGAGGGAATTATTTTCGTCGAAGATAACTCTTTTTCTTGTAGTGTTCCAGGTTTTTAAACCCGTTTTTGTACATGTAAACCTGCTTTATCCCAACAACATCTACATATACTAATCTAACATGTGTCGATATGAATTAACTTAACAATAACAAATATAAGTTAATGTCTCATAAATTATACAAAAAAATATTTTAACTAGAATGATTTACAATGTTTAAACTACAATGATTTACAAAATTCAATCAACTCAACTAAACTAAAAAAAATTTCAATACGAATACAATATGTACAAATGCTCTACAAATGAATAAAATATATATAAATGATCTACAAAACTAACTCAAACTAGTACTATCCCCGGTGTGAGGAAGATCATTGGGTAGGGGTTGACGATGGTGTTCTGATTTATGAAAATCATTATTGTTATCCCCCCCGCATGCGATTGACATTGCCATCCTGCTCGGTATCTCCACCCTATTGATACAATTAAAAATATAACTCATTAGTCCATATGAGAGAATTAAAGAGACAACTAAATGAAAATTAAATAACATGCAGAATACCTGAGTAGTTGGAGGCTGACTCCCCATCGGGTTAAAATCATCCGGCAATAAGGTAAACACCATCCAGAGCACCTCATCGCATATTGCGATGAACTGCTCCTATTGATACAATTAAAAATATAACTCATTAGTCCATATAAGAGAATTAAAGAGACAACTAAATGAAAATTAAATAACATGCAGAATACCTGAGTAGTTGGAGGCTGACTCCCCATCGGGTCAAAATCATCCTACAATAAGGTAAACACCATCCAGAGCACCTCATCACGTATTGCGATGAACTGCTCCTATGGGACTCCCATACTATAAGACCCCAACTTTTATGAATAAAGATTAATTTTTCTCGAAATATATTTTTGAATATTATGGTGTGGATTTGATATAATGTTATAGTTGTGGGTATTATTTACAATTTTTGAAAAGTAAGCAAGTGGTTATATAATATTCGATTGGTCGGGGAATATTCGTTTTAACAGGGAATATTCGTACGACGGCACATGTGAGACCCCAAATTTTATGAAATAAAAGTATTCAATTTTTCTATTTTGGTAAATAGTTAAATTGATAAAAGTTTAAAGTTAAGGGTAATATATGAATTTGTTTTTCAAAGTAAGCAAGTTGATATAAAATATTCGTTGTGTCGGGGAATATTCGATTAGTCGGGGAATATCCATGACGACTTCAAGACAATCATTGGTGGACCCCACAATGAAATTATTGTCGGATTGAGAAAATGACAAAAATATTTTTATGAAAATAACGACGGAAGTTTTACCGTTAACTGTTGAAACACCCGGTGTTAAAAGTACACGGTATTAATACGCGTGGTTGTATAGTAGCACACGGTATTGATTATTGATGCTTACGTGATAAATCACTCAGTTTTGTTTTATTAGTATTATTAATGTAATAAAACAGAAAAGCTTTTTATATAAAACAGAATACTTTTATAAAGTTATTCGTTTTATTTAGGCTAATAGTAAAATCTTTTTTATATAAAATGTAATACTTTTATAAAGTTATTTGTTTTATTAGAAAATAATTAGAATATATTATATTTTATTATGCATAGTGTTTGCATAGTGGTTCTGATAGTGTTTGCGTAGTAAAATCTTTTATATAATTATTCATTTTATTAGATTATAAATAGAATATATTATATTTTATTTAAAAGATTTTGCTTTAAATATGAACCGCCGATTAAAGTAAATCAAACTGACCGTTCATGAGTTAGTTCTTATTGATCCATTTTTCTATAAATAGAAGCTCATTCCTTCATTATTTCTTACTTAATTCAATTTAAACTCTAGAGAGAGAAACTATAGAGAGAGTTCTTCTTCTATAATCTTGAGCGTATTTCTTTAGAGTTTAAGAAAGCTTTGAGCGTAGTGCAAGTTTTCTTCAAGTATATTCCCGCCCTACCAGTGGGAATACTTTTCTTTTTAAGGTAGGAGATATTATTTGTTGTAATCGTAGGGGATATAATTGTCATACTCGTAAAGGATATTATTATTATTATTATTATAGTAAGGGGTATTATTTCGTTTGTATTCATGAAGAGAACTTCTGTTATTCCATTCTTTACTATTCTGTTGGAATAACTCAGATCATGCGACTCTCTAGTATAAATGGTGAAATTCTTTCCGTTATTACATTCTTTATTATTATGTTGGAATAACTCGTCATGCCAAGTAATCGCATATATGGTGAAAATTTTCTATTATTCCATTCTTTATTATTCTGTCGGAATATCCTGTCTGTGCCTTTACGCATGACCTGGTTCCATTATTTATTATTCTGTTGGAATAACCTGTCTGTGCGGTCTATCGCATGCCTAGTGAATTCTTACGTTATTTCATTATTTATTATTACATTGGAATATCACATCTCGTGCGTTTACGCATAACCCGGTTCCATTCTTTATTATTCGGCTTGAATATCCTCATTCGTGCGTTTACGCATGACCGTTCAATTCTTTATTATTTCATTGAAATAACTTTCGTCTATGTGGATTACCGCATGCATTGTAAATGATCCTTCGTATTCATACGAATAATATTTTCATTAAAAAGGGGTTTATGCCAGGGGCAGTTTCGTAATTTTTCTGACCCTCAAAAATGCTAGAAAAATTTAAAATGATATTTTGATGAGTTTTCTAGATTGTGTCCAAAAATGGCGATTTTTGGATGTATAGATTAAGAGTTATGGATTTTATGGAAAAATACTATTTTAAAAGTAAACCCTTATAACTCCTTGTGGTTAACTCCAAAATTGGTGAAATTTTTATTGGGAGTACATGTATATAACAGGAGTATACCCTGTAAATTTCAGAATATTTGAACAAAAGTACAATTTATGATAAATGTCTAAATATTCTGCAGTTTTAGCCATATGAAAAATAGTAAATGAATTTTAAAAATTCTGAGAAAAATATATGTTCAAGATGGGACTATATTCTGCTAAATTCCAGAAAAGAAATATTTTTGGGACTGATTTGGTACTTTTCATAAAAAATGAACTAGTTATGAGTAAATGAATTAAATATGTTATGTGAAGTAATAAAATTGGAAAATAGGATTTTATGGCTTGAGAATCCTATATAGGATATATGCAGATTTTTGATGAGTGATTTGATCATTGATGATGAAATCTTATGAGTATGACATTTTTGAATGATTAAATGCATTATTTGATAAAGTGTAAACAATTGAAATAAATTGTTTATAAGTTTAAGAAATAATTAAAAATTGTTATAATATTAATGATATTAGATTATGAGATTATTAAGTGATTGATAACATTTGGTTATTATTGAAAGCTGGATAAATTATATTATAAATGTTTAATATTTATCCTTTATCTCATTTGATTGATTCTTATATTATTGTCATCATTCTCATGCTTATATTGTGTTGAAAGTCATCTTTGGCAGTAGTAGTATGATGGACTTGGTATGATTATGACCGAGATTATTCGGTATAATCATGGTAGTAATATTACAAATGATGTGGAAAAAGTCCTCATTGTCCGTAGTGCATTGATGGGACGCTTTTGGTATGATTATGGCTATGGATTCTCTTCGCCAAGGGTGCAAAGATGAATTGTTTTATGGCATGATCATGACCGTTGATGAAAACACGATTATCTTTAGCCAGTAGTGCATGAATAATTTGTGGTCGCGGATATTAACGAATATCCTTAGCCGTAGTGCATGGATAATTCAATTGATATGGATTGATTATCGAGCTAAGTCTCGAAATGAAATATAAATTCATGGATGTGATATTAACGAATATCCTGGCCGTAGTCAGGGGGTGATTCGATGATGTGGATTATTTATTGTCTAGTCTCAAATGATAAAATATTTATTATACACTTTTAATTCGTAGAAGATAGTAGATATCATGCTCTACTTGACTCTTCCGAAATACAATTGTATGTCTTTGGCATGTAGTGCAAAGATGAATTGTTAATGAATATCTTTGGGTAGTAGTGCAAAGATGAATTTATTAGTATGATTATGAGTAGGAATTCTGATTTGGTATAACCATGATTTTTGATGTTTCAGGTGAAGATGGGTGATGAAAATTATCTTCGTCCTGATTGCGAAAAGGAATTTAGAACCACAATTATGATTATGAGTTATTCATATGATTGTGGACAAGAACTGTTGATTTATTTTACATGGATAAAACATTATTGGTGGACTTTTAACATAGAAAATATAATAGACCTTATGGTCTATTTGACTCTTCTAATGGATTGCTTGTTCCGCTGCAACTGTGGTTGAAAAGTTTTATCATCTACCATATGTTCTAAATCTCTGATTTATTGTTGATGAAAGCTATTGATAATTTAATTATCTTTAGTCATGATATTCTTTACTGGGCTAGTGGTGCTCACCCTTTCTGCTTCACAGTTCCTTTCAGGTACTAAGAGTGTTGCCGTAAGAGTGTTGCTGGGTCGAGTACGGATAATAGGAGAATAGAACAATGGTCTCTAGCTGTGGAGGTTCTCCCTAAACAGTATAGAAAAGTGTGTTATATTCTATACATCATTTAGTAGTTATATTTGGTGAATCAAATAGGGTGAGGCGAACCCAACTTTGGAAGGGTGTTTTGCCACTATTGTAAAACCCCAACTTTTTGAATAAAGATTAAATTTTCTCGAAATATATTTTTGAATATTATGGTGTGGATTTGATATAATATTATAGTTGTGGGTAATATTTACAAATTTTGTAAAGTACGCAAGTTGTTATATAATATTCGATTGGTCGGGGAATATTCATTTTAACAGAGAATATTCGTACAACGGCACAATCATTGGTGGACCCCCACAACGGAATTATTGTCGGATTGAGAAAATGACAAAAATACTTTATGAAAATAACGGCGGAAGTTTTACCGTTAACTGTTGAACTACCCGGTAGTAAAACTACAGTAATACGCGTGATTGCATAGTAGCACACGGTATTGATTATTGATGCTTACGTGAGAAGTCACTTAGTTATACTCAATTATTGCTACAAGATAATTATCGTGATCATATCTCTCATATTATTGATTCGATTATTGTCATAGTATCATCTGCATAATATGTTATTTTATTAAATCAATAATTGAGACGACAAAGTTATTTATATTATTAAATTGCAATATTTATAATGTCTAGAAGTTACATCGAGGAGAGGTTTGGTCACCTAATTGTGCGCCAATAGGAGAAATCCTTATTGAAAGCCCCTCTTTCTGGGAACGACACGGTTGATAAATATTGTGAGTTATAATATTAATGATGAATGTTATTAAAATTGAAGTTGTGTTTGAGTTGAATTTGGAGACGCGCAGGCGTGATATTTGAGTCCGGAACGATGAAATTAGTAAAAATAGTCTATAAACACAAAATTTTCCAAAATTCACTATTTGGTCAAAAAGTCAACAGTTGACTTTTTCGGGAAAAGTCAAACTTCGAAATTTCAAAATTTATATTTTTGATAAAAATGGTTTCATTGTGTTGGAATTATTTGTGTTAGTGAAACTCGACAATTATTTCGATAATAATTGATGTCTGGAGGTTATATTGACTAATCGGGTATTTAACCGGATAAATAAGCAATTGTTGCTATTATTTCACATGATTATAACTATTTGTTCACATGTGTACACTATTGTTTCACATTCTTGCTACTATTAGGGGAGTTGGTGAAAGATTGATAATACTTGCATGACTAAGTTAAAAATGGAGGTATAGATGGAGGTACTATACTGTAATTCGTATTTTCACATGTCTAGAACTATTGATTCACATAATTTACTATTGAATCACATTATTTACTATTAGGGGAGGTGGTGCAAGTTTGATAATACTTTCATGACTAAATTAAAAATAAAGGAAAAGTTGGAGGTATTGTACTGTAATTTTTCGAGCCCCAAAACGTGCAATTATTGAAACTATATTTTTCTATAAATAGAAGCTCATTCTTCCTTCATTTCTCATCAATTCACAAAAGCTTTAGAGCGATTATTATAGAGAGAAATTATAGAGAGAAAGAAGAAGAGAAGTTTGCTACCTCACTATTCCAATATCCAGTTTTTCCAAGGTAGGGAGTATTATTTCTTTTTTATCCATGAAGAGAACTTTTGTTATTCCATTCTTTATTATTCTGTTGGAATAACCTGTATACGCGGGCTACCCTATACTTGGTGAAATTCTTCTGTTGTTCTATTCTTTATCATTCTGTTGGAACATCCTCGTCTCATGCGTTCTCACGCCGGACTGGTTAAAATCTTTATTATTCTCGTTGGAATATCCTCATGCATGCGTTTTTGTTGGACCGATTCCGTCTTTTTATTATTTTGTTGGAATATATCTTGTCTCAGACGCTTTTACTGTTGGACTGATTCCGTTATTTATTATTCTGTTGGAATAACCTGCCTGTGCGGTCTATCGCATGCCTGGTGATTTCTTTTGTTATTCCATTCTTTATTATACTCAGTTGGTTAAAGTTTTGACTTCTATACTCCATGAAATTAGTAGAATATCCTTGATATTTGCGCTTCATCCAATATCTTTTCATGGAAATATTCTTCTGAGCATTATTGAATTTTACTTTACAAAGTAGTATCATGTTGACAATTTGGACGTTATTAGTTCTTGGATAAATTAATTCTTGAACTTGTTTTATTAAATTCTTATATCATTGTCATCATCCTCATGTTTATATTTTGTTGAATGTCATCTGTGGCCTATAGTGCATAGATGGACTTGGTATGATTATGACCAGGGATTATTCGGTGTAATCATGACCGTAATGTTACAAATGATGTGGAAAAAGTCCTCATTGGCCCGTAGTGCATTGATGGATGCTTGTTGGTATGATCATGACCATTATTGAATACACAAATATTCTTGGCCCGTAGTGCATGGATAATTGTGGTCGTGATACTAAAGAATATCCTTGGCCGTAGTAGTGTAGGGGTGATTCAATGATGTGGATTATTTATTAAGCTGAGTACCAGCAATAAAAGTGATGAAACACCTTCTAAATCATAAAAGATAGTAGATTTTATTCTCTACTTGACTCTTTTAATGGATTGCTTGTTCACCGCAGCTTAAACTTGATGGTTGTTATATTATATCGTTTAACATCGTTGAAGGCTAACGATAATATATTCTCGCATTATCTTAGTTATAATATTTTCATGGGCTAGTTGAGCTCACCCTTTTACTTTTATTGTTCTCTTCGTGAAATGAGAACGAAAGCAGGACTAGTCGAGGAACGGAGTGACGGACCAAATGATAGCATTAGTAGTCCTCACTATTCAGTGAAATAGTGGAAAATAAATGTAATAATATTGAATTTGAGTTTGTATATTGTCCAGACGACAATATTTGTATTAAAACTCACAGCTTATGTTTTGTCGTACTTTACACGACAGTTGTATAATTAAGTTGTATTTGTATTCTGTACCATGTATTTGACGACTCAGAATAGGTGATGTATACCTATTTTGGGGGCGTCACAGTTGGTATCAAAGCTTAAGGATATGATCCCTGGCTAAGATGTGAGACTAGAACTAGGAGGGGAGAGACGGGGAATTCCTTCGCCAATATGACCTACCTAAGTTTATTTGGTATTTAATTGGTTGGTCAGAGTATATAGATAATATGTTGCATGTTAATTAACCATTGTTTTGTGGCAGTATTTGAAAATGGCGTCCGAGAATGTTGAGAACATCAATGGAGCACAGGAGACCGTTGAGTCTCCACAGATCAACAATTAGAATAATGTGCATCAGGAAGGCGACAATCCTCATGCAAACAACAACACTGACCAAATAATGAACGATGGAATGTTCAGAGGCTTTATGCAATTCATGCAACATCAGGCGAGAGCGGCTCCTGTCCAAAATATAGGTGGAAACACTAGAAACTCTCTGATTTGATTCCGCTAAACAGCTTCAAGAATTTGGGACCACCGGAGTTTATTGGAGAGCCAAAACCACTTAAGGCTGAATTATGGATAAAGCAGATCACCAAGATATTTGATGTCTTGGGATTCTCAGAGGAGCAAAAGGTTCCCTTCGCCACCTTCATGTTGCGTGAAGAGGCAGACATCTTTGTGGGAATCAGAAACGCACTCCACTGACGACTCAAGATATCTTGGGAGAAGTTCCAAGAGCTGTTCAACGACAAGTACTTTTCCGAAAGTATTCGTTACATGAAGGATTTGGAGTTTATCAAGTTGGAACAAAACAATATGACCGTGTCGCAATACAAGGCTAAATTTGCAGAGTTATCCCGATTTGCATCCCATTTGGTCGATAATGAGGAGCGAATGACGCGAATGTTTTTAAGAGGTTTGAAACCGGAGATACGTCAATATCTTATTTCTCATAAACTGTGTTTGTACTCAGATATTATAAATAGGGCTCAGTTATTGGAGCGCGGTAATGAGTCAACGCAAACAAGGGAAAGCAGCCGGCATCATGAAAATACCAGTGGTAACAGTCATCAAAATGGTGACAACAAGCATGGAGGGAATGAACATGCCAGAAATGGTAACCACTTCGGTGGTAATCATAGCCAAGACAATAAGAATAGACATTTCAAGAAGAGGAGATTTAACAATGATGGAGAGACGTCAGCACCAACACCCGTTGTCAAGGAAGGAGAATGACCATCTATCATATGCTTCAAATGCGGAGGGGAGGGACACATCAGTCCAAACTGCGCGATGCCATCCTAAGCATGTTATAATTGTGGAAGGGAAGGTCACTTAGCTCAATTTTGTCGTTCACCGAAGACAAGTTCAGCTAGGATGGAGGCACCAAAGGCCGTCCCAGAAAAGTCAAAGCCGGTAGTGCAAGGGAGAGCGTTTGTTGTGACCTCCCAGAAATCAAGGAACCCGAACGAGGTTATCACAGGTAAGCTTATCATAAACTCTAGAGAAGTCTATACCTTATTTGATACCGGTTCTACCCATTCTTTTATTTCTCCTACTTGCGCTCAACGATTAAATTTGACTCCAGAGAAATTAGACTTTGACTTATCTGTTGAAACTCCATTAGGAGAAACCTTCATTACATCCACTGTTTATAAGTCTTGTTTGATGCAAATCGGATCTGCACGTTACCTATCGATCTTATCTCCTTAAAAATACTTGCATTTGACGTGATTCTAGGGATTGATTGGTTAACTACTCATCATGCTAAAATTGATTATTTTCGTAAGGTTATTAGCTTTCATATTTCTAATAAACCTATTATGCGAATTCAAGCGACCAAACTATTAAAATCAATCACGGTCATCTCAAGCCATAAAGCTATTCGTTTATTGAAAAACGGATGTCAAACTTTCTTAGCTCATGTCACGGATTTAAACAAAAATATGTCAGTTTTGAATGATATTTCTGTTGTTAATAAATTCCTGACGTATTCCCTGAAGAACTTCCTGGCCTACACCCAGGGCATGTACTATTAGGGGAGGTGGTGCAAGTTTTCTGTTGTGTTTACTATTGATTCACATGTATGTACTATTAGGGGAGATGGTGCAAGTTTGAAAATACTTGCAGGACTAAATTAAAAATGAAAGAAAAGATGAAGGTATTATACTATAATATTTCAAGCTCCAAAACGTGCAATTATCGAAACTATATTTTCCTATAAATAGAAGCTCATTCTTCTTTCATTCTCACCAAAAAAACAGGTCATTGTCGACGGACGGACGACTATCACGCTTAATGACCTTATTGCCGTAACAATGAGGTCATTAAGCGACAATGAGATGTCCGTCGCCTTTCGTCGCCAGATGGGTCGTCGCCTCGGCTCCCATCGCCACCGCGAAATCGGCAGAAGTCATTCATTCCCGACGGTAATTTAATGATTACCACCTAGTACCAAGATTTATTAGCGATGACATTGGTGACGGTAACAGCCGTCACAAGAATGGTTATTTCAAAAATAAAAAATAGTCATTAAATGGCAGATAATCACGCCAATGACCCTCCACTCCCCGTCGCCAATGAGGTTTTTAGGGAAAAAAAAATATTTTTTAAAATTGCAAAATACCCCTGTTCATTTACATATACAAAATTATACCTGTAATAAACTAAAGAAAAATAAAGAATCAACCATCAAATATGTAAACAACGTAATGAATTATAGATAAAATTTGTACGATGTAAATACAAAATGTAATCATAAACAATCAATATAGTTAGAAACATATACCATCAACTTAACTAGATACTAAACTTTAGTCTGTACAACTCAAAACTATATAAATATACATACATGAAAGTCAAAATATAAACATAATGGGTACTACAACCCAAGATCAGGAATGTTAGTATCATCATCGTCGCCGATCCCACCTCCGGTCTAACTGTCGGTCCCACCCTCAATAGTCTCATCAACATCAGCCCGGCGGTCATCACCATCTCCACCACGGGCATCGCCTGTGCCGCAGCCTCCACCCGCCGAAGTCTCATCAACAAGACCCTACAAAATTAGAATATTAATAACGAATTCGAAAATAGAGCATATTTAAATTAGTTTTGTTTTGACCTCTTTTTCAGCTTTTTGCCTAAGTATTGGCGAATTTTGCAAACTGGACAATAACCCGGTCTCCGTATGTTGGAATTAAATCCTGTAAGTTGTAACGCGTGTCTAATACCTACGCGGTGTAATGTGTGTGTTTGTGTGCCGTTCGGACGACCGATGCGGATTTTGACCTCTTTTTTGGCTTTTTGTCTAAGTGTTGGCGAATTTTGCAAACTAGACGATAACTCGGTCTCCGTAAGTCGGAATCGAGTCCCGTAAGTTATAACACGTGTCTAATACCTACGCGGTTCTATGTATGTGTTTGCGTGGCATTCGGACTATCGAGACGGATTTCGACCTCTTTTTTGGCTTTTTGCCTAAGTGTTGGCGAATTTTGCAAACTGGACGATAACTCGGTCTCCGTATGTCGGAATCGAGTCCCGTAAGTTGTAACGCGTGTCTAGTACCTAAGCGGTGCTATGTGTGTGTTTGCATGGCGTTTGGACGACCGAGGCGGATATAAACCTCTTTTTTGGCTTTTTGCCTAAGTGTTGGCGAATTTTGCAAACTGGACGATAACTCGGTCTCCATATGTCGGAATCGAGTCCCGTAAGTTGTAACGCGTGTCTAATACCTAGGCGGTGCAATGTGTGTGTTTGTGTGCCGTTCGGACGACCGAGGTGGATTTTGACCTCTTTTTCGACTTTTTGCCTAAGTGTTGGTAAATTTTGCAAACTGGATGATAACTCGGTCTCCGTATGTCGGAATCGAGTCCCGTAAGTTATAACGCGTGTCTAATACTTACGCGGTGCTATGTGTGTGTTTGCGTGGTGTTTGGACCACCGAGGCGGATTTCGACCTCTTTTTCGATTTTTTGCCTAAGTGTTGACGAATTTTATAAACTAGACGATAACTCGGTCTCTGTATGTCGAAATCGAGTCTCGTAAGTTGTAACGCGTGTCTAATACATACGCGGTGCTATGTGTGTGTTTGTGTGGCGTTCGGACGACCGAGGCGGATTTC
Source organism: Panax ginseng (assembly GCA_020205605.1). Lineage (NCBI taxonomy): Eukaryota > Viridiplantae > Streptophyta > Magnoliopsida > Apiales > Araliaceae > Panax > Panax ginseng. The sequence continues at coordinate 25,927,996 of CM035136.1, read as the reverse complement.
GACCTCTTTTTTGGCTTTTTGCCTAAGTGTTGGCGAATTTTGTAAACTGGACGATAACTCGGTCTCCGTATGTTGGAATCGAGTCCCTTAAATTATAACATGTGTCTAATACCTACGCGGTGCTATGTGTGTGTTTGCGTGACGTTCAGACTACCGACCCGCATTTCGACCTATTTTTCGGCTTTTTGCCAAGTGTTGGCGAGTTTTACAAACTGGACGATAACTCGGTCTTCGTATGTCAGAATCGATTCCCGTAAGTTGTAATGCGTTTCTAATACCTACGCGGTGCTATGCGTGTGTTGGCGTGGCGTTCGAACGACCGGGGCAAATTTCAACGTCTTTTTCGGCTTTTTGCCTAAGTGTTGGCGAATTTTGCAAACTGGATGATAACTCGGTCTCTGTATGTCGGAATCGAGTCCCGTAAGTTGTAATGAGTGTCTAATACCTACGCGGTGCTATGTGTGTGTTTGCATGGTGTTCGGACGACCGAGGCAGATTTTGACCTCTTTTTCGGCTTTTTGCCTAAGTGTTGGCGAATTTTGCAAACTGGATGTTAACTCAGTCTTCGTATGTCCGAATCGAGTCCCGTAAGTTGTAACACGTATCTAATACCTACGCGGTGCTATGTGTGTGTTTGCGTGGCATTCGGACGACTGAGGTAGTTTTCGACCTCTTTTTCGGGTTTTTGCCTAAGTGTTGGCGAATTTTGCAAAGTGGACGATAACTCGGTCTCCGTATGTCGGAATTGAGTCCTATAAGTTGTAACGCGTGTCTAATATCTATGTGGTGCTATGTGTGTGTTTGCGTGGCATTCGGACGATCGAGGCAGATTTCGACCTCTTTTTTGGGTTTTTGCCTTAGTATTAGCAAATTTTGCAAATTAGACGATAACTCGGTCTCCGTATGTCGGAATTGCCATCTAAAATGTTGCATATCTGGTCCCACACCGCAGCAGATATGAAATCTGGCCAGACATCCTTTAGTGTCTATCCATCAGCCATCTTCGTCTCGGCCTTCTTCTTCCAGTCGTAGACCCACTTGTGCCAATTCATCTCTAGGTATCTGTGTAGAACAGTCATGCCATGGGCTTCCTGCCCTCCCTCAAAATGATAATATCTCTGCATATTACTAATTAAGAAGCTTAGTAGACAACATAAATCAAAGAGGTAACGGTATATTCAAATGGAATATAAAACTAGCATATGATTAATTGACATCCTACCCTAAAATCTGCAATAATCAGCTGATGTGTGCGGTCATCCACATCCGCCCACCTCTCCACGAGCTTGAGAATCGGTTGCGGACGATCCCAAGCAACGTGTTCCTTGGTGTGGCGTCAAGGATACTACAATTGAAATTAATACATTACAAATTACAAAGAATATATAAGAACTAAATACTTATGTTATAGTAATACTATATAGGATTATAAAATTACCTATGAGTCCCAACACGACATATATAAGCGCAAGCACTGGGGGACTCCCTAGCAAGCCACGTGCTAGTCCCCATGGAGGCCTACGTCGATCACCTATGTAGTGAAATACATCAATATTTATATAAACAAATATAATGTCAATACAATATAAAAATAATAATAATAAGATGTATCCCAACAAAACATGTAATTATACCTGACGATCCGGCCTGATCATCATGTGTAGAATCGCCATGGCCCCCACGACCTGCACACCCACCACGATCGCCATGTGGTGTGCGCGCCATCCGTATGTAGACTATCAAATCATTCACCTTTCAAACCATTAATGCCAACAATGTGAATCAAAATAAATTTGACAAACAAGAAACTTCGTCTTTCTTTCTATTTTTTTTAAACTTTCTAAGATATTGCAGAGTTGAAATGTCAATTCTAATCAACAATGTATTCAAACCGTGTCACAATATATATATGATTCAAACAATATTGTCCCCCTTCTTAGAATTTGCTATGAACATTCTTAAGGGAAACACCCGCACAAAGGTCACACGTCTTCCATAACCACCTACATTAGTGGATTCATATTACTGATACCAATATAACAGATAAAGAATTCATATTATCTGGGAATTTTGTTTTGAATTCCATTAAATAAGAAAAAAAAAAGAAATTGCATATCACTTTATAAACAATATATATATTTAATACATGGAATTATTTAATTACCCATTGACCATGGACGATGGTCGCTTTATTTAATTTCCTTTTCCGGTGTGGAATTCTAGTTCCCAACTTTCCACGCTTCGGAAACCTTCATGTTCTTTGTCTTGTATGACTACGAAAGACCCACAAAATAAAACTTCTGACTAGGGTTGAGAAAATAAAAATGAATAGCTTCGATTACCTATGTTTCCAGACTTTCTTAGCAACCGACATAGTATTAACCTAACTCCAACCCAAGTTTATTAAAAACTCCCAATTTGTAATACAAATTAGCTTCATCATTAATAAAGCAAGGTTGAGATATAAGGATAGTATATATTCTAGAAAAGATGTTTCAACTTTTAATGCGAGCATGGTAAGGAAAACAATTAATAAAGCAAACAAGCAAATGAGCAGAATTATATATACTAAGTACTCACTCTGTCCCAATTTAACTGTCAAATGGCCACTGCCTGCCTGCCTGCTTCAGTGTTTTAATCGAAAACAACAATTTCAACCAATTTGTCCTTGTGTTTTGAATTAAATGAAATACACAGTTGAATAAACACATGAAGGCTTGGAAAGTGAAATAATCAAAAAAAGGAATTAACTGCCAATATATATATATATATATATATAGAAGTGTTGAATATAATTTAAAATTTTACCAAAATCAAGTATGTAAACAAATCAGAGAATCAATCGAGGCTTAAATGGGGGCGAAATGATGAACTAGGTGGTGTGTGGTTGGTTAACAGGCTTGGTGGCGATATGAATGGTGGCAAATTATGAACTAGGCTTGGAACCGACAATTAATTTGGGTAAAACTGATGAAGGAGATTCTATTGAACAAATCAATTAAGAGCTAGATGAGAATTAATCGATATATGTTAGCTAAGAATCAATTGGGGGAAATGGCGAAAAAGCGAGGGAAGGTGAAAATTAAGAGGGAATGAAAAATATACTCGTTGCAGTCGAACCAGGGTTTAAAATATAAGACTCATTCTCGACGACATTACCGTCGTGAATGCCCCTGTCGCTATTAAGTCATTACCGATGGCATTCCCGTCGATACTAACATTCGTGCCGTCGCCAATGAGTTTTCCCTCCACCGGGAAAGTCTGGTGCCAAATAATAGGGTCTTTACCGACGACATGCATTGGCGACGGTCTAGCTGTCGCTAATGACATTATTCTCGATGGGGATGTTACCGTCGGCTATGAGCTCGTCGCCAATGCCCCAGTTTTTTGTAGTGATATACCAAAATGTCCCTTAACAAATGGGCTAAAAATTAGGCCACTTAATTTAATGTTCGGGCCTTTAAATTAATTTGATTGGGCCATGTGAATTACATTGGTCCAAAACTTTAGTTTTTACCTTACCCTAATAATTTAATTATGGTTTTCATTTCACTCATTTTGGAATTTAAATAATTACTAATGCACGTTTAATTTCAGAACTCAATTAGACTTGCTTTAATTAAATTATAAAATTAATTAATTGAGATGTATAAAATAAATCTCTTAGGTTAGTATATATTTTAAATACTAATATTCTACAATATCATAACTTTTAGGTTATTTAATTCTTATAATATATATATATATATATATATATATATATATATATAATTAATATCTTTATTTACAATGTGACTTAAAAATTCTTGGTTATTACATCTATAATCCACATTGAATTAGGTCATTAATGGTGGAAAACCTTAGGCCATGTTCATTCTCAATTTAGAGATTACCTTGAAATAATTTACATAAACTACTAATATATGGATTTAGGATAAATTATTTTAGTCAATGAAGAGTTTTAAAAGGATTTTTTTGTTCTTTGTTAAAAATTCAAGGTAATGCGTTTATTCTGAGTTATCTGAAGTGATATCTTAGATATCCGATAATGCGTATCAGTCATCCATGTAAAACATACTTTGATCGATACATTAATAATCTTTCATTCATGATAATCCACATAACCGATAAGGTGCGAAGACTTTGAGACCTTCTATGTGAGCCTCTCAAAATACTATGAAATTTCGCGTCCTTAGCACACAAGTATCAAATTAACAACACAAATTTAGTCATGTCCCAAAACTAGATTCCATGAGTTTCATCTGGTACCACTACTAGCTAGTAGCTCCACAAGAATGATGCAATCACTTTATCCTCAAAATAAATAAAACTTAATTTATTTCAATTATTTTACTTCAAATATGTCCCAAATTGACAACAATATACTTCAAAATTAACTAACATCAATATATACTTCAAATATGCCCCAAATTAACAACAATATATATACTTCAAATATTTTTGACAGCAAATAATAACAATATACGTCAAATACTTTAAATATGTCATAAATTGAAAACTCAAATCTCTGCAACTATTGAAATTGGTTGAAATTAAATTACCTTGAAATGGAAGTTGGGCGAGAACAAGCTGCCCGGTGATGGGAGGTGGTGGCTCAAGACGCATTTGACGAGGGAGAAGGAATAGAGAGAAAGAACACGAGATGAAGCGGGGAAGGAAAGGAAAAGAAAAGAAAAGAAAGAAATGATTTAGGGTTACAACTTATTAATTTTCAACGGAATTTCCGTCAACCTTAAGTTCGTCGACAATAACTTAAGTTTGACTAAAATTCTGCCGACCATATGTGCGTTGTCCATCGAAAATATCTTTGGCGCTGGTGGAAAATGATGGCGCAAGAAGTGAGCATTATTCTCGATGGAATTTCGTCGGGATTAATGTATTTTTGATGAAATTATAATCGAATGAATTATCAGTCAAAATAGATTATTTCTGAGGGAATTATTTTCGTCGAAGATAACTCTTTTTCTTGTAGTGTTCCAGGTTTTTAAACCCGTTTTTGTACATGTAAACCTGCTTTATCCCAACAACATCTACATATACTAATCTAACATGTGTCGATATGAATTAACTTAACAATAACAAATATAAGTTAATGTCTCATAAATTATACAAAAAAATATTTTAAGTAGAATGATTTACAATGTTTAAACTACAATGATTTACAAAATTCAATCAACTCAACTAAACTAAAAAAAATTTCAATACGAATACAATATGTACAAATGCTCTACAAATGAATAAAATATATATAAATGATCTACAAAACAAACTCAAACTAGTACTATCCCCGGTGTGAGGAAGATCATCAAGCGGGGGGTTGACGATGGTGTTCTGATTTATGAAAATCATTATTGTTATCCCCCCCGCATGCGATTGACATTGCCATCCTGCTCGGTATCTCCACCCTATTGATACAATTAAAAATATAACTCATTAGTCCATATGATAGAATTAAAGAGGCAACTAAATGAAAATTAAATAACATGCAGAATACCTGAGTAGTTGGAGGCTGACTCCCCATCGGGTCAAAATCATCCGGCAATAAGGTAACACCATCCAGAGCACCTCGTCGCATATTGCGATGAACTGCTCCTATGGGACTCCCATACTATAAGACCCCAACTTTTATGAATGAAGATTAATTTTTCTTGAAATATATTTTTGTATATTATGGTGTGGATTTGATATAATGTTATAGTTGTGGGTATTATTTACAAATTTTGCAAAGTAAGTAAGTGGTTATATAATATTCGATTAGTCGGGGAATATTCGTTTTAACAGGGAATATTCGTACGATGGCACAATCATTGGTGGACCCCACAACGAAAGTATTGTCGTAGTTAGAAAATGACATAATTATCTTTTTATAAAAATAACGGCGAAAGTTTTACCGTTAAACTGTTGAACTACCCGGTGGTAAAAGTACAATAACTGGCATTGGTTGCATAGTAAGACACACTGCGGTATTGATTATTGATGCTTACGTGAGAAGTCACTTCGGTTATACTCAATTATTGCTACTGAGAATTGCTACATAATATCTTTCATATTATTGATTCAATAATTGTCACAAAGATCATCTCGCATAATATTTTATATGACAAAGCGTGCAATTTATTATTACCTATAAATAAAGCTCATTCATGAGCTCATTCTTTTTCAATCTGAGATATTGCCATATAAACAATATCCACATACAAATAAATCCTCATCATAATTATTGATACACTTTATTTTACAAAATGGTGAGGACCATCTAAATAATATCCACATACAAATAAATCCTCATCATAATTATTGATACATTATTTTACAAAATGGTGAGGACTACTAAACAACTCTCTAAAACCATCATTCCATACCAGGCTTCTCTTTCATTACATTCTCGCCTCACGAGAAGAAAAATGGAACAAAAAGGAAAAGGGTGAGCTCAACTAGCCCGATAAAGAATATTATGACTAAGATAATATACAACAAATTATCGTTAGTCTTCAACAGGGAAAAATTTAATAGAATACAATAGACAACAAGTTTTAAATCAATACTCGTAGTGGAAAATATTAATTCATAGAAGAGTTACGTAGAGGATGAAATCTACTAATATCTATGAATTTAACAGTCCATCATCAATATTTTTATCCCTGTAACATCAATCAATATATATACGGAATCATATATTCATCCTTGCACTTTCTGAGCCGAGGACATTCACCCGATTGGTCATGTTCATCTAACACACATTTCATCTTTGCACTCTGGGCCAAAGATATTCATCGAAATCATTCATCTTTGCACTTTCTGGGCCAAAGATATTTATCGAAATCAATCATCTTTGCTACTAAAGGCAAAGATATTCAATAATATCATCATTTAAGGCGAGGATGATGAAAATATAATTTTTTTTTAAAGAAAGCGAATCCGATTGAAACAAAATGACAAGGATTAAGGATTAAGGATTCCTACTTTGTTTTATCCACGTCCAAAAATACCTCAAAAATAATCATAGTGGTGTAAAATTCAAGAATGATCAAAACATGGATACAATCAAAACTAGTATCCACAATAGATATTTTGGACGAAAAGGAATTTTTTTATTTTTCGATGAATAGTGTCGTATTCGTGAATAATGCAGTATCGTGAATAGTACGTGAATAGTATCATAAATAGTAACTCAGACACCAAAAGTTCCAAATTTGATAAAAACTTGGATCAATATATTTGACATAATGATATTGAAGAAATAATATCATTCTGAAAAAAAAATAATATCCCTTACCTCGGAAAGACAAAGTACTTTAAGCTGGAATCTTTGGATATAGGCTATAACTTGAACTTTCATAGTATAGCAATACTCAAAGTATACTCAAAATACTCACAAGAATAACTCGATAATATAGAGAGAAAACTTGATTTACGGTGTGATTTTTAATTCTAACCTAAGCACCTATTTATAGGAAATTGCTTAGAACACAAAAGCAGAAAATTTAATAAAATATTAATATATAATTATTAAATTCTTATGCACACTTTTATAAATTGAATTGACATTCAAACACAAGTAGCCCACCTCACAAAACTTTTAAAAAACGTTTTTTATTATTTTAAACAATTAAAACTTCCAAAAATCAATTATTTGAACTCAAAACTTCAATAATTCACAATAAATAGCCCTTTTGTCGGAAAATTTGAATCTCGCGTGTTTTTATAGGAAATTCAATTCTCTACAACTGCGAGAAGAAAGTTTTCCAAATTCCAAGCAGAGATTGGCCGAAATCCACAAGCGGGTGATTTTAGAAATTTATAATCAAATTTCGGTCGATAAATGGGGTCCCCAAGAGCATGTTTAACATGTTTTAAACATTTATTGCAACAAAAATACTCTTCCTCCTCGTATACTCATATATCCCACATTCGTTGTAAAAATATCACCATTATTATATTATTAAAATATAATAATATATATATATTTAAATGAATTATTTTATCAGAAAAAGATAAAATTTCAATTTTCAACAATTGTCACATTAAAAATTTTCTCCATCTATATCCACATAAAATCAATATTTTCCTCATCATATGAATCAATAATTAATTATTCACAAATAATATTGAGAATCATAATATTGATGACCAGGCGGTTTCAGGAAAGAGGGGCTTTCAATAAGAATTTCTCCTTCTTGGTGGCTTGATTAGGTGACCAAACCTCTCCTTAGAGCAGAACTTTCTAGACATTGCCAATAATGTTATCTAATAATATTATTAGGATAATATGAATTATTTAGCCCGATAATGAAAAAAATCTTGTGTAATGACAATTATTGAAACAATGACAATATAAAATATCAACGCAACAATTATTGAACCAATAAAATAAAATCTTTGAGCGATGTAATTAATGTAACCATTATTGAGTAGTGCCTTCTTACGTAAGAGTCAATAATTGGTGCAATCTGAGTGTCTTCTTTCTTGTGCAACAACGGCGTATTCTTGTGTTTTAACCATCGAAAGTATTCAACGATTATAGCGGTGTAACAACTACGTCGTTATTTTTAAACAACTTATATTTGTCGTTTTCTTCCTCGATCGCTTTTCGTTATGGGGCCCACACATGGCTGCATTGGCCGTAAATACGAATATTCTCAAGCGATCACGAATATTCCACGACCAAACGAATATTCTCAAACAACAATGAATATTTTATAACCACTTGCTTATTTTGAAATATTTGCGTATTTTACCCATAACTATCCACATTAATCACATCAACCCTTACTATTTCAAAATAATAAATAGAGAAATTAAATTTCATTTATTAATTATTTGGGGTCTTACAACCTCCCCTCCTTATGAAATTTCGTCCTCGAAATTGACATACGATACACAGTGTTTTGAAAAGGTGAGGATACCTCGCTTTCATTTCGTTTCCAATTCGGTCATTTCTTCTATAGCATGGTTCCTCCACAAAACTTTAACTTGTGGTATGACCTTCGTCGTGGGACATGCTCCTTCTATCCAAGATCTTGGCGGTACCTCCTCATACGTTAAGTCTTGACTATCTAAATGGGTTCTAACTTCGATAACGTGGTTCGGGTCTTTCACATATTTGAAATCGGATATGTGAAACACATTATGAACACGAGACATACTTGGAGGTAAGCAGCGAGTCTATAGGCTACATTTCCTACTCGGTCAAGAATTTGAAATGGACCGATAAATCGTGGATTGAGCTTTCCTCTCTTCCCAAATCTTGTAACTCCCTTCCATGGAGCAACTTCATGACAATACATGATCCCCTATACTAAATTCCACGTCCTTTCGATGAAGATCGCATAACTCTTTTGTCGATCTTGTGCGGTTTATCGTTGTCGAATCATTTGGATCTTTTCGGTGAGTCATACGTCTTAACTTTCGGGTCCCAACAATGTTGCTTCATCCACCTCATCCCAACATATTGGAAGCGACACTTTTTCGTCCATATAATGCTTCATATGGAGCCACACCTATACTTTCACGATAAGCTGTTGTTGTTGTAGAAAATTCCACCAATGGTAAATACTTATCCCAAGCGCCCTTGAAGTCTAGGACACGAGTCTTAATAAATCTTCAAGAGTTTGAATAGTCCTCTACGATTGTCCGTCTGGTTTGAGGATGGTATGCGAAGCCGAATCGTAAATCCGTACCCATAGCTTTTTGCAAGCTAACCCAAAATCTTGAAGTGAATCTTGGGTCACGATCCGAAACTATAGATCTTGGCATGCCATGCAACCTCACAATCTCATTTACATACATACTAGTAAGGCGTTCAAGAGAATAAGTCTCCGTATCGGCAAGAAATGTGCGGACTTGGTTAATCTATCAACAATAACCCAAATAGCATTTATGCCTTGAGAAAGCCGTGGGAAGACACATGCTTGAAATCCATGGTAATGTGTTCCCACTTCCATTTGGAATCTCAAGTGGTTGCAATGGTCCTTAGGCACTTGATGCTCGCCTTTACACGTTGACAAGTTAAACATGTTGAGATAAACTTTGCAATCTCTCTCTTCATATTATTTCCACCAAAATGTATGCCGAAGATCACGATACATTTTAGTACTTCGAGGATGGATTGCAAATGGTGTATTGTGTGCCTCCATCATGATCTTGTACTTCAAATCGAATCGTTAGGAACACAAAGTGCAGAGTGGACTCGAAGTATTCCTTCTTCATCGATTCTCGCTTAGGAATAGCACCTTCTTGTACTTTCTTCTTCATATGCATCGGCTCAAGCGGATTCGGTGGCTTGAGCAACCTTAACTTTTTCTATTAAAGTTGGCTCTGTCGTATACTTGACATCATCGCACTTTTCGTTCTGCATATGATCTTTCTACTTAGCAGCGTCGGCTACCACGTTCGCTTTTCGAGGATGGTATTGAATAGTGTGGTCGTAGTCTTTCAATAGCTCGAGCCAAGCGTCATTGCCGCATGTTAAGTTCTTTTTGAGTGAAGAAATATTTAAGGCTTTTATGGTGCGAATATATCTCCACTTTCTCCCCATAAAGATAGTGCCTCCGGATCTTTAAGCAAAAATTATTGCTTTGCTGACTCTAGATCATGAGTAGGATAATTCCTCTCATATTCTTTAAGTTGTCGCGAGGCATAGGCTATGACTTTCCCATGTTGCATGAGAACACATCTAACCCTTTGCCGAAGCATCATTTGTAGATAACAAATCCATCCGAACCGGATGGTATTGTTAGAGCACAGTCTTAGAAATAAGTCTCTCTTAAGCTCTTGGAAACTCTTCTCGCATTCTTCACTCCAAAGCGAATTTTGTATCCTTCCGAGTCAAGATGAGTTAGCGGAGTAGCGATTGAGAAAACCCTTCCACGAATCTCGATAATAATAACCGACTAGACCCAAAAAGCTACGTACTTGATCCGTCTTGGTTGCTCCCAACTTTGTATTGCTTCAATCTTGGCAAGGTTAAGCAGATACTCCATGTTTTGACACCACGTGCCCAAGGAATGCTACTTTCTCAAGCGAACTTCGCATTTCTTCAACTTAGCATATAGCTTGTTTTTCACGAAGCCTTTGGAGTACTAGCTTCAAATGGTGCTCATGATCTTCACGACTTTTGGAATATATGAGGATGTCATCAATAAAAACAACAACGAAGGCGATCCAAATATTCCTTGAATACTCGGTTCATCATATCCATGAAAGCCAGCGAGGGCATTAGTCAATCAAAAGACATGACTAAGAATTCATAATGCCCGTCACCAGAGTTCTAAAAGCGGTCTTTGGAATATCCTCAATTCTAATTTTTGGTGATGATATCCGAGCGAAGATCGATTTTTGAAAAGAATTGTGCTCCTTACTGTTGGTCAAACAAGTCATCAATACGAGGTAGAGGATACCTATTCTTGATAGTGACATGGTTCAATTTCGATAGTCGATACAAAAGTCGCATACTCCGTCTTTCTTCTTCTACGAATAAAGCAGAGCACCCCGAGGAGATGTCTTAGGGCCGAATGAAACCGATGTCCAACAATTCTGTAGTTGGACCTTTAACTCTGAAGTTCAATAGGAGCCATTCGATATGGGGTTTTAGAAATGGGCTTTGTGCGGGTTCAAGGTCGATAAAGAATTCAACTTCACGTTACGGGGTAGGCCAGGAAGTTCTTGAAATCGTCGGGAAAGTCAATAACAACAGGAATATTATTCAAATTTGGCGTGTCTTTATTCAAATCCATAACATGGGCTAAGAAAGCTTGACATCCGTTTTTAATAAGCGAATAGCTTTATGATTAGATATAGCGGTGATTGATTTTAATGGTTTAGTTGCTTGAATTTAATACTGACGAGGTTGTTTAGGAATATGAAAGCTAACAACCTTACGAAAACAATCAATTTTGGCATGATGAGTAGTTAACCAATCAATCCCTAAAATCACATCAAAAGCAAGTATCTTTAAAGAGATAAGGTCAACAGGTAAGATGATGGTGCCAACTTGGATTAGACAAGATTTATAAGCAGTGGATGTGATGAAAGTTTCTCTAACGGAGTTTCCACGAGATAGGTCGAAAGTCTAATTTTTCCGAGTCAAATTTAAGCGTTGAGCACAAGTAGGAGAGATAAATGAATGGGTATACCGGTATCTAGTAAAGTATAAACTTCACAAGAATTTATAAATAGCTTACCGTGATCACCTCGTTTGGGTTCCTCGCATTTTGACCGATCACAACAAGCGCTCTTCGAGGAATCGTTGACTTTGACTTTTACGGGACGATCTTTTGAGTCACCGTCCCCATTGAACTAGGTTTTTATTCTAAGTGCAATCTCGGCGATATGTCCTTCCTTTCCACAATTATATATACACAGGCTGTTGTGGGCGGTTTGGTGATATGTCCCTCTTTCCCGCATTTATAGCATATAATGGGTGGTCGTTCTCTCCTCCCTTGGAACCCGATTCTTTTCTTGGCTTTATCGTCTTCACATGGTCGTTGTTGAATCTCCTCTTTTTAAAATCTCCTCGACTCGCTTCTTCTATTTTCATGGCCATGATTACCACGGAGTGGTTACCATTTTTGTCCGTCTTTTTTCTTTCTCACTTTGGTTATTGTTGTTTTGTTGATTCTGCTATCTCGGTATGATCGATTGTGGTACCTCGGTTGGTAGTACTCGTTATCTCGCTCTAACAATTGAGCCCTATTAACAACATCCGAATAGAGAGAAAATTTATGAGAGATGAGATCTTGGCGTATCTGGGTTTCAAACCTCTCGAAACATCCGCGTCATCGTTCCTCATTCTCCACCAAATGAGGTGCAAGCACTGGATAACTCTGCAAACTTCCGCCTCGTCTTTGAGACACCGTCATGTTGTTACTGCTCGATCTAATAAACTCCACTTCCTTCATATAGCGAACACTTTCGGAAAGTATTTGTCATTAAATAGTTTCTGAAATGTCTCCCAAGACATCTTTGAGTCTTGGTTGGATGGGTGCGCTTCACAGACTCCCACCGATGATCTGCTGCCGCCACGGAACATAAAGGTGGCGAATGGAACCTTCTGTTCTCTGTGCATCCCAAGACATCGAATATCTTGGTAATTTGCTTGACCCATGTTTTCCATGATCGGATCTGGCTTTCCCTTAAATTCTGGTGGTCCCAACTCTTTGAAGCTGCTTGCATTTGTGACAACCCGTGAATTACTATCATTTCTCCTCATATTTTGAACACGAGTCTCCTAAATCGATTTTGCATGAAGCGCAAAAAGCTTCTAAACATCCCTCGTTCATCATCGCTTTCGGTGGTGTTGTTCACGGGAGGAACATTGCCACGACTGTTGCGCGTTCTCCTCGTTGGTGAGTCTGAGGCGTCTCCACGGTCTCATTTCCATTGTTAATATTCTCGATTCGACATTCTCAAATCTTTGTCATAAAATAAAGGTTAATTAAGAAATCAATATATCACATAATATCCCTATATCTTGACCAACTATCAAATAAGCTTAGGTAGGACACACTAGCGAAGGATTTACTCGTCTCTCCCTCCTAGTTCTATTCCCGATCTCGCTTGGAGATCATATCCCTAAGCTACGATACCATTTGTGACACCCCCAAAATAGGTATACATCACCCATTACGAGTTGTCAATGCAGATGAAACAACTACAACTTTATTATTACAACAAGTGAAAGCGTGAGTTTAAATCTGAGATATTGCCATCTAAACAATATCCACATACAAATAAATCCTCATCATAATTATTGATACATTATTTTACAAAAATGGTGAGGACTACTAAACAACTCTCTAAAACCATCATTCCATACCCAGGCTTCGTACTCGCTACATTCTAGCGCCTCTAAGAAGAAAAATGGAAAAAAAAGGGAAAGGGTGAGCTCAACTAGCCCGATAAAGAATATTATGACTAAGATAATATACAACAAATTATCGTTAGTCTTCAACGGGGAAAAATTTAATAGAATACAATAGACAACAAGTTTTAAATCAATACTGTGAACGACGAAAATATTAATTCATAGAAGAGTTACGTAGAGGATGAAATCTACTAATATCTATGAATTTAACGGTCCATCATCAATATTTTATCCACTGTAACATCAATCGATATATATACGGAATCATATATTCATCCTTGCACTCTGAGCCGAGGACATTCACCGATTAGTCATGTTCATCTAAACACTGTTCATCTTTGCACTACGGGCCAAAGATATTCATCGAGAAATCATTCATCTTTGCACTACTGGGCCAAAGATATTCATCGAAATCAATCATCTTTGCACTTTCTGGGCCAAAGATATTCAATAATATCATCATTTAAGGTCGAGGATGATGAAAAAATTTTTTTAAAGAAAGCGAATCCGGTGAAACAAAATGACAAGGATTAAGGATTAAGGATTCGTACTTTGTTTTATCCACGTCAAAAATACCTCAAAAATAATCATAGTGGTGTAAAATTCAAGAATGATCAAAACATGGATACAATCAAAACTAGTATCCACAATAGATATTTTGGAAGAAAAGGAAAATTTTTATTTTTCGATGAATAGTGTCGTATTCGTGAATAGTATCGGTATCGTGAATAGTGCCGTATACGTAAATAGTAACTCCGACACCAAAAGTTCCAAATTTGATAAAAACTTCAGATCAATATTTCAGCATAATGATATTGAAGAAATAATATCATTACGAAAAAAAAAATAATATCCCTTACTCGGAAAAGACAATACTTTAATTTGGAATCTTTGGATATAGGCTATAACTTGAACTTTCATAGTATAGCAATACTCAAAGTATACTCAAAATACTCACAAGAATACACTCGATAATATAGAGAGAAAACTTGATTTACGGTGTGATTTTTAATTCTAACCTAAGCACCTATTTATAGGAAATTGCTTAGAATACCAAAAGCGAAAATTTAATAAAATATTAATATATAATTATTAAATTCTTATGCACACTTTTATCGGCTGAATTCACATTCAACACAAGTAGCCCACCTCACAAAACTTTTAAAAAAATGTTTTTATTATTTTAAACAATTAAAACTTCCAAAAATCAATTATTTCGGAACTCCGAAACTTCAATAATTCACAATAAATATCCCTTTTGTCAGAAAATTTGAATCTCGCGAGTTTTTATAGGAAATTCAATTCTCTACAACTTGCAGAAGAAAGTTTTTCCAAATTCCAAAGCAGAGATTGACCAAGAAATCCACAAGCGGGTGATTTTAGAGGCTATAATCAAATTTCGATCGATAAATGAGGGTCCACAGAGCATGTTTAACATGTTTTAAACATTTATTGCAACAAAAATACTCTTCCTCCTCGTATACTCATATATCCCACATTCGTTGTAAAAATATCACCATTATTATATTATTAAAATATAATATATATATTTAAATGAATTATTTTATCGGAAAAAGATAAAATTTCAATTTTCAACAATTGTCACATTAAAAATTTTCTCCATCTATATCCACATAAAATCAATATTTTCCTCATCATATGAATCAATAATTAATTATTCATAAATAATATTACGAGAATCACAATATTAATGACTGGCGGTTCAAGGAAAGGGGGCTTTCAATAAGAATTTCTCCTTCTTGGTAGCTTGATTAGGTGACCAAACCTCTCCTTAAGCAGAACTTTCTAGACATTGCCAATAATGTTATCTAATAATATTATTGAGATAATATGAATTATTAGCCGATAATAAAAAATCTTGTGTAATGACAATTATTGAAACAACGACAATATAAAATATCAACGCAACAATTATTGAACCAATAAAATAAAATCTTTGAGCGATAATTAATGTAACCATTATTGAGTAGTGCCTTCTTACGTAAGAGTCGATAATTGGTGCAATCTGGTGTCTTATTGTGCAACAACAGCGTATTCTTGTGTTTTAACCATAGGGTATTCCAACGATTAATAGCAGTAACAACTACTTCGTTATTTTTTAAACAACTTATATTTGTCGTTTTTTTCCTCCAATCACTTTCCGTTATGGGGCCCACATTATGGTCATACATGGCGCATAACATTAATATTGCAATATTCTAAGCCGATTCAATATTCCACGACCAAACGTAATATTCTCAAACAACAATGAATATTTTATAACCACTTGCTTATTTTGAAATATTTGCGTATTTTACCCATAAACTATCCACATTAATCACATCAACCCTTACTATTTCAAAATAATAAATAGAGGAAATTAAATTTCATTTATTAATTATTTGGGGTCTTATAGAAGCTATAGAGAGAAAAAAAAAGAGAAGTCTGCTACCTCACTATTTCAGGTATCCAATTTCTTCTAGCAGAGGTAAGGGATATTATTTTGTTCAAGATTCATAGGAATAATATTTTCTTCCATACTTTTCTGTAGTATGTGAGTAATTATTTCGCGTCTCGTATCTGATTATACCATCATTCGGTTAAAGTATTGCTTCTATATTTTGTGAAATTAGTAGAATTTCCTTGAAATTTGCGCTTCATCTAGTATCGCTTCACAAGGATATTTTCTGCACATTCTTGTTAAATTTTAAGTTTTTTATGCCGGAGTACTGTCCATGAGTACTATCCATTTATACGATACTATTCATAAAAGTACTATACACGGGTACTATTCACAAAGTACTATTCTCGAGTACTATTCATAAAGTACTATTCACAGAGTACTATTCCCGAAGTACTATTCATGGGGTACTATTCACTCGGGTACTATTGTGATGCCCCCAAAATAGGTATACATCACCCATCTTGAGTCACCAGATACAAGGTACTGAATACAAATACAACTTAATTATACAACAGTCGTGTAAAATACGACAAAACATAAACTGTGAGTTTGAATACAAATATTGTCTACTAGAGATTATACAAACTCAAAAGGAGTCCTCATTATAATTATTATCACACTATTTCACAGAATAGTGAGGACTACTAATGCACCATCTAGGACCATCACTCTGTTCCCCGACTAATCGAATATTCCCCGACACAACGAATATTTTATATAAACTTGCTATCTCATCCGGTTCTAAATTAATAATGTGGTTCGGGTTGTCCACATATTTACATAACATCGATACGTTAAAAACGTTATGAACACGCGACATACTTGGCGGTAAAACGAGTATATAGGCCACAGTTCCTACTCGATCAAGGATTTCAAATGGGCCAATAAAATCGAGGGTTGAGATTTCCTCTCTTCATTGATTCTTGCTTCTAGAATAACGCCCTCTTGAACCTTCTTCTTCACATTCATCAGCTCTGAGTATGTAGCTTGAACAGCTTTAACTTTATCGATTAAAGTCTATTCTAATCGTATATTCGTTATCTTCACGTGGGTCCCTAGAGTCTTTAACTCTATCTCCATCATTTTTAAGTTATACGAAATGGGTCTTTGTGTTAACAACATCACACTCATAAACGTATACGATCTTCTACTCAACGCGTCAGCTACCACGTTCATTTTTTCCACCGATGATATTGAATTGTACGATCATAATCTTCAACAGCTTGAGCCAACGTCTTTGGCACATTACACGTTCGTTTTAGGTGAAGAAAATATTTGAGGGTTTTAGAAATGGATTTTGTATTAGGGTTAATACAAAATTTGATTTCACGCTCTAGGGTAGGCTAAGAAGTCTTCAAGAATACGTCTGGAAATTTATTAACAATAGAAATATCATTCAAAACTGTGACTCTCATCCAAGACTTGGATAGCACGTCACATTGATACCTATCAACTTGCCACCGTCATTCACGACGTTGCCTATATAAAGTCTGGCTTCGGTGCATTCCACACAAGAAAGTCAACAACGAAAGGATCGGGGCTCTTTATTTATGATTTGATATGACAATGATTGACTTTAGTGGTTTGGTTACTTTAAATTCGCATAACAGGTTGGTTAGGAGTATGAAAGCTAACAACCTTACGAAAAGCATGATGAGTAGTTAACCAATCGTTTCCAAAAATCACATCAAAAGCAAGTATTTTCAAAGAGATAAGATCGACAGGTAACGTGAAAGTGTTGATTTGAACAAGATTTATAAATAGTGGAGATAACGAAGGTTTCTCCCAACTGAGTTTAAACAGATATATCAAAGTCTAACTTCTCAGGAGTTAACTTCAAACATTGAACACAACTAGGTGCAATAAAAGAGTGAGTAGAACCGGTATCTAACACGGTATAGACTTTGCAAGAATTTATGACTAACATACCCGTGATAATTTTATTCAGGTTCCTCGTCATGAAAAAAAACGCTCTCTCTTAAACTACTGGCTTTGGCTTGTCTGGGATATCCTTTGGTGCCTCCATCCTAGCTGAATTTGTCTTCGGTGAACGACAAAATCGGGCTAAGTTGTGACACCCCCAAAATTAGGTATACATCACCTATCTTGAGTCGCCAGATACATGGTACAGAATTCAAATACAACTTAATAATACAACGCGTAGGTACGATACGACAAAACATAAACTCGTGAGTTTGAATACAAATATTGTCTCTTAGAGAGTATACAAACTCCACAGGGAGTCCTCATTACAATTATTATCACACTATTTCACAGAATAGTGAGGACTACTAATGCACCATCTAGGACCATCACTCTGTTTCCCGACTAGTCCCAGCTACGTTCTCATTTCCTGAAGAGAACAGTGAAAGAAAGGGTGAGCTCAACTAGCCCAGTAAGAAATATTATGACTAAGATAATGCAGAATAATTTATCGTTAGCCTTCAACAGTGTTAAACTGATAAAATATAATAACTATCAAGTTTAAGCTGCGAGTGAACAAGCAATCCATTAGAAGAGTCAAGTAGAGAATAAAATCTACTATCTTCTATGATTTAAAAGGTTTTTCATCACTTTTATCATTTGGGACTCGACAATAAATAATCCACATCATCGAATCACCCCTGCACTACGGCCAAGGATATTCTTTAGTATCATGACCACGAATTATCCATGCACTACGGGCCAAAGATAATTATGTTTTTATCAACGGTCCTGATCATGCCATAAAACAATTCATCTTTGCACCCTTGGCCGAAGAGAATCCATAGCCATAATCATACCAAAAACTGTCTATCAATGCACTACGGGCCAATAAGGACTTTTTCCACACCATTTGTAACATTACGGTTATGATTATACCGAATAATCCCTGGTCATAATCATACCAAGTCCATCTATGCACTACAGGCCACATATGACTTTCAACATAATATAAACATGAGGATGATGACAATGATATAAGAATTTAATAAAACAAGTTCAAGAATTAATTTATCCAGAAACTAATAACGTCCACATTGTCAACATGATACTTCTTTGTAGAGTAAAATTCAAGAATGCTCAGAAGAATATTTCTATGAAAAGATACTGGATGAAGCGCAAATATCAAGGATATTCCACTAATTTCATGGAGTATAGAAGTCAAAACTTTAACCAACCTGAGTATAATAAAAATGGAATAACAAAAGAATCACCATGCATGCGGACTTCGCGACAGAGGCAAAGTTATTTGAGCAGAATAATAATAACGAAACCGAGTCGAGGCAAAATTAAATGCAAGCGGGATATTCCAATGAATAATAAATAACGGAACCAGTCCCGGCGTAAAACACATGACGAGGATATTCCAATAGAATAATAAATAACGGAACCGGATCCCACAGAAACGCATTGAGACGTGATATTCCAATGTAATAATAAAGACGGAATAATAGAAGAATTTCACCATGTATGCAAAAGATTTTACATAGACAAAGTTATTCCAACATAATAATAAAGAATGGAATAACAGAAGAATTTCACCAAGTATAGGGTAGCCCGCGTATACAGGTTATTCCAACAGAATAATAAAGAATGGAATAACTGAAGTTTTCTTCATAAATAAGAAAGAAAGAGTACCCCTTATGAGTACAACAAATAATATTCCTTACCTTAGAAAGAAGAGTACTGGATATAAAAGTAGTGAAGTAGCATAACACTTTTCTTCTTTCTCTCTATAGTTTATCTCTCTAGAGTTTCAGTGAATTCGGAAGAAATAACGAATGAATGAGCTTTTATTTATAGAAAAATGGATTGCATAGTAACTAACTCATGAACGGTCCAGATTGATTTACTTTAATCTGACGGTCCATATTTAAAGCAAAATCTTTTATATAAAATAAAATATATTCTATTTATAATCTAATAAAACGAATAACTTTATAAAAGATTTTACTATACAAACACTATGCATGTACTATACAAACACTATGCATAATAAAATATAATATATTCTAATTATTGTCTAATAAAATAGATTACTTTATAAAAGTATTCTGCATTTTTATATAAAAAGATTTCACTATACAAAACACTACGCAGACACTATGCATAATAGAATATAATATATTCTATTTATAGAATAACTTTATAAAAGTATTACATTTTTTATATAAAAAGATTTTACTATGCAAAACACTATGCATAATAGAATATAATATATTCTATTTATAGAATAACTTTATAAAAGTATTCGTTTTATTACATTAATAATACCAATAAAACAAAACTCGGTGACTTATCACATAAGCATCAATAATCAATACTGCAAATGTATTCTACTATGCAACCACGCGTATTTACGTATTTTTACTACCGAGTAGTTCAACAAGATAAACCAGTAAAACTTCCGCCGTTATTTTCATAAAGTATTTTTGTCGTTTTCTCAATCCGATAATAATTCTGTTGTGGGGTCCACCAATGATTGTGCCGTTGCACGAATTTTCCCTGATAAAACAAATATTCCCCGACCAATCGAATATAATATGACAACTTGCATACTTTGCAAAATTTATAAATACTACCCACAACTATAACATTATCTCAAATCCACACCATAATATTCAAAAAACTATTTCGAGAAAATAAAATCTGGGGTCTCACATAAGTGACCTTCTCTTCCACAATTATAGCATGCTTTGGACGGCATCGCGCAGTTTGGGCTGATGTGTCCTTCCCCTCCGCATTTGAAGCATATGATAGGTGGTCGTTCTCTTTCCTTAACAACGGGTGATGGTGCTGATGTCTTTCCATCATTGTTGAATCTCCTCTTATTGAAATGTCCATTCTTATTGTTTTGACCATGATTACCACCGAAGTTGTTACCATTCCTGGTATGCTGATTCCCTCCATGCTTATTATCACCGCTTTGATGACTGTTATCACCGGTATTATCATTTTTCCGGCTGCTCTCTTTTGGTTGCGTTGACTCGTTATCGCGCTCCACTAACTGAGCCCTTTTTACAACATCTGAATACAAACACAGTTTATGAGAAATAAGATATTGACGTATCTCCGGCTTCAAACCTCTTAAAAACATTCGCATCATTCTCTCTTCATTATCAACCAAGTGGGGACGTAAATCGAGATAACTTTCGGCAAACTTGGCTTCAGATCGCGACACACGGGCCATATTGTTTTGCTCAACTTGATAAATTCCACCTCCTTCATGTAACGAATCTTTTAAAAGTTCTTGTCATTGACGACTCTTGGAACTTCTTCCAAGATATCTTGAAAAGGCCAGTCGGGAGTCGCTTTTACTGATTCCCACCCGGTGATATGCCTCTTCACATGCAACATAAAAGGTGGCAAGGAACCTTTTGCTTCTCTGAGCATCCGAGACATCAAATATCTTGGTGATATGCTTTAACCACGTCTCCGCCTTAAGTGGTTCTCGCTTTCTAAAAACTCCCGGTGGTCCCGGCTCCTTGAATTACTTAGCGGTGACCAACCGTGGGTTGCCATTGTTTCTTCCTGCATTATGAACAAGAGCCGCCTTCGCCTGATGTTGCATGAATTCTAAAAAGCTCCTAAACGTACCGTCATTCGTCAATTGATCAGTGTTGTTGTTTACAGGAGGATTATCGCCATCATGTTACACATTATACTGGTTATTGATCTGTGGAGAATCAACGGTCTCCTGTGCTCCATTGCTATTCTCAACATTCTCGGATGTTATTTTCAGATACTGCCACAAAACAAAGGTTAATTGACATGTAACATATTATCCCTATATTCTGACCGACCAATTAAATACCAAATAAACTTAGGTAGGTCATACTAGCGAAGGAATTCCCCGTCTCTCCCCTCCTAGTTCTATTCTCATATCCTAGCCAGGGATCATATCCCTAAGCTTTGATACCAACTGTGACGCCCCCAAAATAGGTATACATCACCCATCTTGAGTCGCCAGATACAAGGTACTGAATACAAATACAACTTAATTATACAACAGTCGTGTAAAATATGACAAAATATAAACTGTGAGTTTGAATACAAATATTGTCTACTAGAGATTATACAAACTCAAAAGGAGTCCTCATTACAATTATTATCACACTATTTCACAGAATAGTGAGGACTACTAATGCACCATCTAGGACCATCACTCTATTCCCCGACTAATCTAATATTCCCCGACACAACGAATATTTTATATCAACTTGCTTACTTTACAAAATTTGTAAATATTACCCACAACTATAATATTACATCAAATCAACATCATAATATAAAAAAAAATTATTTCGAGAAAATTAAATCTTTATTCATAAAATCTGGGGTCTCACAACTATTCACCCATAGTACTATTCATAACAAAAATTGATTTATTTTCTGTCCAAATCATTTTTGATACATTATCATTCTTGAATTTTACTCCACAAAGCAGTATCATGTTGACAATTTGGATAATATTGAATTCAGGATAAATTAAATTATAAATCTTTAAAAATTTATCCTTGAACTTGTATTATTGAATTCTTATATCATTGTCATCATCCTCATGTTTATATTATGTTGAAAGTCATCCGTGGCCTGTAGTGCATAGATAGACTTGGTATGATTATGACCAGGGATTATTCGGTATAATCATGACCGTAATGTTATAAATGATGTGGTAAAAGTCCTCATTGACCTGTAGTGCATTGATGGACAGTTGTTGGTATGATTATGACCAGGGATTATTCGGTATAATCATGACCATTGATGATTACATGAATATCCTTGGCCTGTAGTGCATGGATGATTCGATGATGTGGTTTATTTATTAAGCTGAGTCTCAGCGATAAAATTAATGATAAACTTTTTAAATCATAGAAGATAGTAGATATCATGCTCTACTTGACTCTTCTAATGGATTGCTTGTTCCGCTACAGTTAAACTTGATGTTTATTATATTTTATCAATTTAACCTTTGTTGAAGGCTAACGATAATTTATACGGATTATCTTAGTCATAATATTTCTTCTTGGGCTAGTTGAGCTCACCCTTTGTTTTCATTGTTCTCTTCAGAAATGAGAATATAAATTTGGGACTAGTCGGGAAGCGGATCGATTGGTCCATTGTTTTGCATTAAGTAGTCCTCAATATTCAATGAAATAGTGTGATAATAATTGTAATGAGGACTTTATTTGAGTTTGGATACTCTCTACGAGATATTATCCGTGTTGAAACTCTCAGCTACGTTTTGTCGTACTGTATAAAAGAAGTTTGTATTTAAATTTTGTACCATGTATTTGGCGACTCAAAGATGGGTGATGTATACCTATTTTGGGGGCGTCACACATACTCTCGAAGGTGGTCCCTGATGCAATATCTTTAACTAGCTGGTGAAGGCGAACACGGTTAAGCAACTCTTGACGACGGATAACCAAATCTGTACAAAACGTTTCTGACACCGCCAATGCCCGTATGAGAGGGTCTAACAAGTGCTCTCAGACGCTGGCACTGGCTAGAGCCTGTGAAAATAAATATAACATTACTAATAATAATGTATATTAATTTTATAATTTAAGATATAACGAGAAATATAAGAAATATTATTACCTCAAAGTAGTGTATACGGAGGTATCGTCGGAATGTCCAACACTAGATACTTGCTGGTACTGTTACTAGGGGGATCTTAAGACGTGAACCATAGTCTCAGCTCCTCATCCTGAGATAATTCAATCTCGGGAATAAGGATGATGGAATCTAACAGCTCAGAATCCCTGTAGCATCCCACAACTTAGCTACATGATGGTCTTGTAATTTACTTTGTACATGTTAGTTAATTACATCATTTTATTAAGTACCTAATACTAATAAATAATAAAAATTGAGATTAGTCTTACCCGTATAACTAAGTTTGCAAGAGACATGGTAGACTACTTAGGCATGTGTTCTATATCCTGAAACTCTATCATGGTAGTAGGTAGGCCCAAGTTCACCCACATGACCTAATATATACATTCATATAACATTTATTAAGTATGTTAATTACATTGAGTAACTAATTATAGAACTAAATTAATTTTATACTTATCGACTTAACCTCCTCAAAGGGCAGTGGGCCTGTACTATGTACGACTTGGAGTTGGTCACAATTTTTCTTTGTGTACTCGGACTTATTCTTGAACTTATCAACATCCCAGTGCGTACACATAGCCTCTCATACTGCATTAAAGAATTTTTGGGGTTGATGATAATGTATGGTAGTCTCGGGCTGCTAAACAACTGCCCGGGCAACCCGCTATCTCGTCTCGTACAGCAGCCAACGTAGTTCTTCGCGACATATGCAATAATAACACTATTACCGGCTGGTTAAGAGATTTATTCCTCATATCTAAAATAAATCTATAAAAAAATGTTAACATATCAGAAATTATCTTTAATTGAACAAAATACACAATTAGAATAAAATATTCATGTATGTGGTCCATTCATGAATTTTATTCGACATTATGTCCACTTAACAAGGGTTTGGCTTATATCCTGTTCCTGGATGCATCTCGTCACTAATGCCAACACATTGAGCACGATTTTTCTGTTTTAAGAAAAAATTTAGCGCAACACCTCCCCATTGTCTCAAAGTACACGAAATAAACTAAGACAACTTAGTGTAAGTATGCCACTCAGAGAACATGTTGAGACACCAACTCAAAACAAAAAAAATCGTTCCCCGTGAATTTACACCGGCCTAAGTCAGAGACATAACATTCAATAACAATCCCAAACTGGGGATTATTTGACATTCACTCCTAATGAATTAAATGTCAAACGTGTTTCTAAACTCCAACCTATACTACATGCACACACATGTATGTATTGAGTTTATTGAAGATTGTGGCAAACTAGCAACTGCTACTTAGCTTTTTTACCAATGTAAAACTAAGTAAATGTTACTTAGTTTATAAGAACTATTATTTGAATATGGGGACTACTATTCGACATTCATTCCTACTTGTCAAACGGGTTTCTAAGTTCCAAAGTATATTACATATATGTATAAGTACATATAGTACTTATTCAGTTTATTTTAATTGTGGAAAACTAAGCAAATGTTACTTCGTTTATTTCAATTATTTTATGTTAATTTAGTTAGCTATAATTTATTTTATTTTATTTATTTTGTATTATAGTATCCTATATAAGTTAGTTAAATATAATTTATTTTATTTTACTTTATTATTTGAATATGGGGACTACTGTTCGACATTCACCCATACTTGTCAAACGAGTTTCTAATTAAGTTTCAAATAAGTATAGTACATGTATAAACACTTATTCAATTTATTTTAATTGTAGAAAACTAAACAAATGCTACTTAGTTTATTATTTTATTTTACGTTAATTTAGTTAGCTATAATTTAATTTAATTTATGTTATTTTATTTTGTTTCACTTTTTAGGATATTTTATTTTATTCCTTATTATATTATATTATTTAATTTTTTTAATTTGTTTATTTTATTTTATTAAATTAAATTTATTAAATTAAAATTTATTTTATTGTATTATCTAAATTTGTAATTTTATTATATTTAATTTATAAATTTTATTAATTTTATTTTATTATTATCTAATTTTTTAATTTAATTTATTATTTATTTTATTTTATTTGTATTATATTATATTATCTAATTTTTTAAATTTATTTTATTTTACTAAATTAAATATATTTTATTAAATTTATTTTATTTTATTCTAATTTATTATGAATTTTATTTTAATTATTTATTAGATATAATTTAAGTTATTTCTTTTAGTTTTATTAATTTTCTGTTTTTTAATTTATTTTGTATTACATTATATTATATTATATTATTTATTTTCATTAAATTATTTTATATCAATTAATTTATTTTAGTAGTAAGAAACTAAGTAAAAGCTACTTAGTTTATTTTAATATTGGGAAACTAATTAAATAATACATAAATATATGTAGGATCCACATATTTTACAATTGAATAATTCTGACAGAAATTTCGTTGAAAATTTCGTCAAAAATAATAAATATACCTACACAAACAACATGAATCATCAACACTTACTGAACATTCAGTATACCTAAACATAACATAAATCAAACACTTACTTAAAATGTGTATATATAAAATATAAGCCAAATTGATACATTCAGTAAATTCAGAGAAAGTAGAACGTACATACCCAAAATGATACGGAACATGAATGTTGCAATTGAACCTCATTATCAAAGACAAACACATTGATGAACAAATCTCCTCAATATCATATTATGGACATTAAATATGTATTTGCACAAATCAAACACTAATTTGAAGGGTACAATACATTAAATATCTAACCCAAATTGAACATTCAGTCTCAATGTCAGTTTCATACCAAAATAAATTAAACCCTAAATTAAATATCAAACCCAAATTGAACATTCAACCTCAATATCAGTTTCATAACAAAACAAATTAAACCATAAATTAAACCCCAAAATTAGTTGTATATATACCCAATATGAATAATATTCAAACCCTAACACAATCAATTGAAGATAGAAAATGTGTACCTCACTTGATTTGAATGCTAGAGAGAGGAGAGAGGAGATACCCATAACGTTGTCCCCGATACTCACAATGACACCGGAAAGCCAAAGTCAACCGATAGAGAGAGGAGGCTTGAATTGTGGGGACAATAGTTTGACCCTTATCGATCTATATATGTTGAGAGAGAGAGAAGACGTCGCCGACGAGGGGGCGACGAAGGGAGGAGGTGCCGAATAGAGAGAGTGAGAGGAGTTAGGAAATTTTGGCACCGCTAGAGAGAGAAAATGGAGAAAAAGAAAGTCTGATCCCTAATTAAAATTGTCTATTTTCGACGGAACGTCCGTCAAAATTAATTAGTTCCCTCGAGATTAAGCTATTTTCGACGAAGGTTCAGTCGACTATTTGGCGCCCTTGGGGTAACATTGTCTCAAATAAATTCCGTCGAAATTACAATAATTCTGTTGGAAGTATTTTCAACAGAATATTTCGTTGAAATTGAATTAAGGTCGACGAAATATCATCATTCAAAAATAATTTTCGTTGGTCTTAAGTAATTTTCTTGTAGTGTTGCGAAAATAGACTCATTCATAATATCCTAAGTGAATAGTGGAGGTGGAGGGTTTTGATCTCGTGCGCTAACTCGAGTATTCACCATGTTAATTTGTTGAATTGTGAAAAAGATGACTTTTTGTCCGTTTTCCACAGATGGTGCCAATTTAATATGTCAATCTTGTAAATTAGGGTTTTGGTCAACCCACAAACTTTAACTTTGACTGCCACGACGTAACCACCTCGATTTGGCCGAAAAACCTACAAAAGGTCCAACAGAGTTAATGGTGCTCCAGGAGAACTTTTAATTCGATGCTTAAGTAAGAACGACGATATATGAAGATAGAGAATTATTATGGGAACCAGAACTCAATTTTTATCGTGAATAGTATCTCGGGTGAATAGTACTCGAGTGAATAGTATCCCGTGAATAGTACTTCATGAATAGTACCCTGACATGAAAAGATTAAAATTTGACAAGAATCTTCAGAAAAATATTTTTGTGAAATGATACTAGATGAAACGCAAATTTCAAGGATATTGTACTAATCTCAAGGAGTATATAAGTGATACTTATCAAAATAAGTGTAGATTTAGGAATATGAAATGAAATAATATTACTTACATACTACAGAGTATGGAAGAAAATATTATTTCTTATGAATATTGAAGAAAAATAATATCCCTTACGAATATTGAACGAAAATAATATTCCTTACGAATATTGAATGATGACAATATCCCTTACGAATATTGAACAAAAATAATATACCTTCTTACGAATATGAAATAAATAATACCACTTACCTTAGTAGGAAATTGGATACTGCAATAGTGTAGTAACATAATACTCTTCTTCTTTCTCTCTGATTCTCTCTCTATCATATTCTCTTCTGAGTCTTAGTGAATTGGTGAGAATGAAAGAATAAATTAGCTTCTATTTATAGAAGATTTCTAGCTTAGCCCTTGCAATGTGAAGAGGCAAGTGGCTTGACGACTGGTAATGTGAAAAGAAAAGTGGTTTGACGCGCGTAATGTGAAAAGGCAAGTGGTTTGACTCCTGTAATGTGAAACGGCAAGTGGTGACGCCTGTAATGTGAAACGGCAAGTGGTTTGACGTCTGGTAAATGCAAGTACTATTGGCGAAAGTGACTCTTAGATGATGACATATGGGTCCCATAGAATAAACCAAACGTACAACAAACTTCTCATAACAGACTTCTTATTTATATAAAAGATTGGATAAATATTTACCATAAATCACTTTATCTTCAATCAACACATTTTTAATCTTTTAACAATTATTCATCATTAATATTATAACTCACAATATTGACAACCAGATTATTCCCATGAAAGAGGGGGCTTTCCGATAAGGACTTCTCCTTATTGGCGCGTAATTAGATGACTAAACTCCTTTGTCAATAATGCAAATAAGAATATGAATAATTGTGTCGTCTTAATTATTGATTTAATAATATAAATATTGATATTGTGCAGATGATACTGTGACAATAATTGAATCAATAATATGAGATATTATGCAACAACTACTGTTGCAATAATTGAATAAAATTGAATGACTTCTTACGTAAGCATCAATAATCAGAGACACTGTGCAATACTGTGTGCTACTGTGCAACAATGTGTATTACTGTTCTTTTATCACCGATATTTCAACAGTTTAACTGTAAAAGTTTTGTCGTTATTCTATGAAAATGTTATTTTTTTTCGCTTTCTATATCCGACAATTATTCTGTTGTAGGGTACACCAATGATTGTGTTGTCGTACGGATATTCCCTGACAAAAAGAATATTTCACGACCAAACGAATATTTTATGACAACTTGCTTACTTTGCAAAAATTTACACATATCACCCATAACTATAGCATTATATCAAATTAACACCTTATTATTCAAAATAATATTTAGAGAAAATTAAATATTTATTCATAAAAAGTTGGGGTCTTACACTTAATATTTGTAAATCATGTAAGTTTTACTTTTTAAGGAATGAGGCAGTATGTAATAATTTCTTAGGAATGAAAATAGTGTTCAATAATTAATTTAATAATAAAAATAAGTACTTAAGACACATTTGTTGAAAAAATTAAATACAAGCATCAAAGCTAAAAATCAATATAGCATATTACATATTATTATTTTTGATTCAGAAAAATAGAAATGAACAACTCCCGAATAAGATAGATAATATAGTATGGATGTCAATGGTGTAATTCAAAAATTTGGTCGATATCTTTCTATTCCACTGAATTTTCATATGTTGTTGTTGGTTCGCGATCGATTACCCTGCCTTCATCCTTTTTGACGTGGATCTCTTCCAATGATGTTTGTTTAGAGTTTCTATTTACAACAATTTCATTCAACTTCTTTCCACACCGGAGTGTGATCGCCTTGCATTGCTCCATTCCTTGGATTCATCTCCGTGTCACTAGGCAAAGGTCCTTGAGGTCGATTGTTGAGAGCTTGAGCCAACTGACCCATTTGATTTTCCAAATTCCTTATTGATACCGCTTGTCTCTTCACATTTAAATCCACTTGATTAAACAACCAATCTTGATCATTCATTCTCCTTTCCGTGGCTGTAATGAATTTTGCTATGATCTCCTCAAAAGCTGGTTGCTTTTCCGTCTGTGGGGTTGCCTTATTTTGAAATTCGGGTGGATATACTGTGGCCTTGGAGCTTGATTTTTTGCCTGATTATTACTCCAAGAAAAATCCGGATGCTTCTTCTGTGAGACCCCAAATTTTATGAATAAAGATTTAAATTTCTCAAAATATTTTTTTGAATATTATGGCGTGGATTTGATATAATGTTATAGTTGTGGGTAATATTTATAAATTTTTGCAAAGTATGCAAGCTGTTATAAAATATTCATTTGCTCGGGGAATATACTTTTTTCGGGGAATATCCGTACGATGACACAATAATTGGTGGACCCCACAACGGAAGTATTGTCATAGTTAGAAAAGCATGTAATTATCTTTTATAAAAATAACTACGAAAAGTGTTATCGTTAAAACCGTTGAACTACCCGATAGTAAACGCATAATAATACGTGTGGTTGCATAAGAGTACACCAGTATTGATTATTGATGCTTACGTAAGAAGTCACTCAGTTATACTCAATTATTGCTACATTAATTGCTGCATCATATCTCTCATATTATTGATTCAATTATTGTCACAGTATCTGTAAGACCCCAAATTATTAATAAATGAAATTTAATTCCTTTACTTATTATTTTTAAATAGTAAGGGTTGATTTGATTAATGTGGTTAGTTATGGGTAAAATGCGTAAATATTTCAAATAAGCAAGTGGTTATAAAATACTCATTGTTGTTGGAGAATATTCGTTTGGTCGTGGAATATTCTTCAGCGTTGGGAATATTCGTGACGATCGCAAGAACCTTGTGTGTGGGCCCCATAACTGAAAAAAGCGATTGGATGAAAAAAATGACAAGTATAAGTTGTTTATAAATAATGGCGTAGTTGTTACCGTTAACACTGTTGGAATACCCAGTGCTTAAAATACAGTAATACGCATTATTGCACAGTAGCACACGGTATTGCACCAATTATTGATTCTTACGTTAGAAGGCACTATTCAATAATTTTTACAGTAATTACTGTTCAATATTTTATTTTATTGATTCAATAATTGCTGCGTTGATATTTTATATTACTGTTGTTTCAATAATTATCACTACACAGTATTTTCTATTATCGAAGTAATAATTCATATTATCTGAATAATATTATTAGAAAATATTATTGGCAATGTCTAGAAAGTTCTGTCTAAGGAGAGGTTTAGCCACCTAATTGCGCGCCATTAAGGAGAAATTCTATTGGAAAGCCCCCCTCTTTCCAGGAACCGCCTCGGTCATTTGTGATTGTTATTCGTAATATTATTTATGAATAATTAATTATTGATTTATATGATGAGAGAAAATATTGATTTTATGTGGATATAGATGGAGAAAATTTTTAAAGTACCAATTGTTAAAATTGATATTTTATCTTTTTGATAAAATAATATTTTATTATATTATTATAATATAATAATGATGATATTTTTACAATAAATGTGGGATACATGAGTATATGAGGAAGAAGAGTATTTTTGTTGCATTAAATGATTAACACATGTTTTGTGTGTGGTGGACCTATTTTTCGACCGAAATTTGATTATAACTTTGTAAAATCGCTTGGTTTGTGAATTTCTGGTCAATTTTTATTTGGAATTTGGAAAAACTTTCTTCTACAAAGTTGTAGATAATGAAATTTCCTATGGAAAAGACATGTGGTTCGAATTTTTCTGATAAAAGGGCTATTTATTATGAATTATTGAAGTTTTGAAGTTCTGAAATAATTGATTTTTGGAAGTTTTAAATATTTATTTTAACAAAAAAAAATTTTGTGATTTTGGTGGGTTGGTGGCTGATGTCTAGACCAAAAAAGTGGGCTAAGGAAAATTTATATAAATATATTAATATTTTATTAAATTTTCTGCTTTGGTGTTCTAAGCATTTTCCTATAAATAGGGTGCTTAGGTTAGAATTAAAAATCACACCAGAAACTAAATATTTCTCTCTCTTTCTCTCTCGATATATTGAGCGTATTTTTGTGATATTTTAGTACTTTGGGTATTGCTACTATATTGCAAGTTCTTCAAAGACTATATCCAAAGATTCGAATGTAAGTTCTATCCTTTTGAGGTAAGGGATGTCATTTTCTTCGTAAGTGATATTATTTCTTCAATATCATTATGCCGAAATATTGTTTGGAACTTTTTATCAAATTTGGAATTTTTTCATGTCGGGGTTACTATTCATGAGTTACTATTCACGAGTACTATTCACGAAGCATGATGATTTTCTTATGGAATTTCTATCTTTTGGTGTTTGAGTTACTTATTCATGATATACGATAATTATTCACGATATCGACACTATTCACTTAATATGACACTATTCACAGAAAAATTAAATTTTCGTTTTTCGTCCAAAATATCTATTATGGATACTAGCTTTGATTGTATCCATGTTTTGATCATTCTTGAATTTTACTCCATTATGATTATTTATGAGGTATTTTTGGACATGGAATAGCTGAAATACGAATCCTTAATATTTATTCTTTTGTTTCACTGGATTCGTTTTCTTTAAAATATTTTTCATCATCCTCCGTCCTAAATGATGATATAATTGAATATCTTTGGCCTGTAGTGCAAAGATTAATGATTTTTGATGAATATCTTTGGCCCGTAGTGCAAAGATGAACATGTGTTTAGATGAACATGACCAACTAATGAATATCTTTGGCCTGTAATGCAAAGATGAATATTTGATTTCAGTTATATATTGATTGATGTTACAGGGATAAAAGATAGACGATGAACTTTTAAATTCATATATAGAAGATAGTAGATTTCATTCTCTACTTAACTCTTCTAATGAATTATTATTTCCGCTGCGAATATTGATTTAAAACTTGTTGTCTATTGTATTCTATTAGATTTTTTTCCCTGTTGAGGACTAATGATGATTTATTTTATATTATCTTAGTCATAATGTTCTTTACTAGGCTAGTTGAGCTCACCCTTTTCCTTGTTGTTCCATTTTTCTTCTTAGGAGGCGAGAATGTAGCGAGTACTAGTCGGGGTGTGGAATGATGGTTCTAGAAGTGGTTCTAGTAGTCCTCACTATTCTGTAAAAATAGTGTATTAATAATTGTAATGAGGACTTTTTTGAGTGTGGATATTGTCTAGATGACAATATTTGTATTTAAACTCACAGTTTTTATGTTGTATTAATAAATTTGTAGTTGTTTCTGTACCATATATTTTGACGACTCAGAATGGGTGTTGTATACCTATTTTGGGGACGTCACAGTATCATCTGTATAATATGATATATTATTAAATCAATAATTGAGACGACAAATTAAGTTATTCATATTATTAAATTGCAATATTGACAATGTCTAGAAGTTCTGTCAAAGAGAGGTTTAGTCACCTAATTGCGCACCAATAAGGAGAAATCCTTATCAGAAAGCCCCCTCTTTCCTGGGAACGACCTGGTTGTTAAATATTGTGAATTATAATATTAATGATGAATAAGTTCGTGTTGATTAAAGATGAAATTGATAGTTCCATTGTGTTGGAATTATTAGTGTTAGTGAAAATCGACATTTATTTCGATAATAATTGATGTCTGGAGGTTATATTGACCAATCCAGTAATTAACTAGGATAAATGAGCAATTAATTGCTATTAATTCACATGCTTATAACTATGTGTTCACATGTGTGTATTATTGATTCACATGATTTACTATTAGGGGAGTTGGTGCAAGATTGATAATACTTGTATGACTAAATTAAAAATGGAGGTATAGATGAAGGTACTATACTGTAATTATTTTTTTCACATGATTAGAATTATTGAGTCACATGATTTTACTATTGATTCACATGATTTACTATTAGGGGAGGTGGTGCAAGTTTGATAATACTTGCAGGACTAAATTAAAAATAAAGAAAAAGAGGAAGGTATTATACTGTAATATTTCGAGCCCCAAAACGTGCAATTATCGAAACTATATTTTCCTATAAATAGAAGCTCATTCTTCCTTCATTTCTCACCAATTCACTAAAGCTATAAAGCAATTATTATGGAAAGAAATTATAGAGAGAAAGAAGAAGAGAAGTCTGCTACCTCACTATTCCAGTATCCAGTTTCTTCTAAGGTAAGGGGTATTATTTCTTTCGTATTTATGAAGAGAGCTTCTGTTATTCCATTCTTTATTATTATGTTGGAATAACCTGTTTATGTGAAGTACCGCATACATGGTGAAATTCCTCTGTTATTCCATTCTTTATTATTATGTTGGAATAACCTGTCTATGCGAAGTAACGCATACATGGTAAAATTCTTCTGTTATTCCATTCTTTATTATTCTGTTGGAATATCCTGTCTGTGCGGATTACGCATGGCCTGATTCCATTCTTTATTATTCTGTTGGAATATCCTGTCTGTGCGTATTATGCATGACCTGGTCCCGTTCTTTATTATTCTGTTGGAACAACCTGTCTGTGCGGTCTATCGCATGCATGGTGAATTCTTCTTGTATTCCATTCTTTATTATTCTGTTAGAATAACATGTCTGTGTGGATTACCGCATGCATGGTGAATACCCCTTCGTATTCATTCTTTATTAAATTGTGGAAATGATCTGTCTACGTGGATTACCTCATGGCGGGTGAAAATCCATTTGCAGTTTTGTATATTCTATTATACTCGTATGAGATAACATTTCTTTTGTACTCGTCATGGAATATCATTTTCTTTGGTATTTTTCTTTTACGAGTTACTATTCATGGGTTGCTATTCACCAAGTTACTATTCACTCTAGTATTATTCACCCGGGTATTCGGGGCACTTTTCGTGCTGGAGTACTATTCACGAGTTACTATTCACGGGTTACTATTCACCCGATTACTATTCAATCTAGTATCATTCACTCGGGTATTCGGGACACTTTTTGTGTTGGGGTACTATTCACGGGGTACTATTCCCGAAGTACTATTCATGGGGTACTATTCACCCAAAAAATATATTTCTTTTCTGTCCAAATTATTTTTGGTACATGAATATTATTCTTGAATTTTACTCTACAAAGCAATATCATGTTGACAATTTGGACATTATTGAATTCTGGATAAATTAAATTATAAATCTTTAAAATTTATCCTTGAACTTGTTTTATTGAATTATTATGTCATTGTCATCATCCTCATGTTTATATTATGATGAAAGTCATCTCTGGCTTACGTGCATAGATGGACTTCGTATGATTATGACCAGGGATTATTCGGTACAATCATGACCGTATTATAACGAATGATGTGGTAAAAGTCCTCATTGGCCTGTAGTTCATTGATGGACAATTATTGGTATGATTATGACCCGAGATTATTCGGTATAATCATAACCATTGATGATTACATGAATATCCTAAGTCTCAGCGATAAAGTTGATGAAAAACTTTTTAAATCATAGAAGATAGTAGATTTTATGCTCTACTTGACTCTTCTAATAGATTGCTTATTTCATTGCAGATTGTTGATCTAAAACTTGTTGTCTATTGTATTCTATTCTATTGTTATCTTTGTTGAAGGCTAAGGATAATTTATTTCGCATTATCTTAGTCATAATATTTTTTTTGGGCTAGTTGAGCTCACCCTTTATTTCATTGTTTCTTCTTGAAATGAGAATATAGCTAGACTTAGTCTGGGAACCGGATTAACGGTCCCGGATGGTTGTTTTAGTAGTCCTCACTATTCTATAAAATAATGTGACAATAAATGTAATGAGGACTCCATTGAGTGTGGATATTGTCTAGATGGCAATATTCTTATTAAAACTCTTAGATTATGTTTTGTCGTATTTTACACGACTGTTGTATAATTAAGTTGTATTTGAATTTTGTACCATGTATTTAGCGACTCAAGATGGGTGATGTATACCTATTTTTGGGGCGTCACATCTTCCACCCAGGATTATAAGAATTCTGATAAGGTTGTTACGTTGTGGTCTATTCTGATTCCCCAAAAACGTCATTGACTCTATGTTGATGGCACATTGATTTGTGGCACGATTACCCGCACAAAGTTCATATACCATTGCAACCTGTTGATTTCCCTGGGGTCCCCATAAATTAATCTTTTTAGTCAATGCAGTTACTTATGCAGATAAGGTGGTAACGTCATCCAGTTCTAACTTCTTTTTTGTTTTCGGTGGATTGGACCTTATCATCGGCCATTGATATTGTTGTTGGCCATTGATCTCTAACAACTGGTAAGCGTCATCAAAATTCTTCCGCATAATGAAACCTCCCGCTGCTGCATCAATACTAGCTCTTGTAGGACCATACAAACCATCATAAAACGTCTACACCTGCAACCATCTCAAGATCTCATGATGTGGACACTTACAGAGTAAATTCTTAAACCTTTCATATGCCTTATACAATGTCTCCGAGTTAAGCTGGGTGAAAGTGTGAATGCCATTCCTCAGTTTTGTCATTTTTGCTGGTGGAAAGAACTTAGCAAGGAATTTTTGAGCTAAGTCGTCCCAAGCCGTGATTGAACCTGACAGCAAGGAGTGCAACCAAATTTTCACTTTGTCTCACTGTGTGAATGAGAACAATCTCAACCTTATTTCTTCCTCCATAACATTATTGAACTTGAACATATGCAAATCTCTAAGAAGCTTAAGATGTGTTCATTATGATCATCATTCAGACCACCCCAAAACTGAACTGAATTCTATAGCATTTGAATGGTACCCAGTTTGATCTCAAATTAAACTGTTTGCATTGATCACAGGTCTCTGAATGCTAGACTAAATATATGTCACTGTCGGCATGGCGAAATCCCTAAGTGATTTTTGCTCGTTTGCTGCCATGTTCAATCGATTGTCAATTTCCTCTGCCAGTTCTCTTTTTGAATTTACTTTTTTACTAGATACCCTCAGTTTTCAGAACTTCCTTTCGATATCGTCAGCTTATGGCAAAAGTTCCGCTTTACCCTTGGATCTAGTATGCATACACGGATGGAAAACTTGCAAGAAGAAAGAAACAATTAAAAATAAAATTGTAAAAATATTTAAATTAAAACCGAATTGATTGTAACTAATATGGAATTAATATTAAATACAGATTCCCCGACAACGACGCCAAAAACTTCTGGTCAGATTTCACAATCAACAATTACGTGCAAGTATACACGATCAATAAGTAATAAAGTGATAAGAAAGAGTTTCATACCCACGAGGAATCCTACTTAACAAATCCCAACTACTAGTATTTTATAAATCCAATTTTATTTAAACAACCAAATTTTATGATTTTTTAATTAAAACTAAATTAAATTAACTAAAACTAATTTTAACATAGAGATTTGATTCAGATAATAAAGGCTTAATACTACAATATCCCCAATTATGCAATATAACTTAATTACCCAATTTCTCCAATTATTAAATCCACCTGAGTTGTTAATAAGAATTCATAGTATTTATTAGTCCTTCTCCAAGTGATCAAATAAAAACATTCAATTCAATTAATTTTGCTATATTCTTTTGCAAAATAAAAGAAATATATTCATTAAGCATCAATTCCCAATTGTTACATGCAATGAAACGAGATATTCCTAATCAATTTAAAACCCTAATTATTTATCGTTTGCAAATAACTAAGAATACATGCTATCATATTCAATTCTAACCCTAGATTTCATCTCCCGAATTCATTTAGTGCAACAAGGTAATTTCTGATCAAAAAATTAATCAGTAATTACAAATTATGCTAGACAACTCAATTTGTATAAATAATTGGATTAATTAGAGTAATCAAATCATAAGCATAAAATGTTCAGTTGAAGCCTTAATTATTAAATTAGTTAATACTGAAAATTAAAACCAAGAATCCCATAGAAGACATCATAATTAAATTTGAAACTGAATAAGAGAAGGACAGAAAAACTCTTTAAAGCCCTCTAGTCTTCAATCTCCAATCTGAATCTCCTTGTAACGCTCCTCTGTAATCTCCAATCTCAAGCTTCAGTTCTGTTTCCAAGAATGTGTGTTGTGTATCCCCCTTTTCATAAAAAGCTTCCCCTCTATTTATAGCTTTTAGGTCGCCCTTAGGTTGCTCTCTTTCCCATCTTCTTTTGAATAGAAGTCCATCCTTTTCTTTTACATCTTTTTGATTGTGTCTAGATCTCCTTGAGTAAAAACCTATTCCAAGTAGAACACCGTTTTCCTTTCCAAAATTCACGCAACACCTTTTGATGCCCAGTACCCCGGCGCCGGGTTCCTTTCTTTCTAGAGCGTTCTGACGCTGGAATGATGCTGCCAATTACAATTGTGCCATTAATGCTCTTGAAATGTCTAAATTACCCCTGCTTTACCCTGTCATGCAAAATAACAAACAAACCAATAAAAATGTCCTAAAATATTTTAAAATAAGTAATTACTTAAGTCTTAAGATACCTTATTCATGGGTATTTTACCCACTCATCAAATACACCCAAACTTAGACAATTTCTTTTCCTCAAGCAATGCAAACGATGAACACAAAATGAATGCAACTATTCACGAACTATATGAAACACCAACTCAAACATGATTTAACATTATTAACCTTGATCAGCTTTAAAGTTTCATAAATTCAACCAAATGAATATTCAAAATCATACAATAGTTAAACATGAAATATTATCAATTCAATCTATCTTCAACCCACATTGTGCGTGTGTGTATAGAAATAACTTGGTGAATATGCATGTTGTCAGCTTTCACAATCAACAATTATGTGCAAGTATACACGATCAACAAGTAATAAAGTGATAAGAATGAGTGTTGTACCCACGAGAAATACTATTTAACGAATCCCAACTACTAGTATTTTATCAATCCAATTTTATTTAAACAATCGAATTTTGTGGTTTTTTAATTAAAACTAAATTAAATTAACTAAAACTAATTTTAACACAGAGATTTGATTCAGATAATAAAAGTTTAAGACTATAATATGCCCAATTATGTAATATAAATTAATTATTTTCCAATTATTAAATCCACCTGAGTTGTTAACATGAATTCACAGTATTTATTAGTCCTTTTCCAAGTGATCAAATAAAAACATTCAATTCAATTAATTCTTCTATATTCCTATGCAAAATAAAAGAAATATATTCATTAAGCATCAATTCCCAATTGTTACATGCAATGAAACGAGATATTTCTAATCAATTTAAAACCCTAATTATTTATCGTTTTAAAATAACTACGAATACATGCTATCATATTCAGTTCTAACACTAGATTTTATCTCCCGAATTCATCTAGTGTAACAAGGTAATTTCTAATCAGAAAATTAATCAGTAAGCACAAAATATGCTAGACAACTCAATTTGAATAAATAATTGGATTAATTATAGTAATCAAATCATAAGCATAAAATGTTCTATTGAAGCCTTAATTATAAAATTAGTTCATACTGAAAATTAAAACCAAGAATCCCATAGAAGGCATCATAATTAAATTTGAAACTGAATAAGAGAAGGACATAAAAACTCTATAAAGCCCTCCAGTCTTCAATCTCCAATATGAATCTCCTTGTAACGCTCCTCTGTAATCTCTAATCTCAAGCTTCAGTTCTGTCTCCTAGAATGTGTGTTGTGTATCCCCATTTTCATTAAAAGTATCCCCTCTATTTATAGCTTTTAGGTTGCCCTTAGGTTGTTCTCTTTCCCATCCTCTTTTGAATAAAAATCCACCCTTTTCCTTTTATAGTTTTTGATTGTGTCTAGATCTCCTTAAGTAAAAACCTATTCCAAGTAGAATACCGTTTTCATTTCCTTCTTTTTCCTTTCCGTAATTCGCATGAACACCTATTAATGCCCAGCCGCCCGCTACCGGGTTCCTTTCTTTCAGAGGCATACAGACGTTGGGATGATCTTCATTAATTACAATTTTTCCATTAATGCTCTCCAATCTGAATCTCCTTGTAGCACTCCTCTGTAATCTCTAATCTCAAGCTTCAGTTCTGTCTCCAAGAATGTGGGTTGTGTATCCCCCTTTTCATCAAAAGCTTCCCCTCTATTTATAGCTTTTAGGTCGCCCTTAGGTTGCTCTCTTTCCAATCCTCTTTTGAATAGAAGTCCACCCTTTCCCTTTTACAGTTTTTGATTGTGTCTAGATCTCCTTGAGTAAAAACCTATCTCAAGTAGAGTACCGTTTTCCTTTCCTTTCCATTCCAGAATTCGCGCAACACCTACTGATGTCCAGCGCCTCGGCGCTGGGTTCCTTTCTTTCTAGAGCACCCCGACGTTGGGATGATGCTGCCAATTATAATTATGCCATTAATGCTCCTGAAATGTTTGAATTACCCCTGCTTTGCCCTGTCATGCAAAATAATAAACAAACTAATAAAAATGTCCTAAAATACTTTAAAATAAACAATTAATTAAGTCTTAAGATACCTAATTCATGGGTATTTTACCCACTCATCCATGAACACATCCAATGTACCGGCAAAGCAATACCGGTCACTCAAAAAAGGTGAACACATTTTTTTCAAAAATTGAAGAAAAAATAAATTTGTTTATCCATGTTATCTTCTACCATAATGAACCAATTACCTTAATTTATTACCCTATAAAAAATATTTAAATAAAAAAAAGGTTGTGGATATGAGATTATTGATTTCTTGAAATATTGAAAAACAAACTTTTGGAAACACTATAAAAATAGAAAGTATATGTGACATTTATCCATATTGCGGCAATAAAAGAAGTACACCTTCCATTCTAAAATATATATTTTTTATTTTTTTTAAAATTTAAAAAATATTTTAATTTTTATACAGAAAATATCATAATAATACCTAATTTACCTTCTTTTTTTTTTTTTATAAAATAGTTACCGTTTCTTTTTTGGCTTTTTTTTATTAGTAAAATAATGCTATAATATAGACGAGCAATAATGCTATAGCCTAAAGGTTGAAAATTGCAATTGCAAGTGAAACAAACACTCAGGTATTAAAATCTATTACAATTTTATATTACCCTTAATAGACGATCGAACAACACTAGTAAAACCCATATAAAATATTTTTTTAAGGGTAAAGTTGAAAGTAAAAAATTATCTATAAAAACTGTCATTTTTTAAATTTATCTCTAATCTTAGAATAGAAGGAATAACTGATATTTTAATTTTAGATGAGTGATTAGTAGTTATTAGTTTCGATATTTTTATTTTATGACATGATGATCAAACGAAATAGTCAATTCATACCTCCTCTGATACATACTCCCCAAATGTTATAATCTAGTGTTAAAAATTTTCCTTTTTTACTGTGAATTTGGAATATACCTCTCAATAAAATCAGAATCAATACATGTAGGTATATTATTCTTATGTTCTCCTAACCCTTTCCCCATAGCTTATATATGTTCTAAAAAAAAATCATTCCAAGATTAGATATTGTAGGCAAGGAAATCGTACCTTACTAGTTAGGATTTCGTGTTGGCTGAGAAAGAGAGAAATCTATGAAAATCATTGAATTGATTGATTGAAGAGGTGAGAAGAACAGATAGACGATTACTCCAATAACACGTGCAGAACACCTAGAATCTGAAAATCGTATTGGAGTAGCAGAGATTCCAAGAGCCTTCTTGTGTGCTTCGAGTTGAGAGAATCTCCAAGTCTTGAGTACTTTTAGAGGGTGTGTCCAAGTCTTGAGTCACCAAAGAGTCCAGCTCCAAAGTCTAGAGTCCAAAAAGAGTCCCCTCCCTTCATAGAATGGAAGTGGTATTTATAGAATTTCCTGGAATTAAGTAGTCACATGTCAAACACACGTCTTAAGGGAAATTCCAGAAATACCGTTTAGTCATTAGAATAATGCTCATATCGTCATGTCCTTCTAGCCGTCAATCCAATCCCTCAAACAATTTCCAAAATGAGCCGTCTCCACGAGCCTTCTACTTCTCTCGGGTCTTGTACATTTATTTTCGGCTTTTTCGTCTTCATTCAATTATATCATGTGAACCCTAATTTGTGCATTTAATAAGACCGTGAAACCCTAATTGTTCATTTAGTTCAATTAGGTCTCATTAATCCTAATTTGCACTTGGGCCCACAGATATATATTTTTTTAATCAGTCTGGTAGAAAATTAGGAATGCATTCTAAATTATTATTATAAATTGACAAATGTATCCTTGTAAGTTGCCATTTTAGAAAAATTTCTCAACTTTGAAATAAAGGGAGAATAAAACAAGATTGTATACCAGAATTAGAACTCATTGCCATACTATTGATATAATTATCTCCGCCCATCATCTTCTGATCAAATTAATGTTAGGATTTTTCAACTAGTCAACCAGTTTCCGTCCAATCAAACTTGCCGGACCAATCTCTCTCATGCGCAACCGGAGATGTATCTTTGCGTCCCGAAGAATGCCACCTGGATATCTCGCCTCCCCGAAATAAACTCATTCTGGTGCCGACTGTTTACCTAGAGGTATGACTTTTTAGCACACTAGCTAATCTCACTATTGTAGCATCACCATAATATTCTTCTAACCACCATTTGGCAACTACATACTAGTGATTTGGTGATTTCTTGATAACGAATATATATATATATATATATACGGGGGAGGATCTAAAAGTGAACCAAAAAGAGCAGATGAAGGAAATGATAAATAAAAAACACACGGGTTTCAGGGTCAACCCGCGTATATTTCCGACCCAGACCCTTTATATGTTTTATCAAATGTATACTATTTAAACATTGTAACTCACATTT
This sequence comes from Panax ginseng, assembly GCA_020205605.1. Classification (NCBI taxonomy): domain Eukaryota; kingdom Viridiplantae; phylum Streptophyta; class Magnoliopsida; order Apiales; family Araliaceae; genus Panax; species Panax ginseng. Next base: position 25,885,154 of record CM035136.1, on the reverse strand, counting down.
TTCATTTAAATTCATCTTTAGGTATTAAATAATTACACGAGTATTAATAGTGGAGAGCACGGATTAACGCTATATATATATATATATATATATATATATATATATATATATATATATATATATATATATATATATATATATATATATATATGATCCATATCCAAAGTTAATTAGAAAAGAGTCTTATCCAACTTATTTCTAACTGTTTAAAAAATATCAAATGATCTAAAATTTATCTCATCCGCATAATAATTATGCGAATAAAATATATTATCCACATAATTATTTATGCGTGTGCGGATGAAATATCCCATCTGCATTATGGGAATAAGTATCAATATTATGCTACACAATTATTGCATCTGATTAAAGAACAGTTTTATCTACCATTGCTTTTTAATTTTAATAAATATAGTCTTATTCTTATTGAAAGTAACATATATATATATATATATATATATATATATATATATATTAATTTATCATCATAATTTTTTTTATAATATCATAATTACAAAGCTAAAAATTTGTTAAGTAATCAACTCGTTTAAAAACTTAGGCTATTAGAAAGAGTCAATAACAATGTATATAATATCTAATACTGCAACTTTATAGAGAATGGACAAATTAAAATGTATTTGCACTATTAAATTAATTATAAAATTAATGTGTCCTCCATGTTAGATTTATAAAATGGGTATAAAGTCTAGTATACAAAGATATTAAGCGCTTTAACTCAAAACCAATTGACAATAAGAAGAGTTAACGCAACTCATTATATACTAGACATTTTTTTTAAGGTATTCGATGTGAGATAAGATATAACACTCTCCTCACGTGTAACTCGATATATTGAGGGTTGCACTTAATTGGATCTAATGAATATAAAGAGACCCACACAAGATTAGGAAGCTCATAAAAAACTAGTCACAAGACAAGTCCGAAAGAAATATAGTAAACCACGGATAACTATTGACCTAATTGATGAGTGGTACTAGTATAGTTAAGAAATGAGTAACTTTGACCCTTAAAAATGGTCTGCAAATGGATAAAAATAAAAGTTAAAAAAAGTATTTAATTAAGTTTAAGGATAACCCACTCTTATATTACATTAAGTAACTAAATTATCTAAAAACTTGAATTATTAAAAAAAATCCCCAACAATATATATCATATATAATTAACTTATCATTGCGGCAAGTACATAAAACAAAAATATCTCCTTGAGTAATAGTAATACTGTAATACTACTATATAAATGGTGGCCGACACTAGTTTGGTGAAAAATCGCTGAGCTCGTGTCTAACGAGATTGAGACCCTCCTATCTTAAATGAATCAAGTCCCCTAACTGTATCTCTTTTTATTTCTTATTTTTCTTTTAAATTTTTAATGGTAAAAATATTTTTAATAATTTAAATTTTAATATAATTATCTATTAACATATTTTAATAATTATTAACAAAATTATTTAGATCAAATAACTGATGTATAAGAGAACTAGTGTAATAGAGGGGAGTCAAATCCTACATTTAGATTGCAAACTAATAAGATCTTTGCAATATCATCAGCTTGATCTCTCATAAGATCTTCAAGTTATTTAAAATAAATCTTCACTACATTTCCTTCTTCTTCTTCGAGCACAAAAAACTTCATTTTGTTTAAGTAAACATAAAGAAGTCATATAATCAACCACGCCGCATGTTAAGGTTGTTAATTAATCAAATTAAGGCTTAATTAATACAAGGAGGAATATAAGTCGAAATCAAATTTCCTGACTTGATATATAGTGATATGTATGACTTGTTAGATTGGCAAAACTGTCCTCGTGTAATAAAAGAGGCAGCCATTCCAACCAATAATTCAACTTCTTAATATATAGAAAGTCATTACAAAACGAGTGTAGCACATTTGTAATCAATTACACATAATGTATTTTATATTGGTTGCGGGAAGAAAATGATCGAGCAATCAATTACATTATGAAAAGAAAAACAATGATAATACAATAAAAACATTAGATTTATATACTAAATACACATGTGATTTATTTGGTATATACTCTTCCATTCTAATTATTAATTTTTAAAAGTCAATTTAAGATATTCTCAACTCAAAAATAATATATTTGTTTAAAATTATGAAACGATAAATCTTATAACCAATAATACTATATTATTTAAATTGTTTACAATATTTATTATTTTATTAATTAAAATTAAAATGTTTTGAGTTAACTTCAAAAAGTCAATAACGATCTTATATTTTGAAAGAAGTGCGCGCAACATAACTAGTAAGAAAACACAGCCACTTGTCACGTACGCTGCCCCAGCTTTTGCAGCCTGGTTTCCATATTTGATTTAACAAGAGTAAGGCCATATGATATGACTGGTTGGACTTTATTTTGTAAGGTTTCCCTCACATGGTTTCGTACTTGAAAAAATGAGTGCCTAATTCTCTAGTGCATGTCAGCTATAGATATATCCATGCATGAAGGTCAAATATCCAACTTGCAGAGGGGAACTTTCCTAACTTAGAAACCCATTTATCTTTATGGATTTTGAAACTAAGAGGATTCTGGGTATTTGCAGGCTTTAAAGCTTGGTTAGCAGAACGCTTATTGACTGGGCACGCAGAAAGAAAGAGGTACACGGAATGTACCCTAGCAATAGTTGTCACCTCTAAGTTCTCTTACATGGGGTTTCAATGAATTTAAAATTCTGTAGTCAAATGCTGCTGGTTTGATATCAAATGCTAGTCAATATTTACACAAAATTTTAGTGAAAATAAACATCTAATGAGTAACGAGAAAATTCCAATCCTGCTCTTAAATAAAATCACAAATTGTACAGTACTGCAGTAAGTACCCTTAAGATTAGGGTAGAAATAGACTGGATTCAGTAGATTACATTATATTTAAAAAACTAAAAATAAATTAATAAAAATTATACTAAGGCTAACATATTTAGCATGGAAAATCATATTATAAATGTACTTGGTGTCAAACCAGAACTAACGCCCAGTACCAGTTGGCTTTGCAACAAGCCAATGGGACATGAGCATTGCATAAATTCTCCTCCACCATTCTTCTCATTTGTGGCAGCTGTATAAAGAACAAAACCCTAATATGTTTCGTTTCGATAGCAAGAATTAAGGAATGGAATGATTCATTCCTATGCTCTATAATAAAAATTGTGTTTGGTTGTTCTATTGTAATAGAATGAATCATTCTCATTGCTACCAAATTTGTGAATTTTATTCCTTGCTCGAGGGTATGGAATGACTCATTACAACCACGAATGAAATGAATCATTCCACTCACTATTACATTCTCTATTTCATTTCTTTCACCAATTCTATTCTTCTGATCCAAACGTATAAATAAGAAGATCAATTATAGAATAATTAATTAGTTTTCGTGAATAAATATATTGAGGATACTAACACCAGCACCAGTATCATCAGCAACAGCAGCAGCACAAGTGATTGTGCCAACTACACAAGCAGCAGCACATGTAGCACCACTTGCATACCGCACCAAATTGATCAAAGCATTAGCTAAAGTTAGTTAGCTGATAATGACAGCTGATGTTGACAACTAGATGTAATTGAATTGTAACTACAGTTAGTATAACTTCAGTGGTTAGTTTAGTTAACTAGGGAGTTTATCTGGTATAATATCTTTGTTAAATCTCTTCAAGTTCTATTACATGCAGAGGGGACTTCCCTACCTTAGCAACCCATTTATCATTAAATAGGGATAATTTTTTCATTTTCTTTTCTTTTTTTATTATACGCATGTCCTTAACGCCAATGGATGGAGGTTTCCCTAAGTCGGTCAAGAAGCACAAATCATCTTTTGCAGGGAAGCTATATTAGGACTCGGGAAGCTATATTAGGACTCGAGGGGGGTCACGGTCTCCCATGGTTTGAAAATTTTGTAAGACCCATTTTTTCATTTATTATGTATTTTATTACAAACTAATTTTATTATGAAATACATTATAATTGTAAGTTTGTATATTTGGAGCATAATATTGTATGTGTTATTTTAATTTAATGATACATTTGTATCTAGGTAATCAACTAAAACCCTTATTTAATTTTTTTATTTTATGAAACTTGATATTTTAATTTTTAAAAGTTTAATGAGTGATCATAATATTGTATATGTTAATTCCAATTGCATATTCAATTTGTTTTCCCGTAACCAACTAAAACCCTTACTTATTTGATTGCAAATTTATGAAAATTTTATTATTAAAAAGTTCAATAAGTGGTCCAATAATATTGATTAACTCATTCTTGTAGTGTAGTTAATTGAATTTTTTATTTTTTTGTTTTAGAATCATGGGAAAATCATATACTATTGATTCATTTTTCATGAGAAAGTAATCAAATCATGTTAACACATCGGCTTACCCCTGAGCCTAATGTTCAAACATCTCTGTCTACCCCTGAACAAGAACAACGTTATTCTCTAAATCAAAGAATTGAAGGTAAAGAATGAGATATTAATTATTTTGAGCGTGATCTTGAAAAACTTATCGAAATATAAAAATATCGTGGTGATCTACTTGATGAAGTTCGACGAGCTTACATCAATTACGATTCATATCAATGCATTCTTTTCGAGTACCCTTTTTTTGGATATATATATATTATGTTGTTAAAAAAATTCTTTGGCCCCTCCAGATCAAATTCTGGCTTCGCCTCTGATCTTTTGGAAACTTGACTGGCTTCTTTAATTCTCTCTTCCTGGTCATGTATAGTCTATGTCATGATTCAATTACTACCCTAGTTAGCTAGGAACATGATCAGAAATAGTTTAGTTGGAATTGCCAAACTTGTGTTGAAAAGCTCAATTCCGGTCTCTTGAAATATCAATTGTATGTATGATGCGTTTAGAAAATTCATTATTCCGCCAACTTCTATTTTTCTCATGTTCCACGAAGATTCTTGTTAGGATATGTATGATATTGTAACTCCATAATGCAACCATTTTTGAAATGTAGAGAGGACTAAGATCATTGTATTGTAACTGCCACATGATGTTTTTAGAATTCTCTAAATTGATGTGGTGGGAATTTGATTAATTTAATGTACTAACACAAACGTGCATAGGAATTAGATACCCTTCTAATGCCAACGAAAGAATAAACCTTGATAAAAAATTTAATTAACAAGGAAGATAGAGAATTCTAGAAAACAAGTAATAATATTATTATTAAGAATTGAATTGAATTTGAATTTGAATTGTATTAATAAGAAGTTTCAAGACAACTTATATTTATAGGTCTAGATACTTTTCTACATATATTTTGAAAATAATAAAAATTACTCTCTACGTCTTCAAAAGGATGAGCAAAATACAATTTCCATACATATTAAAAGAGTAAAAAAATAGAGGAAAGATGGTAAAAAAATTCTAAATTTATCCTTAGTGGCCCCATAAGATTATATAAAATAATTTGTACTTTTTTTTTATATTAATGAACCCCACAAATGACATTTTACCTTTCACTTTATGTACTTATCTCAATCTTTTAGGGATGAAAAAATTTGGACTTTTATGATTTTTTGGAGACGAAGAGAGTATTAATTAACTTTCCTACGTCTAGTAGGAAACTTTCCTAACTAAATTTATTTCAAAAAAGAAACTACTAAATTTAAAATAATACTAACTCTAAAACTACTGAATTTTCCTATATAAGAAATAAAAATACATCAAATAAATTAAAACTTCATAATTTATGAAACATATGAAAATCCTAATTTTCATTATATTTTTCACCTATTTTTCCCTTGGAAATAATTGGTCCTTAAATTTTAACTTAAGCAAGAAAGCACCAAGAACGAATCCTCGGGATCAAAACTCGATGTCTTTTCTTCTTAAAGGATAATTCTGGAAATAATGAAAAAATTAAAATACCAATATCTTTTGATTTATCTGAATGACAAAGAAATTTTCAAAAATTACAAAATCAATAATTTCAGTATCCTCGATCACAGAAATAATCTCATGATCAATTTCGTTTATTGTAATATCCTTGTTAGTTTGTAGAAACAAGAACATACATACAATCAAATTGATGTGAAAGCAGAAGCATGACATAAATCATATTTAAAATTTTCTACTAATCCCAAAAATCACCTTATGCGATATTATTAATCGAGAAAAGATAAAAGATATACCTTATGAAGATGATTCAAATCCTTGATATGGTCTTCAACTCCCAATCCTTTGATCCTCCACGCTTCTTCAAATTCACGGATCAAACTTTAGCTACTCAGTATATATAGTGCTCTAAAGGTGATCCACCAATAGAGATTATTGATTAAAGAAGTAAATTTAGGTTTTCTTCAAAACATTGGGTGACTAGCCCTAATTCTCTCTCTCCTAAGTACTCTTTATGTTGTAGAAATTTATTGTGTAGTATCTCAATACTGACAATAGTCTCTAGTCTATCCTAATTAAGCCATTTAAGACATCTCATTATTTAAGCTAACCCCCCTCCTAAACTTTTTAGGACTCAGGGTTTTTAATTTAATTCCTAAAATCATTTAAGAATTGAATAATAATAATAATAATAATAATAATAATACTTTTTATTAATTTATATTTAGTATTTCTCTAAATACTTAATTATAAGTATTAAGCTATTTAATTTAGGGTTAATTGCATATTACACCCCGAATTATACACCCTTTTACCGTATCTCGATGTTTAAACGCTCTTATCTCGCTATCCCAAGTACCGTAATTAAGTAAGCATAATTCACCTTTTTATAGTTTTTCGACCATTTAAATTGTGACATATATGTGACCCTTTTTTGGCAAACAAATTGACCAAAAGGGTTAGTTATGCTTACTTAACAGTACAAACATCAAGGTACGAATGGTAAAAGGGTATATACTTCGGGGTGTAATATGCAATTAACCCAATTTAATTTATTCCACTATGGTACAAATTAAATATACTTAATTTATTATTATTAAGTCAATTACTTTTAAAATAATATTTCTCTTTTATGGTGTGACCCTTTATCTTCAATATTATACCGATAGTAGAATAAATAAATTAAAACCATTCTAATATTATTTATAATGAATTGAATTCCTTTAATTCAAATATAAATAAATATATTTATTCTACATCACGAGTGACACCTCTCAACATATCATGATTATCTGGATAATATGAAATCAACGTTTAATCACAAAGAACATATTCAATGAATAATTACCATACAATTCAATTCTTCTTCTACCTTACAATATGTCCTAATCAAATATAAAACATGGAATTTCTATATCAAGTTTTATTTATTTGATCATATTCATTTCGATTCTAAAATGTACAACTCTAGTTAATGTAAATTAGAAACTCCTTTTTAATTTTCATTCAACCCTAGCCAAAGATTTCTGAGTTGTCACTTATTGAATCGCATAGGACATTCTCTTCCTTTACTGGAAGTGGTAGATCATTTGTTAATCATTCATCTACCTCCATGTACACTTTATTATACTGAACAAACCATTTTATATACCCTAAGAGTCTTAAGAAATATGATAATTTATTACTCAGAATACACAAGGTACTGATGATCTCAAGTCCAATGATCATTTATACTACTATCATTATAGTAACTGCTATTGACAGACAAGTAAAACAACATTAGGTGTTCTTTTAAGTGAGTCACGTTCAGTGAACTTATTCTCCAATAAGCACTTATATACTTTCTTTAGTGTCTCCACATAAATGATTATGAGATCAATCATCATTTTCAAAAGAGCAAACATAATATATCAGTAACCCCACATTAGTGATCCAATGATTAGGAACGTTCTAGTTTTGAGTTATCTAGATTTTAGATCTCATTAGCATGAACTAATCATGATTCTAAAAGCATTGTTCCAAAACTATGAGTTTATCCCAATTAATTATACCAATTCAATATGGATATATAAATGTTTTTAAATAAATAAATTCTTTTATTAATAAATGAATAAGATTACAAAGTAAATGTTTATCGCATCAAATATGATCGACTTGAGAGCATACTACCTACTTTCAATCTTCCTATTGCACTAAAGTCAATTGCCATAGTATCTAATACCCATCTTCGATCAAACAGTTGCTGAGATAATACTTTAGTAAATGGATCTGCAATGTTGTTCTGAAATTAACTCACTCTATGGTGACATCACATCTTTCATTTATTTCTCTAATAAAATAAAACTGCTGCTACACATGTTTAGAATTTTTATGAGACCTAGGCTCCTTGGCTTGTGCAACAACCCCAATGTTGTCACAATATAAAACAACAGATCCTTGGATGCTAAGAACCACTCCAAGTTTTGTAATGAATTTCTTCATCCAAGAAGCCTCCTTTACAACTTCACTTAAAATTATATACTCTGTAACTATAACCGAATCAACAACTGTTTGTTGCTTGGAACTCTTCCAACTCACTGCACCACTGTTCAAAGTGTTAGGAATTGTTAAGTTATACATATTTAAATTTGATGATGTGATTATAATGAATAATTATTCAATAGTTTTGTAAAGTCCGTATCTGAGATATATTTGTACCAAGACTTAGATTTAGAACAATCAAACTTGTTAGGTTGATCTTTTGAGTTGATTTAATGTATATGGAATAAGATTAAATCGATCGTACAGTATTGTTAAATGATCGTATAGAATTACTCTGCATGTTCGTAGTGTTAATGTTGTTAGTAGAGTAATCTAAGTGTTTATAGAGCATCAACTGGGTAATTATAAAGCTGTAAAGAGATTGTGAAGTCTTCAGTCAGTTACATTCGAATAGTTATCTTCGAAATTGTAGAGCTGCTGAAGTATTCAAAGAATAAAGAGAAGTTTGTAGAATATGCTCAAGCATCGTAGAGTGCTCTTCATCAAAAGCCATTCTTAGAGCAGATCGTAGAGCGGATGTTCGCAGAACAAGATTGTAGAGCAGAATTTAGAGCTCAGACTCTACATTCCTCATCAATATACTATTGGCCCAGTTCATAAAGCATGTCAAAATTGTCATCAGACTGACAAATGTAGAGAGTTTTAGAGTAGAGATTTCAAGATGTTTCTCACCATCTTCAAATTAAGATAAAAAGATCAGAGAATGGTTTATCTAAACCGTTAGATTGAATATGTGACAACTCATATGTGGTTGGTAAGATTGTAGTCTGATGTGATTTGTCAAGGCCAAAAAAATGTAGTACCTACCCTATAAGTCAACATCGATCAGAGAACATCTTGGAGCATAGCATTAAATGCACCAACGGGAACTCTCCAACGTGTTGATTCTTATAAGTCTATAAAGGAGTATGATGATTCAAAACCAAGTACGAATCACAAAGAAAAAACATGAAACTCTGCCAAATTATATCAAGCTCTACCTTATGATCCTGAATATCATATTCAAGTTTCGAAGTACCAAAAAGAAGTCAAGAATAATTGCAAAGCTTTGCAGCACATCAAACCACTATCATTCAAATAGTGATTCAATTATTTTAGTGACATTCATCCAAGTATAAGTGACTTTAAGAGGTCTAAGTGGCCTTGCCGAAACTAAGTGACTCAAAAGAATCTAAGTGATTGAGTTGTAATAGATCTTAGTGATTTGGTCTTAGTGACCCCATCCTTAGTGGATTTCATACCTGTTAGAGTAGAGTGGACTAGGAGTTATTTGTACTCCGAACCACTTAAACATAGTGTGTCATTTACTTTTTTTTCTTATATTATGTCATATATCTGTTATATCTGTGAAGTGACTAATTAATATCCTAAAGAACTAAATTTAGAATTGTGATTTCATTAAATATTTAAAAGGAGTTTTAAACTAATATTTCATTGTGGTAAGATTAATTGAAAAAAAAAATTAATTATTTGGTAACTAATCTTTAAATAAGCAAAAGTTTTTAAAAATCTATTAATTTAACCCCTCTTCTAGATCTCTATTATGCCTCTGGGAAAAAAAAGTGGTATTAGAGCAGGTTCTCAAGAATATTTAAGCTTACACTTTGAGTTGATCATATGGCACACAATCAAACTGGTTCTGAGCTTGGTGGTGGGAATAAGCCACCCCTTCTAAATAAGGAAAAACCTGCTAACTGGAAAGTTTTCTTCTAGACGTATATGGATTTTAGAGATGAATATCTATATGATGCAGTTATTAGTGGTCTATACATTCCAAAAAAGCTATCTTTAACCACTGTTGATCCAAACAAGATAGTAGTCAAGCACAAAGCTGAATTGACTAACAATGAAAAGAAGTTGGTGGAATTGGACAAAAGGGATAAAAATATTTTGTTCATGGCTCTAAAGATGAGTTGTTCGAAAATGTAGTTAATTACACTATAGCTAAACAAGTTTGGGAAGCCTTTCTGATCATGTATGTAGGAACATAAGAAGTTAGAGAGAATAAGTAGTCTCTTTTTACTCAGCAGTATAAAATATTTTCTCATACTCCAGGAGAAAACATAACTGCTACCTATGAAATATTCAATAGTCTGCTCAACTCTCTAAGAGCTTATGGAAAATTCTATACAAATAAGGACCTCAACATCAAGTTCATGAAAGCACTTCTGTGACGCCTCTAAAATAGGTATACATCACCCATCTTGAGTCGCCAAATACATGGTACAAAATTTAAATACAACTTAATTATACAACAGTCGTGTAAAATACAACAAAACATAATCTAAGAGTTTTAATAAGAATATTGTCATCTAGACAATATCCACACTCAATGGAGTCCTCATTATATTAATTGTCACACTATTTTATAGAATAGTGAGGACTACTAAAATAACCATCTGGACCGTCAATCCGTTCCCCGATTCGTCCTAGCTATATTCTCATTTCCTGAAGAGAACAGTGAAAGAAAGGGTGAGCTCAACTAGCCCAGTAAGAAATATTATGACTAAGATAATGAAGAATAATTTATCGTTAGCCTTCAACAGTGTTAAACTGATAAAATATAACAAACATCAAGTTTAAGCTGCAATAAACAAGCAATCCATTAGAGCGGTCAAGTAGAGAATAAAATCTACTATCTTCTATGATTTAAAAGGTTTTTCATCGGGTTTTATCATTTGAGACTCAGTTAATAAATAAACCACATCATCCCCACACTACTACCAATGATATTCATTAGTATCACGACCACAAATTATTCATTCACTACAGGCCAAGGATATTCGTGTATTCATCAATGGTCATGATCATGCCAACAACTGTCCATCAATGCACTACGCCCAATGAAGACTTTTACCACATCATTTGTAACATTACGGTCATGATTATACATAATAATCTTTGGTCATAATCACACCATGTCCATCTATGCACTACAGGCCACAGATGACTTTCAACATATTATAAACATGAGTATGATAACAATGATATAAGAATTCAATAAAACAAGTTCAAGAATAAATTTTTAAAGATTTATAATTTAATTTATCCAGAACTCAATAACGTCCAAATTGTCAACATGATACTGTTTTGTGGAGTGAAATTCAAGAATGCTCAGAAGAATATTTCCATAGAAAGATACTGGATGAAGCGCAAATATCCAGGATATTCTACTAATTTCATGGAGTATAGAAGCCAAAACTTTAACCAACTGAGTATAATAGAATATATGAAACTGCAAATGGATTTTTGTCCGCCATGCGGTAATCCACGTAGACAGATCATTTCCACAATTTAATAAGGAATGAATACGAATGATCATTCACCATGTGTGACAACCCCAAAATAGGTCCATTTCATCTAACCCATTCTGAGTCGCCAAATACATGGTACGGTAAACAACTACAACTTTATTACAACAATTGTCGTGCAAAATACAACAACTCATGTGTTGTGAGTTTTGATACAAATATATATATCAACTGTGACTCTTGACACCAACTTGGGTAGCATGTCACCATGACATCTTACATAAAGGTATAGTCAAAAACTGTTTTAGAAATTAAAATCTTTGGGAAGTGCTCAAGAAAACCTTCGTACATGGGAGGCCATGCGTCTAGGTTATGATAGATATCATATGGCCACAGAATTATCCTTGGTTGACCCAATAGACCAAAAAAAAATGAGAAGATTATTATCATATTCTTTCCAATGGTGAGTCTTCTCTTGACATATCATTATCTCCATTGTCTCTAATTGAGAGTTATACTTCAACTAAACACCAAGATTATATAGGTAATGCTCGTTCGTAGATATACTCAGCAAGTGGATGAGCACAACCCTGTCTTATGATGACACGAGGTTGTATGTCATTAGACATCTTGTATGATAGTGGCAAAACACCCTTCCAACGTTGGGTTCGCCTCACCCTATTTGATTCACCAAATATAACTACTAAATGATGTATACAACACCTTTTTATACTACTTAGGGAGAACCTCCATAGCTAGAGACCATGATTCTATTTCCAATTACCTCGCTTTCGACCAAATTTACACTCTTATTACCTGAAAAGGAATTGTGAAGCAAAAGGGTGAGCACAACTAGCCCAGTAAAGAATATCATGACTAAAGATAATTAAATTATCAATAGCCTTCATCAGTAATAAATCAGAGATTTAGAACATATGGTAGATGATAAAACTTTTCATCCATAGTTGCAGCGGAACGAGCAATCCATTAGAAGAGTCAAATAGACCATAAAATCTATTATCTTCTCCATGTTAAAAGTCCACCAACAATGTTTTATCCCTGTAACGTCAATCAACAATCACATGTATAACTCATAATCGTAATTGTAGTTCTAAATTTCTTTTCTCATCCAGAACAAAGATAATTTTCATCACCTGAAACATCAAAGATCATGGTTATATCAAATTACAGTTCATGTTCATAATCGTACTAATAAATTTATCTTTTTGCACTACGGGCCAAAGATATTCATCAACAAGTCATCTTTGCACTCTGAGGCCAAAGATATTCAACAACAGTCATCTTTGCATTACGAGCCAAAGATATTCATCAACAAATCATCTTTGCACTACAGGCCAAAGATATTCAACAACAAGTCATCTTTGCACTACGGGCCAAAGATATTCATCAATAATTTATCTTTGCACTACAGGCCAAAGATATTCCTCAACAGTTCATATTTGCATTACAGGCCAAATATATTCATCAACAGTTCATATTTGCACTACAGGCCAAATATATTCATATCTCAAAGAAATATATAATCATTTCAGAATTTATATAAACAATAATTATAACCATGTTAATCAATTCATCTTTACACTTAAGCTAAAGATATTCAATTATAAATTCAATGGTCATGATCATAGCAGTTAACAATTTATTTTTGCACTACTGGGCAAAGAGAACCCATAGTCACGATCATACCAATAATCTACCCATCTTTACACTCAAGTGAAAGAGAAATTCAACATCAGGGTTATAAAAATTTTATATATGATAATAAAAATAATATGATCAACAACTGCATTTATTTTCAAGAGCAACAATCATAAATCAACGATAATTTGGTCAGAAAAAGAAACCAATTTTTATCGTGAATAGTAACTCGTGAATAATAACTCATGAATAGTAACTCGTGAATAGTACTCTATATTTGTACATAGTACTGTATACGTAAATAATGTCATATACGTAAATAGTGCCATATACATGAATAGTGCCGTATACGTGAATAGTACCGTATACATGAATAGTAATCCCGACTCAAAAAGGTAAAAATTCCACAATAAGATCCATACCAATATGTCAGTATAATGATATTGAAAGAATAACATCATTATGAAGAATATAACATCCCTTAATATCCCTTACTATCCCCTACCTCAAAAGAGCAACACTTCTGACTGGATATCGGATATAAAGCTAAAGAAAACTTGCACTGATGAATAGAAACTCACCAAGTATCTAAATACTCACAAAATACACTCGATAATCTAGAGAGAGAAAGAGAGAAAACTTGTTTCTGGTGTGATTTTCAATTCTAACTTAGCCCTCTATTTATAGAAAAATGTTAGCACGCCGAAGCAGACTTGACCTGCTACCTGATGGCTTTACCTGCTACTATTCCACCCACCAAAAATCAGCCATCTTCCCAACAACCAAAAGTGGGGTCCACCCATTTCTAGAATTTTCCACCAAAATCATTTATAAACCTAATTTCCGAATCAGTCACCTCTTAAAATTCATAACAAATCATTCGTTCATTTTTAACGGTTCAAAATTTGTGAACATATACTCAACTTATATATGTATAACATATCAAAAAAATCACAACGATCCAATGGTCGGATCAAAATTTATGACTCACGCAATATATCTCAAGAATACTGATTATCGGATTATAAGTCCTTCGGACCAGTTTCATTCAAAAATTCACCACGACATATCCACAAAGAATTTTTGGGTGATTCTAATTTCTACAGTTAGCTTAATTTCAGGGCTTTCTTTTGATATATGGCTCATCTCCTAACTCATTATACACAAAGAGTTATGGATTTTATAAAATTAAGTAATAAACTAATTTTTCTGAAAATCCCATATTTTGTTCTCCATTTCGACAAAATACCAATAAAACACCTCAACATTAATTCCTTTATTTATAACCTCATAAATAAATCCATCATTTATATCCGCATCAAATAAATGTTTCCTTATCATATAAATCAATAATTAATTATTCATAAATAATATTACAGAATCACAACAATGACAATCAGACAGTTCCCAGGAAAGATGGGGCTTTCCGATAAGGATTTCTCCTTACTGGCGCGCAATTAGGTGACCAAACCTCTCCTTGACAGAACTTTCTAGACATTGCCAATAATGCTATCTAATAATATTATTCAAATAATATGAATTATTGATATGATAATGGAGATATTGTGCAGTGACAATTATTGAAACAACAATAATATAAAATATCAACGCAGCAATTATTGAATCAATAAAATAAAATATTGAACAGTAACTACTGTGACAATTATTGAGTAGTGTCTTCTTACGTAAGGATCAATAATTCAACAATACTGTGCAATACCGTGTGCTACTGTGCAACAACGCATATTACTGTATTTTAACCACCGGGTATTCCAACAGTCTTAACGGTAATAACTACGCCATTATTTATAAAAACTCAAACTTTGTCGTTTTCTTCATCCGACAGTTATCCTTTATGGGACCCACAAATAGCTGCGTCGTCGTACAAATATTCTCCGACAGAAAGAATATTCCATGACCAAACGAATACCCCGATAAATGAATATTTTATAACTACTTGCGTATTTTGAAAAATTTCATATATTACCCTTAACTTTAACTTGTTATCAATTTAACCATTTACTAAATAGAAAAATTGAATACTTTTATTTCATAAAATTTGGGATCTTACAATCTCCCCTTCATATGAAATTTCGTCTCCGAAATTTACGTACCTGGTATTTCAAAGAGTTGAGAATACCTTGCTTTCATTTCAAATTCTATCTTCCCTGTCCTCATAATTTCTCTATTGCTCATCTCCTGTATTTTAGATATCATTCTAGAATACAGCTTCAAAACAAGGGTGAATTTAAAAAATTAACATATCACATAATATCCCGATATTATAACTGACCAATAAATAAGCTTAGGTAGGACACACTAGCGAAGGATTTACTCATCTCTCCCCTCCTAGTTCTATTCCCCGATCTCCGCTAGAGACCATATCCCTAAGCTCTGATACCAAATGTGACAACCCCAAAATAGGTCCATTCCATTCAACCCATTCTGAGTCGCCAAATACATGGTACAGAAAACAACTACAACTTTATTACAATAATTATCGTACAAAATACAATAACTCATGTGTTGTGAGTTTTGATACAAATATATATATCAACTGTGACTCTTGACACCAACTTGGATAGCATGTCACCATGACATCTTACATAAAGGTATAGTCAAAAACTGTTTTAGAAATTAAAATCTTTGGGAAGCGCTCAAGGAAACCTTCTTTTACATACGGGGAGCCATTCGTGCAGGTTATGATAGATATCATATGGCTCTGAGTAATTATCCTTGGTTGAATGATAGACCCCAAAGAAAAATGAGAAGATTACTATCATATTCTTTCCAATGGTGAGTCTTCCCTTGACATATCATTATCTCCACTGTCTCTAATTGAGAGTTATACTTCAACCAAACACCAAGATTATATAGGTAGTGCTCGTACGTAGATATACTCAGCAAGTGGATGAGCACAACCTTGTCTTATGATGACACGAGGTTATATGTCATTATACATCTTGTATAATAGTGGCAAAACACCCTTCCAGCGTTGGGTTCGCCTCACCCTATTTGATTCACCAAATATAACTATTAAATGATGTATACAACACCTTTCTATACTGCTTAGGGAGAACCTCCACAGCTAGAGACCACCGTTCTATTTCCCCGTTACCCTCGCTCGACCCAGCTACACTCTTATTACCTGAAAAGGAATTGTGAAGCAAAAGGGTGAGCACAACTAGCCCAGTAAAGAATATCATGACTAAAGATAATTAAATACCAACTTATCCAAAAATGAACTTGATGTTAATCGGATCCCAAATTTTAAATTAGATTCTTTTAATCATTTAATATCAATAGCCTTAATCAGTAATAAATCAGAGATTTAGAACATATGGTAGATGATAAAACTTTTCATCCATAGTTGCAGCGGAACAAGCAATCCATTAGAAGAGTCAAATAGACCATAAAATCTATTATCTTCTCCATGTTAAAAGTCCACCAACAATGTTTTATCCCTGTAACGTCAATCAACAATCACATGTATAACTCATAATCGTAATTGTAGTTCTAAATTTCTTTTCTCATCCAGAAAAAAAGATAATTTACATCACCTGAAACATCAAAGATCATGGTTATATCAAATCACAGTTCATGTTCATAATCATACTAATAAATTTATCTTTGCACTACGGGCCAAAGATATTCATCAACAAGACATCTTTGCACTACAGGCCAAAGATATTCAACAACAGGTCATCTTTGCATTATGAGCCAAAGATATTCATCAACAAATCATCTTTGCACTACAGGCCAAAGATATTCAACAACAAGTCATCTTTGCACTACGGGCCAAAGATATTCATCAATAATTCATCTTTGCACTACAAGCCAAAGATATTCCTCAACAGTTCATATTTGCACTACAAGCCAAATATATTCATCAATGATTCATATTTGCACCACTACTGGCCAAATATATTCATATCTCAAAGAAATATATAATCATTTCAGAATTTATATAAACAATAATTATAACCATGTTAAGCAATTCATTTTTACACTTAAGCTAAAGATATTCAATAATAAATTCAATGGTCATGATCATACCAGTTAACAATTCATCTTTGCACTACTGGCCAAAGAGAACTCATAGTCACGATCATACCAATAATCTACCCATCTTTACACTCAAGTGAAAGAGAAATTCAACATCAAGGTTATAAAAATGTTATATATGATAATAAAAATAATATGATCAACAACTGCTGTAAGACCCCAAATTTTTTAATGAATAAAATCGAATTTTCTCTAATTATTATTGTGAATAATAAGGTGTTAATTTGATATAATACTTTAGTTATGGGTGAAATGTGCAAATTTTGCAAAATAAGCAAGTGGTAATAAAATATTCATTGTGTCGGGGAATATTCATTTGGTCGTGGAATATTCTTTCTGTCGGAGAATATTCGTACGACGCCGCAACCATTTGTGGGTCCCAAAACGGATAACTGTCGGATGAAGAAAGCGACAAAGTTTGGGTTGTTATAAATAACGGTGTAGTTGTTACCGTTAACACTGTTGGAATACCCGGTGGTTAAAATATAGTAATACGCGTTGTTGCACAAGATGGCTTTGCGGTATTACGCAGTATTGTTGAATTATTGATCCTTACGTGAAGGCACTACTCAATAATTGTCACAGTAGTTACTGTTCAATATTTTATTTTATTGATTTAATAATTGCTACGTTGATATTTATATTATTGTTGTTTCAATAATTGTCACTGCACATCATCTCCATTATCAGATCAATAATTCATATTATTTGGAATAATATTATTAGATAACATTATTGGCAATGTCTAGAAAGTTCTATCAAGGAGTGGTTTGGTCACCTAATTGCGCGCCAGTAAGGAGAAATCCTTATCGAAAAGCCCCCACTTTCCTGGGAACTGCCTGGTTGTCATTATTGTGATTCTGTAATGTTATTTGTGAATAATTAATTATTGATTTATATGATAAGAAAATATTTATTTTATATGGATATAAATGATGGATTTATTTATGTGGTTATAAATGAAGAAATTAATGTTGAGGTATTTTATCAGATTGGAGGTATTAAAAGATCAAATCAGTGTTCTTACAGCTTTATTGTGTGAGTTATAATTTTTAATCTGACCGTTGGATCGTTGTGATTTTTGGATATGTTATACATATATAAGTTGAGTATATGTCCACAAATTTTGAACCGTTAAAAATAAACGAATGATTTGTTATGAATTTTAAGAGGTGACTGGTTCAGAAATTATTGAATTTTCGAAATTTATCATTTTGGTGGAAAATTCTAGAATTGGTTGGTGAGAAATGTGCTCAATTGAATTTCAAATGTGGTGGGTGGCGTAGTAATGTAGGTGTAAAGCCATCCTAAGTAGTGAGTTAGTCTTCTATGGCGTTCTAAGCATTTTCCTATAAATAGGGTGCTTAGTTAGAATTGAAAATCACACCAGAATTTATAAGTTCTCTCTCTTTTTCTCTCTAGATTATCGAGTGTATTTTGTGAGTATTTAGATACTTGGTGAGTTACTATTTATCAGTGCAAGTTTCCTTCAGCCTTATACCGATATTCCAGTCAGAAGTACTGTTCGTTTGAGGTAAGGGATGTTATTTTCTTCATAAATGATATTATTTCTTCAATATCATTATGCCAAAATATTGGTTGGAACTTTTTATCAAATTTGGAACTTTTCATGTCGGGGTTACTATTCATGAGTTACTATTCACGAGTTACTATTCATGAGTTACTACTCATGAGTTACTATTCACGAGTACTATTCACGAAGCATAATGATTTTTTTTTATGAAATTTCTATCTTTTGGTGTCAGAGTTACTATTCACGTATACGGCACTATTCACGTATACGGCACTATTCACGAATACGGCACTATTCACCAAAAAATAAAATTTTCTTCTTTTTATCCAAGGTGTCTATTATGGTTACTATCTTTGATTGTATCCATGTTTGGATCTTTATTTTGAATTCTGCTTCAAAATTGGTTATTATGAAGTATTTTTGAACTTGGATAAACCGTGTCTGAATCCCTAATATTTGATCTTTTATCTCACTGGATTCATTTTCTTTAAGATATTTTTCATCATCCTCAGTCCTAAATGATGATATTACTGAATATCTTTGGCCTGTAGTGCAAAGATGAATGATTAACTGATGAATATCTTTGGCCTATAGTGCAAAGATGAATGATTAACTGATGAATATCTTTGGCCTGTAGTGAAAAGATGAATGATTACCTAATGAATATCTTTGGCCCGTAGTGCAAAGATGAACAAGTGTTGAGATGAACATGGCCAACTGGTGATACAAATGAATATCTTTGGCCTGTAGTGCAAAGATGAATATTTGATTCAAGATGTTTATTGATTGATGTTACAGGGATAAAATATTGATGATGAACTTTTAAATCGTAGAAGATAGTAGAATTCTTTCTCTACTTGACTCTTCTAATGGATTGCTATTTCCGCTGCAGTTGTTGATCTAAAACTTGTTGTCTATTATATTTTATCAGATTATTCCCTGTTGAAGACTAACGATAATTTGTTGTATATTATCTTAGTCATAATATTTTCTTACTGGGCTAGTTGACCTCACCCTTTTCCTTTTTGTTCCATTTTTCTTCTCAGGAGGTGAGAACATAGCGAGAGAACTAATGGGGTTTGGAGTGATGGTTCAGGATAGTTGTTTTAGTAGTCCTCACTATTTTGTAAAATAGTGTATCAATAATTGTAACGAGGACTCCTTTTGAGTTTTTATACTCTCTATTAGACAATAGTTGTATTCAAACTCACAGTATATGTGTTGTCGTATTTTGCACGACAATTGTATTACTGAAGTTATATTTGTTTTTGTACCATGTATTTGGCGACTCAGAATGTGTTGGGTTGAATGGACCTATTTTGGGGTCGTCACAGTTGGTATCAAAGCTTAGGGATATGATCCCTAGCTGAGATGTGAGACAAGAACTAGGAGGGGAGAGATGGGGAATTCCTTCGCTAGTATGACCTGACTAAGTTTATTTGGTATTTATTTGGTCGATCAGAGTATAGGGATAATATGTTAATTTGTTTAATTAACCCTTGTTTCATGGCAGCGGGAAATATTAGCGATGGAGTGAATGAGAGAGTGGAGACACTTTTAATCACCACCCAGGGGAACGTGCAACAGGAAGACAATATTCCTCCTGTAAACAACACTACCAAGCAAACGATGAATGATGGAATATTTAGGAGCTTTTTGCAGTTCATGCAAAATCAGACGAGGGAGACTCGTGTACAAAATACGGGTGGAAGTGATAAGAACGCCATTGATCATCATGACCAAGCAATTCAAGGAGTTGGGACCACCATAGTTTTTGGGAAAGCCAGAACCACTTACAGCAGAGACGTGGATAAAGCAGATCACCAAGATATTTGATGTCTTGGGATGTTCCGAGGAGCAAAAGGTTCCCTTTGCCACCTTTATGTTGCGAGGAGAGGCAGATTACTGGTGGGAATCGGTAAAGCGTACTCAACCTGCCGCACTAAAGATGTCTTGGGAGAAGTTCCAAGAATTGTTCAACGACAAATACTTTTCTGAAAGTATTCGTCACATGAAGGAGGTTGAGTTCATCAAGCTGGAGCAAAACTGTAAGACCCCAAATTATTAATAAATAAAATTTAATTTCCTCTATTTATCATTTTGAAATAGTAAGGGTTGATTTGATTAATGTGGTTAGTTATGGGTAAAATGCGCAAATATTTCAAATAAGCAAGTGGTTATAAAATACTCATTGTTGTCGGAGAATATTCGTTTGGTCGTGGAATATTCTTGTTGTTGGGAAATATTCGTACGACGGCGCAGCCTTATGTGGGCCCCATAACGGAAAGCGATTGGATGAAGAAAACAACAAGTATAAGTTGTTTATAAATAACTTGCCAGCGAGTTATTCAATTATCTTGTTGGAATACCCCGTGGTTAAAATACAAGATGTACGCGTTGTTGACAAGAAGACATTGCGGTATTGCACCAATTATTGATTCTTACGTAAGAAAGCACTACTCAATAATTGTTACAGTAATTACTGTTCAGTATTTTATTTTATTGATTCAATAATTGTTGTGTTGATACTTTATATTACTGTTGTTTCAATAATTGTCACTACACAGTATTTTCCATTATCGAAGTAATAATTCATATTATCTGAATAATATTATTAGAAAACATTATTGGCAATGTCTAGAAAGTTCTGTCTAAGGATAGGTTTGGTCACCTATATTGGAAAGCCCCGTCTTTCCTGGGAACTGCCTGGTTGCCAATATTGTGATTCTGTAATATTATTTGTGAATAATTAATTATTGATTTATATGATGAGGAAAATATTGATTTTATGTGGATATAGATGGAGAAAATTTTTAAATGTGACAATTGTTGAAAATTATTATTTTATCTTTTTCTGATAAAATAATTCATTTGAATATATTATTTTAATAATATAGTAATGGTGATATTTTTACAATGAATGTGGGATATATGAGTATATGAGGAGGAAGAGTATTTTTGTTGCATTAAATGATTAACACATGTTTTGTGTGTCGGTGGACCCCATTTCTTGACTGAAATTTGATTATAGCCTGTAAAATCGTCCAGTATGTGGATTTGGTCCAATTTACATTTGGAATTTTGAAAAACTTTCTTCTGCAAAGTTGTAGAGAATTGAATTTCCTATAAAAAGTCCCGTGGTTCGAATTTTCTGATAAAAGGCCTATTTATTATGAATTATTGAAGTTCCGAAGTTCCGAAATAATTGATTTTTAGAAGTTTTAAATAATTATATTAATAAAAATGTTTTTTACAAGTTAAGTGGGTCTCACATGTGTTACAAATGGGCTGAAATCAGATTTCAAAGATGGGCGTGAAAATTTTATAAATATAATAATATTTTATTAAATTTTCTGCTTTGGTGTTCTAAGCAATTTCCTATAAATAGGGTGTTTAGGTTACAATTGAAAATCACACCAGAAACTAAAGATTTCTCTCTCTTTCTCTCTCGATATATTGAGCGTCTTTTTGTGAGTATTTTAGTACTTTGAGTATTGTTATACGGTGCAAGTTCTTTCAGCACTATATCCAGTATTCCAGTCAGAAGTACTGTTTTTGCGAGGTAAGGGATGTTATTTTCTTCGTAAATGATATTATTTCTTAAATATCATTATGCCGAAATATTGGTTGGAACTTTTTATCAAATTTGAAACTTTTTCATGTCGGGGTTACTATTCATGAGTTACTATTCACGAGTTACTATTCATGAGTACTATTCACGAAGCATGATGATATTTTTTGTGAAATTTCTATCTTTTAGTGTCGGAGTTACTATTCACGTATACGGCACTATTTACGTATACGACACTATTCACGAATACGACACTATTCATAGAAAAATTAAATTTTCTTTTCTGTGTCCAAGATTGTCTGTTATGATTCCTATCTTTGATTGGATCTATGTTTTGGTCTTCATTCTTGAATTTTACTCCACTCGATTATTTATGAAGTATTTTGAACTTGGATTGTTTAAAAAGTACGAATCCTTAATATTTGTTCTTTTGTTTCTTTGGATTCGTTTTCTTTAAAATATTTTTCATCATCCTCGGTCCTAAATGATGATATAATGAATATCTTTGGCACATGTAGTGCAAAGATGAATGATTTTTTGATGAATATCTTTGGCAGTAGTGCAAAGATAAGCAGTGTTTAGATGAACATGACTAATCGATGAATATCTTTGGGCGTAGTGCAAAGATAAGCAGGTTGTTTAAATGAACATGACCAATGATGAATATCTTTGGCCCGTAGTGCAAAAGATGAGCAGTGTTGAGATGAACATGACCAAATCGATGAATATCTTTGGCCTGTAGTGTAAAGATGACTATTTGATTCAAGATGTATATTGATTGATGTTACAGGGATAAAATATCGATGATGGACTTTTAAATTCATAAATATTAGTAGATTTCATGCTCTACTTAACTCTTCTAATGAATTGTTGTTTCACATTGCGATTGTTGATCTAAAACTTGTTGTCTATTGTATTCTATCGATTTTTCCTGTTGAAGACTAAGGATATTTTGTTGTACATTATCTTAGTCATAATATTCTTTAATGGGCTAGTTGAGCTCACCCTTTTCCTTTTGTTCCATTTTTCTTCTCGGAGGCGAGAATATAGCGGGAACTACTAAAGGTGTGGAATAATGGTTCAAAGGCGGTTGTTTTAGTAGTCCTCACTATTTTGTAAAATAGGGTATCAATAATTGTAATGAGGACTTATTTGAGTGTGGATATTGTCTAGAAGACAATATTTGTATTTAAACTCACAGTTTATTTGTTGTCGTATTTTGCACAACAATTGTATTAATGAAGTTGTAGTTATTTCTGTACCATGTATTTGGCGACTCAGAATAGGTTGGTTGGATTTGACCTATTTTGGGGGCGTCACAGTTGGTATCAGAGCTTAGGGATATGATCTCTGGCGGAGATCGGGGAATAAAACTAGGAGGGGAGAGACGAGTAAATCCTTCGATAGTGTGTCCTACCTAAGCTTATTTGTTGGTTGGTCAGAGTATAACGGTATTATGTGATTTGTTAATTTGTTTAATTAACCCTTGTTTTATGGCAGTATTTAAGAATGTCGACTGAGAATGTTAACGATGGAGTAAATGAGACCGTGGAGACACCTTTGCTCACCAAACGAGGAGAACGTGCAACAGTCGACAATGTTTCTCCGTGAACAACACCACCGAAGCGGATGATTTAACGATGGTATGTTTAGGAACTTTCTAGAATTCATGAAAAACCAAACGAGAAAGACTCTTTGTTCAAAATGCGGTGGAAACACGGCAACTCACGGATGGTCACCATTAAGCGATTCAATGAGTTAGACCGCCGGAGTTTTTGGGAAAGCCGAACCACTTACGGCAGAGACATGGATAAAGAGATCACTAAGATATTTGATGTCTTGGGATGCTCGGAGGAGCAAAAGGTTCCTTTCGCCACTTTCATGTTACGAGGAGAGGCGATTATTGGTGGGAATCAGTAAAGCGTACTCGATTTACCATGACTTGAAGATGTCTTGGGAGAAGTTCCAAGAATTGTTCAACGACAAGTACTTTCCCGAAAGTATTCGTCACATGAAGGAGGTAGAGTTCATCAATTTGGAGCAAAACAATATGAGCGATGTCGCGATCTGAAGCTAAGTTTGCCGAGTTGTCTCGATTTGTATCCCATTTGGTTGATAATGAGGAGAGAATGACGCGAATGTTTCTGTGAGGTTTGAAACCCAAAATACGTCAATACCTCATTTCTCACAAACTTTGTTTATATTCGATGTTGTAAATAGGGCTCGATTATGGGAGCGCGATAATGAGTCGGCTCAATCGAAGAATAATGACCAACAACTTCGATGATAATAAATGCGGTGGCGGCGGTCATCTGAACAATGATAACCATCGTGGAGGAAATTATCATGCCAGAAATGGTAACCACTTGATGGTAATCATGTAAGGTAATAGAAGAAATAGCTCAAGTGGAAATTTTAACAATGACGGGAAGGCGTCGGCACAACAACAACAAAGAACGAATTTTAGGAGGAGAAAGACCACCAGTTAGATGCTACAGGATGCGGAGAAGAGGACACATAAGTCCAAACTGTTCACAACCTTCCAAGGTATGTTATAATTATGGAAAAGAATGTCATATCTTCGAGATTTTACTGATGGCGAAACCAAGTCCAATGAGGATGGTGACTCCAAAGGCTATCCCGGACAAGTCATAGTCATCGGTTCTTGGAAGAAGCGTTTATCGTGACTTCTCAAAAAGCGAAGTAACCCAAACGAAGTTAACGGGTTAGTTCTGAAGTTTATACCTTATTAGATCTGGGTTCTACCCATTCATTTATCTCTCCGCTTATACTCAGCGTTTAAACTTGACTCAGGAGAAAATTAGACTTTAACTTATCTGTTGAAACTCGTTATGAGAAACTTTTCGTTACACCCAATTGTTTATAAATCTTGTTTGATCCAAGTTGGCACCATCACATTACGTTGACCTTATTTCTTTAAAGATACTTGCTTTTGAGGTGATTTTGGGGATTGATTGATTAACTACTCATCATGCCAAAATTGATTATTTTCGTAAGGTTGTTAGTTTTCATATTCTAAGCAACTTTGTTATTCAATTCAAGCAACCAAACCATTGAAGTCAAACACTTTCATATCAAGCCATAAAGTCATTCGTTTATTGAAAAAGCGGATGTCAAGTTTTCTTAGCCCATGTTATGGACTTGAACAAAAATACGCCGATTTGAATGATATTTCTATTGTTAGAAAATTTCACGATGTATTTCTGAAGAATTTCTTCGCTTACTCCCAAAGTTTGATATTGAATTTTGTATCGACTTTGAACCCGGACAAAACTCATTTCTAAAATCTCATGGCTCTATTGAACTTCGTGAGTTAAAAATTCAACTGAAGAAGTTTGTACCCGAGCCTTTATCTGGTGACTTCCTTTGTGGAATGCACCGAAGCCAGACTCTCCGTAGGGGACACCATATTTGTGTGATAGTAAACTGATAGGTACCATTGTGACGTCTTTATCCAAGATTAGGATATGAGTCATAGTTGAGAGCAACCTAAGTCAAGAATCGAAATCACGTAGCTTTCAGGCTTAGTGGTTATTATTATCGGAGATTTTGGAAAGATTTTCTCGAATCGCTACTCGATTAACTCGGTGACTCGTAGAGATACAAAATTCGAATGGAGCGAGGAATATGAAAAGAGCTTCCAAGAACTCAACATGCGGCAACGACGTTGGCTCGAGCTGTTGAAAGATTACGACCATACCATTCAATACCATCCTAGAAAAAAAAACGAACATGGTAGCTGACGCGTTGAGTAAAAGATCGTATGCGTTTGAGTGCGATATTGTTAACACAAAGACCCATTTCGTATGACTTTATGTAAGATGGAGATAGAGTTAAAGATTCCAAGAACCTGCGTGAAGATAACGAATATACGATTAGAATCGACTTTAATCGATAAATTTAAAGCTTCTCAAGCTACAGATTTGGAGTTGATGAATATGAAGAAGAAGATGCAAGAAGTCGTTATTCCAAAAGCGAGAATCGGCGATGTGAGGAAAGCTCAAACCTTCGATTTATTAGTCCATTTGAAATCCTCGATCGAATAGGAACTGTGGCCTATAGACTCGTTTTACCGCCAAGTATGACGCATGTTCATAACGTTTTTCACGTATCGATGTTACGTAAATATGTGGACGACCCGAACCACATTATTGAGTTAGAACCAGACGAGATAGCAGAAGATTTAACGTACGAGGAGGTACATGTCAAGATCTTGGATAGGAAAGAGCATGTCCTACGCACGAAGGTCATACCACAAGTTAAAGTTTTGTGGAGAAACCATGCTATTGAGGAAATGACCTGGGAGTTGGAAACGGAAATGAAAGCGAGGTATCCTCATCTTTTCAAAACGGGGTACGTACATCAATTTTGAGGACGAAATTTCATAAGGAGGGGAGGTTTTAAGACCCCAAATTATTAATAAATGAAATTTAATTTCCTCTATTTATCATTTTGAAATAGTAAGGGTTGATTTGATTAATGTGGTTAGTTATGGGTAAAATGCGCAAATATTTCAAATAAGCAAGTGGTTATAAAATACTCATTGTTATCGGAGAATATTCGTTTGGTCGTGGAATATTCTTGTTATCGGGGAATATTCATACGACGGCAACTGACCTTGTGTGGGAGCCCATAACGAAAAAGCGATTGGATGAAGAAAGCGACAAGTATAAGTTGTTTATAAATAATGGTACGTGATTATTACCATTAATCTTCGTTGGAATACCGGTGGTTAAAAACACGAATGTCTGGCGTTGTTGCACAAGATGGCACGCAGTATTGAACCAATTATTGATTCTTACGTAAGAAGGCACTACTCAATAATTATTACTGAATAATTCTTATTCAAGTATTTTATTTTATTGATTCAATAATTGCTGTGTTGATATTTTATATTACTGTTGTTTCAATAATTATAACTACACAGTATTTTCCATTATCGAAGCAATAATTCATATTATCTGAATAATATTATTAGAAAACATTATTGGCAATGTCTAGAAAGTTCTGTCTAAGGATAAGTTTGGTCACCTAATTGCGCGCCAGTAAAGAGAAATTCTTATTGAAAAGCCCCCTCTTTCCTGGGAACTGCCTGGTTGCCAATATTGTGATTCTGTAATATTATTTGTGAATAATTAAATATTGATTTATATGATGAGGAAAATATTGATTTTATGTGGATATAGATGGAGAAAATTTTTAAATGTGACAATTGTTGAAAATTAATATTTTATCTTTTTCTGATAAAATAATTCATTTGAATATATTATTTTAATAATATAGTAATGGTGATATTTTTACAATGAATGTGGGATATATGAGTATATGAGGAGGAAGAGTATTTTTGTTGCATTAAATGATTAACACATGTTTTGTGTGTCGGTGGACCCCATTTCTTGACTGAAATTTGATTATAGCTTGTAAAATCGTCCGTATGTGGATTTCGGTCAATTTCTGTTTGGAATTTGGAAAAACTTTCTTCTGCAAAGTTGTAGAGAATTGAATTTTCTATAAAAATTCCCGTGGTTCGAATTTTCTTATAAAAGGCCTATTTATTATGAATTATTAAAGTTCCGAAGTTCCGAAATAATTGATTTTTGGATGTTTTAAATAATTATATTAACAAAAACGTTTCGTAAATGATATTATTTCTTAAATATCATTATGCCGAAATATTGGTTGGAACTTTTTATCAAATTTGAAACTTTTTCATGTCGGGGTTACTATTCATGAGTTACTATTCACGAGTACTATTCACGAAGCATGATGATATTTTTTATGAAATTTCTATCTTTTAGTGTTTGAGATTCTTATTCACGATATACGGCACTATTTACGATATATCTGACTATTCACGAATACGACACTATTCATAGAAAAATTAAATTTTCTTTTATGTGTCCAAGATTGTCTGCATTATGATTCCTATCTTTGATTGGATCTATGTTTTGGTCTTCATTCTTGAATTTTACTCCACTCTGATTATTTATGAAGTATTTTTGAACTTGGATTGTTTAAAGTACGAATCCTTAATATTTGTTCTTTTGTTTCTTTGGATTCGTTTTCTTTAAAATATTTTCATCATCCTCGGTCCTAAATGATGATATAATCGAATATCTTTGGCACTGTAGTGCAAAGATGAATGATTTTTGATGAATATCTTTGGCCCAGTAGTAAAAGATAAGCAGTGTTTAGATGAACATGACTAATCGATGAATATCTTTGGCCGTAGAGCAAAAGATAAAGCAGGTTGTTTAAATGAACATGACCAATCGATGAATATCTTTTGGCCGTAGTGCAAAGATGAACAGGTGTTGAGATGAACATGACCAACTGATGAATATCTTGGCCCTGTAGTGTAAAGATGACTATTTGATTCAAGATGTATATTGATTGATGTTACAGGGATAAAATATCGATGATGGACTTTTAAATTCATAAATATTAGTAGATTTCATTCTCTACTTAACTCTTCTAATGAATTGTTGTTTCATTTTGCGATTGTTGATCTAAAACTTGTTGTCTACATTGTATTCTATCGATTTTTCCCTGTTGAAGACTAAGGATAATTTGTTGTACATTATCTTAGTCATAATATTCTTTAATGGGCTAGTTGAGCTCACCCTTTTCCTTTTTGTTATATTTTTCTTCTCAAGAGACGAGAATATAGCGGGAACTAGTCGGGGTGAGGAATAATGGTTCAAGACAGTTGTTTTAGTAGTCCTCACTATTTTGTAAAATAGTGTATCAATAATTGTAATGAGGACTTATTTGAGTGTGGATATTGTCTAGAAGACAATATTTGTATTTAAACTCACAGTTTATTTGTTGTCGTATTTTGCACGACAATTGTATTAATGAACTTGTAGTTGTTTATGTACCATGTATTTGGCGACTCAGAATAAGTTGGTTGGATTAGACCTATTTTGGGGGCGTCACAGTTGGTATCAGAGCTTAGGGATATGATCTCTGGCGGAGATCGGAGAATAAAACTAGGAGGGGAGAGACGAATAAATCCTTCGATAGTGTGTCCTACCTAAGCTTATTTGTTGGTTGGTCAGAGTATAGCGGTATTATGTGATTTGTTAATTTGTTTAATTAACCCTTGTTTTATGGCAGTATTTAAGAATGTCGACTGAGAATGTTAACAGTGGAGTAAATGAGACCGTGGAGACACCTTTGCTCACCAACGAGGAGAACGTGCAACAGGCTGGTAATGTTTCTCCTGTGAACAACACCACTGAGCAGATGACGAATGATGGTATGTTTAGGAACTTTCTAGAATTCATGAAAAACCAAATGAGAAAGACTACTGTTCAAAATGCAGGTGGAAACACTGGCAACTCACGGATGGTCACCGCTAAGCAGTTCAAGGAGTTAGGACCGCCGGAGTTTTTGGGAAAGCCAGAACCACTTACGGCAGAGACGTGGATAAAGCAGATCACTAAGATATTTGATGTCTTGGGATGCTCAGAGGAGCAAAAGGTTCCTTTCGCCACTTTCATGTTACGAGGAGAGGCAGATTATTGGTGGGAATCCGTAAAGCGTACTCAGCCTACCGCACTGAAGATGTCTTGGGAGAAGTTCCAAGAATTGTTCAACGACAAGTACTTTCCCGAAAGTATTCGTCACATGAAGGAGGTAGAGTTCATCAAGCTGGAGCAAAACAATATGAACGTGTCGCAGTACGAAGCTAAGTTTGCCAAGTTGTCTCGATTTGTATCCCATTTGGTTGATAATGAGGAGAGAATGACGCGAATGTTTCTGTGAGGTTTGAAACCCAAAATACGTCAATACCTCATTTCTCACAAACTTTGTTTATATTCAGATGTTGTAAATAGGGCTCGATTATTGGAGTAGCGATAATGAGTCGGCTCAATGAAGAATAATGACCAACAACTCGATGATAATAGATGCTCTATGGCGACGGTCATCGGAACAATGATAACCATCGTGGAGGAAATTATCATGCCAGAAATAGTAACCACTTCAGTGGTAATCATGGCCAAGGTAATAGAAGAAATAGCTCAAGTGGAAATTTTAATAATGACGGGAAGACGTCGGCACCAACACCAGCAACGAATTTTAGAGGAGGAGAAAGACCGCCAGTTAGATGCTACAGATGCGGAGAAGAGGGACACATAAGTCCAAACTGTTCACAACCTTCCAAGGTATGTTATAATTATGGAAAAGAATGTCATATCGCTCGAGATTGTACGGTAGCGAAACCAAGTCCAGCTGGGATGGTGACTCCAAAGGCTATCCCAGACAAGTCATAGTCATCGGTTCTTGGAAGAGCGTTTATCGTGACTTCTCAAAAAGCGAGTAACCCAAACGAAGTTAGCACGGGTTAGTTTACGAAGTTTATACCTTATTAGATACCGGTTCTACCCATTCATTTATCTCTCCTGCTTATACTCAACGTTTAAACTTGACTCCGGAGAAAATTAGACTTTAACTTATCTGTTGAAACTCCGTTATGAGAAACTTTCGTTACACCCACTGTTTATAAATCTTGTTTGATCCAAGTTGGCACCATCACATTACCTGTTGACCTTATTTCTTTAAAGATACTTGCTTTTGATGTGATTTTGGGGATTGATTGATTAACTACTCATCATGCCAAAATTGATTATTTCGTAAGGTTGTTAGTTTTCATATTCCTAAGCAACCTGTTATTCGAATTCAAGCAACCAAACCATTGAAGTCAAACACTTTCATATCAAGCCATAAAGTCATTCGTTTATTGAAAAACGGATGTCAAGTTTTCTTAGCCCATGTTATGGACTTGAACAAAAATCGTCGATTTGAATGATATTTCTATTGTTAGAAAATTTTCGATGTATTTCCTGAAGAATTTCTTGGCTTACTCCCAAAGTTTGATATTGAATTTTGTATCGACTTTGAACCCGGTACAAAACTCATTTCTAAAATCTCATGGCTCCTATTGAACTTCAGGAGTTAAAAATTCAACTGAAGAAGTTTGTACCCGAGCCTTTATCTGGTGACTTCCTTTGTGGAATGCACCGAAGCCAGACTCTCCGTAGGGGACACCATATTTGTGTGATAGTAAACTGATAGGTACCATTGTGACGTGCTATCCAAGATTAGGATATGAGTCATAGTTGAGAGCAACCTAAGTCAGTAATCGAAATACGTAGCTTTCTAGGCTTAGTTGGTTATTATCGGAGATTTTTGGAAAGATTTTCTCGAATCGCTACTTGATTAACTCAGCTGACTCGTAGAGATACAAAATTCGAATGGAGCGAGGAATATGAAAAGAGCTTCCAAGAACTCAACATGCGGCAACGACGTTGGCTCGAGCTGTTGAAAGATTACGACCATACCATTCAATACCATCCTAGAAAAAAAAACGAACATGGTAGCTGACGCGTTGAGTAAAAGATCGTATGCGTTTACGAGTGCGATATTGTTAACACAAAGACCCATTTCGTATGACTTACAGAAGATTGAGATAGAGTTAAAGATTCCAAGAACCTGCGTGAAGATAACGAATATACGATTTGAATCGACTTTAATCGATAAATTTAAAGCTTCTCAAGCTACAGATTTGGAGTTGATGAATATGAAGAAGAAGATGCAAGAAGTCGTTATTCCAAAAGCGAGAATCGGCGATGTGAGGAAAGCTCAAACCTTCGATTTATTAGTCCATTTGAAATCCTCGATCGAATAGAGGCTGTGGCCTATAGACTCGCTTTTACCGCCAAGTATGACGATGTTCATAACGTTTTCACGTGTCGATGTTACGTAAATATGTGGACGACCGAACCACATTATTGAGTTAGAACAGACGAGATAGCGAGAAGATTTAACGTCTGAGGAGGTACATGTCAAGATCTTGGATAGGAAAGAGCAGCATGTCCCACGACGAAGGTCATACCACAAGTTAAAGTTTTGTGGAGAAACCATGCTATATTGAGGAAATGACACGGGAGTTGGAAAGCGGAAATGAAAGCGAGGTATCCTCATCTTTTCAAAACGCCAGGTACGTACATCAATTTCGAGGACGAAATTTCATAAGGAGGGGAGGTTTTAAGACCCCAAATTATTAATAAATGAAATTTAATTTCCTCTATTTATCATTTTGAAATAGTAAGGGTTGATTTGATTAATGTGGTTAGTTATGGGTAAAATCGCATAAATATTTCAAATAAGCAAGTGGTTATAAAATACTCATTGTTATCGGAGAATATTCGTTTGGTCGTGGAATATTCTTGTTATCGAGGGAATATTAAATGCAATGGTAAATGACCTTGTGTGGGCCCCATGTGAAAAGCGATTGGATGAAGAAAAGCACAAGTATAAGTTGTTTATAAATAACTTGGTAGCGGTTGTTCTGCTAATTATCTTTGTTGGAATACCCGATGGTTAAAACACACGATGTCTGGCGTTGTTGCACAAGAATGACGCGGTATTGCACCAATTATTGATTCTTACGTAAGAAGGCACTACTCAATAATTGTTACGGTAATTCTTATTCGATATTTTATTTTATTGATTCAATAATTCTTTGTGTTGATATTTTATATATTCGTTGTTTCAATAATTATAACTACACAAGATTTTCCATTATCGAAGCAATAATTCATATTATCTGAATAATATTATTAGAAAACATTATTGGCAATGTCTAGAAAGTTACATCTAAGGATAAGTTTGGTCACACTAATTGCGGCACCAAGAAAGAGAAATTCTTATTGAAAAGCCCCCTTTCACAACCGCTGCTGGTTGCCAATATTGTGATTACGTAATATTATTTGTGAATAATTAAATATTGATTTATATGATGAGGAAAATATTGATTTTATGTGGATATAGATGGAGAAAATTTTTAAATGTGACAATTGTTGAAAATTAATATTTTATCTTTTTCTGATAAAATAATTCATTTGAATATATTATTTTAATAATATAGTAATGGTGATATTTTTACAATGAATGTGGGATATATGAGTATATGAGGAGGAAGAGTATTTTTGTTGCATTAAATGATTAACACATGTTTTGTGTGTCGGTGGACCCCATTTCTTGACTGAAATTTGATTATAGCTTGTAAAATCGTCCGGTATGTGAATTTGGTCAATTTCTGTTTGGAATTTGGAAAAACTTTCTTCTGCAAAGTTGTAGAGAATTGAATTTTCTATAAAAATTCCGTGGTTGAATTTTCTTATAAAAGGCCTATTTATTATGAATTATTAAAGTTAGAAGTTCAAATAATTGATTTTTGGATGTTTTAAATAATTATATTAACAAAAACGTTTAAGTAAATGATATTATTTCTTAAATATCATTATCTTAGAAATATTGGTTGGAACTTTTATCAAATTTGAAACTTTTTCATGTATGGGGTTACTTATTCATGAGTTCTTATTCACAAAGTACTATTCACGAAGCATGATGATATTTTTTGTGAAATTTCTATCTTTTAATTGTGAGTTACTATTCACGTATCGACACTATTTACGATATCTGACACTATTCACGAATCGACACTATTCATAGAAAAATTAAATTTTCTTTTATGTGTCCAAGATTGTGCATTATGATTCCTATCTTTGATTGGATCTATGTTTTGGTCTTCATTCTTGAATTTTACTCCACTACGATTATTTATGAAGTATATTTTGAACTTGGATTGTTTAAAGTACGAATCCTTAATATTTGTTCTTTTATTTCACTTTGGATTCGTTTTCTTTAAAATATTTTCATCATCCTCGGGTCTAAATGATGATATAGCTGAATATCTTTGGCTCTTTGTAGTGCAAAGATGAATGATTTTTGATGAATATCTTTGGCGTAGTACAAAGATAAACAGGTGTTTAGATGAACATGACCAACTGATGAATATCTTTGGCCCGTAGTGCAAAGATAAACAGGTGTTTAGATGAACATGACCAACTGATGAATATCTTTGGCCCGTAGTGCAAAGATGAACAGGTGTTGAGATGAACATGACCAACTGATGAATATCTTTGGCCTGTAGTGTAAAGATGACTATTTGATTCAAGATGTATATTGATTGATGTTACAGGGATAAAATATCGATGATGGACTTTTAAATTCATAAATATTAGTAGATTTCATTCTCTACTTAACTCTTCTAATGAATTGTTGTTTCCGCTGCAGTTGTTGATCTAAAACTTGTTGTCTATTGTATTCTATCATATTTTTCCCTGTTGAAGACTAAGGATAATTTGTTGTACATTATCTTAGTCATAATATTCTTTAATGGGCTAGTTGAGCTCACCCTTTTCCTTTTTGTTATATTTTTCTTCTCAAGAGACGAGAATATAGCGGGAACTAGTCGGGGTGTGGAATAATGGTTCAAGACAGTTGTTTTAGTAGTCTTCACTATTTTGTAAAATAGTGTATCAATAATTGTAATGAGGACTTATTTGAGTGTGGATATTGTCTAGAAGACAATATTTGTATTTAAACTCACAGTTTATTTGTTGTCGTATTTTGCACGACAATTGTATTAATGAACTTGTAGTTGTTTATGTACCATGTATTTGGTGACTCAGAATAGGTTGGTTGGATTGGACCTATTTTGGGGGCGTCACAAAAAAAATATGAACGTGTCGTAGTACGAAGCTAAGTTTACCGAGTTGTCCGGATTTGCATCCCATTTGGTTGATAATGAGGAGAGAATGACAGGAATGTTTCTGCGAGGTTTGAAACCTGAAATACGTCAATACCTCATTTCTCACAAATTTTGTTTATATTCAGATGTTGTGAATAGGGATAAGTTAGTGGAAGTAGCGATAATGAGCCAAAATTCCCAATAGAAGGATAACGAGCAACAACACGATAATAATCGTCTTGGGGTGGCAGTCCGGTCATCGAACAATGATAACCATCGTGGAGGAAATTATCATGCGAAATGGTAACCACTTAGGTGGTAATCATGGCCAAGATAATAGAAGAAATGATTCAAGTGGAAATTTCAAGAGAAGATTTAACGATGACGGAAGGCGTCGAACAAACAGCAAAGAACAATAGTAAAGTCTAGGGGAGGAGAACGACCGCCAGTTAGATACTATAGATGCAGAGAGGAGGGACATATAAGTCCAAACTGTTCATAGCTTTCCAAGATATGTTTTAGTTGTGAAAAAGATGGTCACATAGCGCGATTTTGTCCTGTAGCGAAATCAAGTCCAGTTAGGACGGTGGCACCAAAGGTGGATACAGACAAAACAAAGTCGGTGGTTTCAGGAAGAGCGTTTTTCATGACTTCTCAAAGAGCGAGTAACCTGAACGAAGTTAGCACGGGTTAGTTAATTATAAATTTTTGCGAAGTCTATACCTTATTAGATACCGGTTCTACCCATTCTTTTCTCTCTCTTGCTTGCGCTTAATGTTTAAATCTGACTCCGAAGAAGTTAGACTTTGACTTATCGATTAAAACTTCATTAGTAGAAACCTTCATTTCATGTGCTATCCAAGTCTTGGATGAGAGTCACAGTTTTTAAATGATATTTCTATTATTAATAAATCTCCTAACGTATTCTCGAAAGACTTCTTAGCTTACCCCTAGAGCGTGAAATCGAATTTTGTATTGACCCTAATAGAAAACCCATTTCTTAAACCCTAAAATATTTTCTTCACCCAAAACGAACGTAACATGCGCCAAAGATGTTGGCTCGAGTCGTTGAAGATTACGATTATACCATTCAATACCATCGTGGGAAAAGCGAACGTGGTAGCTGATGGGTTGAGCAGGAGATGGTATGCGTTTACAAGTGCGAATATACGAACCTACGTGAAGATAGTAAATATACGATTAGAACCGACGATAAAGTTAAAGTTGCTCAAGCTATAGACCCGAAGTTGATGAATACGAAGAAGAAGGTGCAAGAATTCGTTATTCTAGAAGTAAGAGTCGATGAAGAGAAGAAAACTCAAGCCTTCGATTTAGTTAAAATCCTCGATCGAGTAGGAACTGTGGCCTATAGACTTGCCTTAACGCTAAGTATGTCGCGTGTTCATAACGTTTTTCACGTATCGATGTTACGTAAATATGTGGACGACCCGAATCACATTATTGCGTTAGAACCAGACGAGATAGCCGAAGATTTAACGTACGAGGAGGTACCTGTTAAGATCTTGGATATGAAAGAACATGTCCTATGCACAAAGGTTATACCTCAAGTTAAGGTTTTGTGGAGGAACCATGCTATTGAAGAAATGAACTGGGAGTTGGAATCAGAAATGAAAGCGAGGTATCCTCACCTTTTCGATACACCAGGTACGTACGTCAATTTTGAGGACGAAATTTCATAAGGAGGGGAGGTTGTAAGACCCCAAATTTTTTAATGAATAAAATCGAATTTTCTCTAATTATTATTGTGAATAATAAGGTGTTAATTTGATATAATACTTTGGTTATGGGTGAAATGTGAAAATTTTACAAAATAAGCAAGTGGTAATAAAATATTCATTGTGTCGGGGAATATTCGTTTGGTCGTGGAATATTCTTTCTACGCCGGAGAATATTAAATGCGACGTATGACCATTGTGGGCCCCATAATGGATAACTATCGGATGAAGAAAGCGATAAAGTTTGGGTTGTTATAAATAGCGGTGTAGTTATTACTGATTAACATTGTTGGAATACCGGTGGTTAAAATACGATGTCGCATTGTTTGCACAACGATGGTACGGTATTGCCGCAGTATTGTTGAATTATTGATCCTTACGTAAGAAGGCACTACTCAATAATTATCACGAGTAATTCTTGTTCAATATTTTATTTTATTGATATAATAATTGCTACGTTGATATTTATATTATTGTTGTTTCAATAATTGTCACTGCACATCATCTCCATTATCAGATCAATAATTCATATTATTTGGAATAATATTATTAGATAGCATTATTGGCAATGTCATTCATAACAAAAAATCACTAATTTCTGAATCAGTCACCTCTTAAAATTCATAACAAATCATTCGTTCATTTTTAACGGTTCAAAATTTGTGAACATATACTCAACTTATATATGTATAACATATCAAAAAATCACAACGATCCAATGGTCGGATCAAAATTTATGACTCACGCAATATATCTCAAGAACACTGATTATCGGATTATAAGTCCTTCGGACCAGTTTCATTCAAAACTTCACCACGAAATATCCACAAAGAATTTTTGGGTGATTCTAATTTCTACAGTTAGCTTAATTTCAGGGCTTTCTTTTGATATATGGCTCATCTCCTAACTCATTATACACAAAGAGTTATGGATTTTACAAAATTAAGTAATAAACTAATTTTTCTGAAAATCCCATATTTTGTTCTCCATTTCGACAAAATACCAATAAAATACCTCAACATTAATTCTTTTATTTATAACCACATAAATAAATCCATCATTTATATCCGTATCAAATAAATATTTCCTTATCATATAAATCAATAATTAATTATTCATAAATAATATTACGAGAATCACAACAACAATGACAGGTAGGTTCAGAAAGAGGGGCTTTCAGATAAGGTTTTCTCCTTCTTGGCCGCAATTAGGTGACCAAACCTCTCCTCGATGAAGTTTCTAGACATTGCCAATAATGCTATCTAATAATATTATTCAAATAATATGAATTATTGATCGATAATGGAGATCTTTGTGCGGTGACAATTATTGAAACAACAATAATATAAAATATCAACGCAAACAATTATTGAATCAATAAAATAAAATATTGATAAAGTAATTCATGTGACAATTATTTAGTAGTGCCTTCTTACGTAAGGATCAATAATTTAACAATCTTTGTGCAATACCGAGTGCTATCTTGTGCAACAACAGTATTCATCGTATTTTAACCATAGGGTATTCCAACGATCTTAACTTGGTAACAACTTCTGGCAGTTATTTATAAAAACTAAAACTTTGTCGTTTTCTTCATCCGACAGTTATCCATTATGGGACCCACAAATAACTGCGCCGTCGTACGAATATTCTCCGACAGAAAGAATATTCCACGACCAAACGAATACCCCGATAAATGAATATTTTACAACCACTTGCGTATTTTGAAAATTTTCATATATTACCCTTAACTTTATCTTGTTATCAATTTAACCAGTTACTAAATAAAAAAATTGAATACTTTTATTTCATAAAATTCGGGGTCTTACACCATGCATGTGGTAATCCACATAGACAGGTTATTCCAACAGAATAATAAAGAATGGAATAACAGAAGAATTCACCGAGCGTGCGTAATCCGCATGCATACGTATTATTCAACAGAATGATAAAGAATGGAACGAAGTCATGCCTAACTCTCGCACACACATGATATTCCAATGGAATAATAAAAAATGGAACCAAAGTCATGCATAACTTGCATGCAGACATGATATTCTAATGTAATAATAAAGAATGGAACAGTGTGTGCGTAACTCTGCATACTGACGCAGGATATTCCAATGAATAATAAAGAATGGAACCGGTCATGCGTAATCCGCTTGCATGAGGATATTCAATAGAATAATAAAGAATGGAATAACAACCCCACTTACAGTATTGAAAAAATAACCTCTTCATGAATAATGAAAGAATAATACCCCTTACCTTAGAAGAAGATTTGGATACTAGAATAGTGAGGTAGCATACTTCTCTTCTTCTTTCTCTCTATAATTTCTCTCTATAATAATTGCTCTATAGTTTTAGTGAATTGGTGAGAAATGAAGGAAGAATGAGCTTCTATTTATAGGAAAATATAGTTTCGATAATTGCACGTTTGGGGCTCAAAATATTACAGTATAATACCTTCCTCTTTTTCTTCATTTTTAATTTAGTCCTGCAAGTATTATCAAACTTGCACCACCTCCCCTGAT
This sequence comes from Panax ginseng, assembly GCA_020205605.1. Lineage (NCBI taxonomy): Eukaryota > Viridiplantae > Streptophyta > Magnoliopsida > Apiales > Araliaceae > Panax > Panax ginseng. The sequence goes on along the minus strand of CM035136.1, from coordinate 25,845,741 downwards.
AGTAAATAATGTGAATTAATAGTTCATTCATTTGGCTTAATAGTATAATCATGTGAAAAAACTAATTACAGTATAGTACCTACATCTATACCTCCATTTTTAATTTAGTCATGTAAGTATTATCAATCTTGCACCACCTCCCCTAATAGTACATGAATGTGAATCAATAGTACACACATGTGAACAAATAGTTATAAGCATATGAAATAATAGTAATTAATTGCTCATTTATCCGATTAATTACCCGATTGGTCAATATAATCTCCAGACATCAATTATTAGCGAAATAAATGTCGATTTCCATTAACACTAATAATCCCAACACAATGGAACTATCAATTTCATCTTTAATCAACACAACTTATTCATCATTAATATTATAACTCACAATATTTAACAACCGTGTCGCGTCCCGTGAAGAGGAGGCTTTCCGATAAGGATTTCTCCTTATTGGCGCGCAATTAGGTGACCAAACCTCTCCTTGACAGAACTTCTAGACATTGTCAATATTGAAAATAATAATATGAATAACTTTGTCATCTCAATTATTGATTTAATAATAATAATAAATATTATGCAGATGATACTGTGACAATAATTGAATCAATAGTATGAGAGGTATGATGCAGCAATTACTGTAGCAATAATTGAGTATAACTGAGTGACTTCTCACGTAAGCATCAATAATCAATGGTGTGTTACTATGCAACCACGCATTATTCGCATCTTTATTACTAGGGTAGTTCAATAGTTTAACGGTAAAACTTTCGCCGTTATTTTTATAAAAAGATAATTCTGTCGTTTTCTAACTACGACAATACTTCCGTTGTGGGGTCCACCAATGATTGTGCCGTCGTACGAATATTCCCTATTAAAATGAATATTCCACGACCAATCGAATATTATATAACCACTTGCTTACTTTACAAAATTTGAAAATATTACCCACAACTATAACATTATATCAAATCCACACCATAATATATTCAAAAATATATTTCGAGAAAATTATTCTTTATTCATAAAAGTTGAGGTCTTACAACTTCCTATAAGTGGAACGCCAAAATCACAAGTAATCAAGAATCAAAGAATCTACATGAGATGACAGTGCAGAAGCTCTATAGTAATCTTTTTACTTAAGAGTTCGAGCGGAATCAGTGAGTAAAAACTACATTAGTGACCAAAAGAAAAGATAAAGGAGTTTCCCTTAAAGTTTCAGAAGCAACAATCTCTAAAACTTCTGTAAAGATGATTCTGATGATGAAGATGCTGATGAAGATGATGATGAAGATTTAGCCTTGCTTGCAAAAAGGCTGAAAAAGTTCATACGTAAGAGCAACAGCAGGAAATCGAGGAACTACTATAACAAAGAAATATTAGCATAGATCAAGAAAAAGACCTCTATTATAATTGCAAGGAACCTGGTCACTACATCACTGAGTGCACCAAACCTATGAGAGAATAATTTAATAGAGACAAGAAGAAATCTTATCCAAAGAAAGAGTTCAAAGGAAACAAGAAGTATCGCAAGAAAGATAAAGTCTTTGTTGCTGAGAAATCGTGGAGTGATTCAAAGAATGATTTAAGCTATGAGTCTAGTGATGACGAAGCACCTCAGAAAGCCAATATCTGTTTGATGGCCTTCAAAGAAAATGAAGAAGTTTCTGACAATTCCACTAATCGTAAAGCAATTGACATCAGTGAGGTATTTGATTTCAACTCTCCTGATATAGATATTGATGATCTTAAAACTTCATTACATAATATAACTGCAGATCTACATCAATATATGAAATGGTTTAGAGTTCTATCAAAGGACCATTTTTAACTTCAAGAGGAAAAAGAGAAAGCTCTTATAGAGTTGGAAACTTCTCCACGAAGTGCTGCCTCTTTTGTCATTCTTGAGGCTGAGAATTAATGCAAGCTTGAGAAAGATAACTGAAACTAAGTGCATAGAGAGAGTTAACTCTAAACTCTAAGATAAAGGACGTAGAGAAGATAATTTCTATATGGAATCGTTCTTCTGCATCTATGAACTCTCTGATTTTAATATAAGTCAAAGATTTGTCTCTTATAGGCCAGGAATAGGATTCGGAGACTCTTCTTCAGTTCTAAGTGTGGTAAATTTAATGGAGACTAACAATTAAAATGTTTATTCTTCTCATAAACGTATTGTGCTTTTAAAATCCACAGAAATCGATGAGCCTAATATTTAAAGCCTAAAAATCTCTACAAATCAGATTGTTGTTCCCAAGAATAACAGATCACATGCTGGACTTGGCTTTGTGAAACAGAAGAGTAAACAAAAATCTATAATAGTGCCTCAAATGATCATAGAGTCAAGTAAAATTAACTCTATGAATCAACCAGACATAAATCATAGAGATGTTTCCTACTCTACGAATTTAACAAATTGTAGAACAATGTGGAAGCAGAGAGAGTACAAACCAAGAAGAATGGTTGGTCCCCCACAGATCTCTTCTAACTATTAGTTGATAATTAATTTATTATCCATAAACAAAGTAATCTATCTCAAAATTCATGCATACAAATACCAAGTAATATTACACACTAAATATTACCTCTAACTTTATATGCATAATTTTGTTCAAGAAGAACATAAATTTACTTTATTCTCAAAATAAATTAATTTACAACTAATTGTTATACATAGAGACAAGTAAACTTCTCAAATTTTACTACAACTTTCTCATAATAAATTAATCTCAATTAGTGTATAAGAAAAATAATTGTCTCAAATTTCATACATACATATACACATCATAATATTTTTTCTACTCATAAAATATTATAAACAAAATACATATGCACAAAATTAAATTTATTCCATCATGAACAAAAATTTAATTAATTACTTTTCTTATCCCACAAAACTAATTAATTAATTTATTACAACAAAATGTAGGTAAAATAATACTCAAACATATAATATCATCTACACATGATATAATAAATAAAATATATACTTTCAAGTATATACACATACAAAATGATACATAGTTATCATTTATAACAATAAAGGCAATCGTTAAAAAACACACCTTTTGAAATTAATTCCGAAGAACATCGCAATCTCTTTAGAAAAAAAATTTAGGCATCAACATTTGGTGTTTTCCATGATGACTCTTCATCTTCTCCACATCAATTTACAAACTTGTAAATTGCAAATCTTTTTCACTTTCATTTTTCTCCCCAATCCATCTTCTAACAGGAATTATCAATAAAAATAATTAGCTTAATTTATCTCAATATATTACTAATTATCATAAAAAATCCATTGATAAAATAGATACAAGAAAAATGGCACTTATCTTTGAAAATCGTGTTGTCTTCCATCTCACCAGAATCATGACTCCAACAACTAAGATAAAGACCTTAAGATATTGTTAGAACCGTAGCTTCGTAGAGTCAAGATTATTGTAGAAGACGTGACACGGGTGATGTCTGTCCTTAAGGTCTTTATCGCCCCCACCACAATCGGTTTACTATGGGTTGCAGACGATATACCTTCAGGATATATGTCAAGCCTCAAAACTGAACAAATTTGTGTTAACAATTCAAATCTATTCCACACGAACACTTCTTTGTACGTAGTAGTAATTTGTTTGTAAGAAGAATAACTAAAAGAATGAGAGATTTTCATGGTGCAAAATTATTATGTCTAAAATGTATATATACAAGACTTATCTCAATATACATATATGTAGTATATCTATCTCTACACATATAGATACATACATATATCTATAATAGTTTCACAATAAACTATTATTTATTTCTATTTTAATTATACTTATTACTACTAATGATGTAACTATTAATGATGTAAGTTACATATTAGTAATAAAATTATAATTAAATAGAATTTTAAAAGTTTCACACGAATATCTCTTGTTCCAAAATAAAATAAGACTATACACTTGTACTTATAAAGTGTCAAGTAGTCTTTTTTATTAAATGAGACAAGAAATAATAGTTTTATCAAACAAATTTGCACCTTATTAAATGTCTCACTATAGACAATAATCAAATAATTTCTACACAAATCAAATGAAATTCTCTCTTATTCTCCACCAGAGCCAGTCCTGGATTGTGAGACCCCAGATTTTATGAATAAATATTTAATTTTTTCTAAATAATTTTTTGAATATTATGGTGTGGATTTGATATAATGTTATAGTTGTGGGTAGTATTTATAAAATTTGCAAAGTATGCAAGTTGTCATATTATATTCGATTGGTCGGGGAATATTTGTTTTATCAGGGAATATTCGTACAACGACACAATCATCGGTGGACCCCGCAACGGAATTATTGTCGGAATGAGAAAACGACAAAAATATTTTATTAAAAATAACGATGGAAGTTTTACCGTTAACTATTGAAACACCCGATGTTAAAAGTACATTAATACGCGTGGTTGCATAGTAGCACACTGTATTGATTATTGATGCTTACGTGATAAGTCACTCAGTTTTGTTTTATTGGTATTATTAATGTAATAAAACAGAATACTTTTATAAAGTTATTCTATAAATAGAATATATTATATTCTATTATGCATAGTGTTGCATAGTGCCTGCATAGTGTTTTGCATAGTAAAATCTTTTTATATAAAATAGAATACTTTTATAAAGTTATTCTATAAATAGAATATATTATATTTTATTATGCATAGTGTTTGTATAGTAAAATCTTTTATAAAGTTATTCATTTTATTAGATTATAAATAGAATATATTATATTTTATTTAAAAGATTTTGCTTTAAATATGGACCGTCAGATTAAAGTAAATCAATCTGGACCGTTCATGAGTTAGTTACTACGCAGTCCATTTTTCTATAAATAGAAGCTCATTCCTTCATTATTTCTTACGAATTCACTGAAACTCTAGAGAGATAAACTATAGAGAGAAAGAAGAAAAGTATTCTCGCTACTTCACTACTCATATATCCAAGATTTTCTTCTTAAGGTAGGAATATTATTTGTTGTACTCGTAAGGGGTACTCTTTCTTTCTTATTTATGAAGAGAACTTACATTATTTCATTCTTTATTATTCATTGGAATAACTTTGTATACTGTGATCTACCCTATACTTGGTGAAATTCTTACATTATTCCATTATTTATTATTCTCTTTGGAATAACTTGTCTATCAAGCAATCGCATACATGGTGAAATTCTATTGTTATTTCATTCTTTATTATTACGTTGGAATATCCTATATTCAATGCGTTTACATGGGACTGGTTTAAATCTTTATTATTACATTGGAACATCCGCTGGCATGTAATTTCACTTTGACACGGTTTAATTACTTATTATTCATTGGAATAACATCTCATCTGCAATCGCATGTATGGTGATTTCTTTTGTTATTCCATTCTTTTTTATACTCAGTTGGTTAAAGTTTTGACTTCTATACTCCATGAAATTAGTGGAATATCCTTGATATCTGCGCTTCATCCAGTATCTTTTCATGGAAATATTCTTTTGAGCATTCTTGAATTTTACTCTACAAAGAAGTATCATGTTGACAATTTGGATGTTATTGGTTCCTGGATAAATTAATTCTTGAACTTGTTTTATTGAATTCTTATATCATTGTAATCATCCTCATGTTTATTTTTTTTAAAGTCATCTGTGGCCTGTAGTGCATAGATGGACTTGGTATGATTATGATCAGGGATTATTCGGTATAATCAGAACCATAATGTTACAAATGATGTAAAAAAAGTCCTCATTGGCCCGTAGTGCATTGATGGACAGTTTTTGGTATGATTATGGCTATGGATTCTCTTTGGTAGTAGTAAAAAAGATGAATTATTTTATGGCATGATCGGGACCGTTGATGAAAACATGATTATCTTTAGCCGTAGTGCATGGATAATTCGTGGTCGTGATACTAAAGAATATCCTTGGCCTGTAGTGCAGGGATGATTTGATGATATGGATTATTTATTAAACTGAGTCTCAGCGATAAAAGTCATGAAAAACCTTTTAAATCATAGAAGATAGTAGATTTTATTCTCTACTTGACTCTTCTAATGGATTGCTTGTTCCGCTGCAGTTAAACTTGATAGTTGTTATATTTTATTAGTTTAACATTGTTGAAGGCTAATGATAATTTATTCTGCATTATCTTAGTCATAATATTTCATACTGGGCTAGTTGAGCTCACCCTTTCTTTCACTGTTCTCTTTAGGAAATGAGAATATAAATTTGGAATGAGTCGGGAGCAGTGATGATCCTAGATGTTTGCATTAGTAGTCCTCACTATTACGTGAAATAGTGTGATAATAATTGTAATGAGGACTCCTTTTGAGTTTGTATACTCTAGTAGACAATATTTGTATTCAAACTCACAGTTTATGTTTTGTAATTATTGTACCGACAGTTGTATTATTAAGTTGTATTTGAATTACGTACCATGTATCTGGCGACTCAAGATGGGTGATGTATTGTGAAACCCCAGATTTTATGAATAAAGATTTAAATTTATCGAAATATTTTTTTGAATATTATGGTGTGGATTTGATATAATGTTATAGTTGTGGGTAGTATTTATAAATTTTTCAAAGTATGCAAGTTGTTATAAGATATTCGATTGGTCGGGGAATATTCTTTTTGTCGGGAAATTTTCGTACGACGGCACAATCATTGGTGGACCCCACAACGGAAGTATTGTCGTAGTTAGAAAATGACAGAATTATCTTTTTATAAAAATAACGGCGGAATTGTTACCGTTAAAACTGTTGAACTACTCAGTAGTAAAAGTATAGTAATACGCATGGTTGTATAGTAGCACACGGTATTGATTATTGATGCTTACGTAAGAAGTCACTCAGTTATACTCAATTATTGCTATAGTAATTGTTGCATCATATCTCTCATATTATTGATTCAATTATTGTCACATTATCATCGCATAATATGTTATTTTATTAAATCAATAATTGAGACAAAAAGTTATTCATATTATTAAATTGCAATATTTACAATGTCTAGAAGTTACATCCAAGGAGAGGTTTGGTCACCTAATTGCTTGCGCATGATAGGAGAAATCCTTATTGGAAAGCCCCCCTCTTCACAGGAACGACTTGGTTGATAAATATTGTGAGTTATAATATTAATGATGAATGTTATTAAAATTGAAGTTGTGTTCGGAGTTGAATTTGGTGACGCGGACATGATATTTGAGTCCGGAGCGATGAAATTAGTAAACATAGTCTATAAACACAAAATTTTTCGGAATTCACTATTTGGTCAAAAAGTCAACAATTGACTTTTCGGGAAAAGTCAAACTTTGAAATTTCAAAATTTATATTTTTGATAAATATGGTTACATTGTGTTGGAATTATTTGTGTTAGTGAAAATCGACAATTATTTCGATAATAATTGATGTCTGGAGGTTATATTGACCAATCGGATATTTAACCAAATAAATGAGTAATTGATTGCTATTAATTCACATGCTTATATAACTATTTGTTCACATATGTTTACTATTGAATCACATTATTTACTATTAGGAGAGTTGGTGCAAGATTGATAATACTTGCATGACTAAGTTAAAAATGGAGGTATAGATGGAGGTACTATACTGTAATTCGTATTTTTCAGATGATTATACTATTGATTCACATGATTGAACTATTGATTCACATTATTTACTATTAGGGGAGTTGGTGCAAGATTGATAATACTTGCAGGACTAAATTATAAATGAAAGAAAAGTTGGAGGTATTGTACTGTAATTTTCAAGCCCCAAAACATGTAATTATCGAAACTATATTTTTCTATAAATAGAAGCTCATTCTTCCTTCATTTCTCACCAATTCACAAAAGCTTTAGAGCGATTATTATAGAGAGAAATTATATAGAGAAAGAAGAAGAGAAATCTGCTACCTCACTATTCCAGTATCCAGTTTTTTTCCAAGGTAGGGAATATTATTTGTTGTACTCGTAGGGAGTATTATTTCTTTCTTTCGTCTTCATGAAGAGAACTTCTGTTATTCCATTCATTATTATTCTGTTGGAATAACTCAGATACGCTGAGCTACCCTATACTTGGTGAAATTCTTACGTTGTTCCATTCTTTATCATTACGTTGGAACATCACATGCATGCGTTCTACGCCGGTATTACCATTGGAACATCTTGTCTGCATGTGTTCTACGGGACTGGTTCCGTCTTTATTATTCTGCATTGGAATATATCATGCAATGCGTTTACGTCGGACTGATTCCGTCATTATTATTACATTGGAATATCTTATGCATGCGTTTCTGACGGACTGATTAAAATCTTTATTATTTTGTTGGAATATCTTGTCTGTGCTTTTTACGCCGAACCTGATTCCGTTATTTATTATTCTGTTGGAATAACCTGCCTATGCGGTATATCGCATGCCTGGTGATTTCTTTTGTTATTCCATTCCTTATTATACTCAGTTGGTTAAAGTTTTGACTTCTATACTCCATAAAATTAGTGAAATATCCTTGATATTTGCGTTTCTTCCAGTATCTTTTCATGGAAATATTCTTCTGAGCATTCTTGAATTTTATTCTATAAAGCAGTATCATGTTGACAATTTGGACGTTATTAGATCCTGGATAAAATAATTTTTGAACTTGTTTTATTGAATTCTTATATCATTGTCATTATCCTCATGTTTATATTTTTTTGAAAGTTATCTGTGGCCTATAGTGCATAGACGGACTTGGTATGATTATGACCAGTGATTATTCGGTGTAATCATGACCGTAATGTTACAAATGATGTGGTAAAAGTCCTCATTGACCCGTACTGCTTTGATGGACAGTTGTTGGCATGATCATGACCATTATTGAATACACATATATTCTTAGCCCGTAGTGCATGAATAATTAAGGTTGTGATACTAAAGAATATCCTTGGCCGTAGTGCAGGGGTGATTCGATGATGTGAATTATTTATTAAGCTGAGTCCTAGCGATAAAAGTGATGAAAAACCTTTTAAATCATAAAAGATAGTAGATTTTATTCTCTACTTGACTCTTTTAATGGATTACTTGTTTCGCTGCAGTTAAACTTGATGGTTGTTATATTGTATCAGTTTAACACTGTTGAAGGCTAACGATAATGTAAGACCCCAACTTATTATAAATAAAATCGAATTTCCTCTAATTATTATTGTGAATAATAAGGTATTAATTTGATATAATTCTCTAGTTATGAGGGAAATGTGCAAATTTTGCAAAATATGCAAGTGGTTATAAAATAATCATTGTTGTCGGGGAATATTCATTTGGTCGTGGAATATTCTGTGTTGTCGGGGAATATTAAATACGACAGGTAGCGATCATTATGGGCCCCATAATGAGAATAAGCGTCGGATGAAGAAAATGACAAGTTTGAGTTTTTATAAATAGCAGCGTAGTTATTACAGATTAATATTGTTGGAATACCCGTTGGTTAAAAATCTGAGAATATCGCGTGGATGCAGTATTGATGAATTATTGATCCTTACGTAAGAAGGCACTACTCAATAATTGTTACAAAGAATTCTTGTTCAATATTTATTTTATTGATTCAATAATTTACTGCGTTGATATTTTATATTATTGTTGTTTCAATAATTGTCCTTTGCACGATATTTCCCATTATCGGATCAATAATTCATATTATTTGAATAATATTATTAGATAAAGCATTATTGGAAATGTCTAGAAAGTTCATCAAGGAGAGGTTTGGTCACCTAATTGCCCGCCAAGAAGGAGAAATTCTTATTGAAAGCCCCTCTTTCACAGGAACTACTGGTTGTCATAAATGTGATTCTATAATATTATTTGTGAATAATTAATTATTGATTCATATGATAAGGAAATATTTATTTTACGTGGATATAAATGTTGGATATATTTATTATGGTTAAAAATGAAGAAGTTAATGTTGATGTGTTTTATTAGTATTTTTTGTCGAATGGAGGTATTAAAAATTAAACCGGTGTTTTTTGAGATATATTCACGTGAGTTATAATTTTTTAATCCAAATAGTTGGATCGTTGTAATTTTTGGATATTATATATATATATATATATATATATATATATATATATATATATACATATATAAAAGTTAAGTATATGTCCACAAATTTTGAACCGTTAAAAATGAACGTATGATTTGTTATGAATTTTAAGAGGTGACTGGTTCAAAAATTGTTGAAGTATCCGAATTTAGCATTTTGGTGGAAAATTCTAGAATTGAGTGGGCCCCACTTGTGGTTGGTGAAGAAATGTGCTGAATTTTATTTCAAGTGTGGTGGGTGGGAATAGTACCAGGTAAAGCCATCAGGTTGCAGGTCAAGTCTGCTAAAATTTTTCTATAAATAGAGGGCTAAGTTGGAATTGAAAATCACACCAAAAACATAAGCTTTCTCTCTTTCTCTCTCTAGATTATTCAGTGTATTTTATGAGTATTTAGATACTTTGAGAGTTTCTATTCATCAGTGCAAGTTTTCTTTAGTCTTATACCGATATTCCGATCAGAAGTATTGATATTTTGAGGTAAGGGGAGTTATATTCTTCTTAAAATGATATTTTCTTCAATATCATTATACCAAAATGTTGGTATGAACTTTTTATCAAATTTAGAACTTTTTGTGTCGGGGTTACTATTCACGTATGCGGCACTATTCACAAATACGACACTATTCACCGAAAAATGAAATTTTCTTCTTTTTGTCCAAGATGTCTATTATGGTTACTATCTTTGATTGTATACATGTTTTGATCTCTATTCTTGAATTTTGCTTCAAAATTGGTTATTATGGAGTATTATTGACCTTGGATAAACTGTTATACGAATCCCTACTATTTGTCTTACGTATCTTTGGATTCGTTTTCTTTAAAATATTTTTCATCATCCTCGGTCCTAAATGATGATATTACTAAATATCTTTGGCACAGTAGTGCAAAGATAAATGATTAATCGATGAATATCTTTGGCCGTAGTGCAAAGATGAGCAGTGTTGAGATGAACATGACCAATTGGTGATACAAATGAATATCTTTGGCTGTAGTGCAAAGATGAATATTTGATTAAAGATGTATATTGATTGTTATTCTGAGGATAAAATATTGATGATGGACTTTTAAATCTTAGATGATAGTAGAACTTATTCTCTACTTGACTCTTCTAATGGATTCTTTGTTTTATTTGCGAGTTGTTGATCTAAAACTTGTTGGCTATTATATTTTATCAGATTTTTCCCTGTTGAAGACTAACGATAATTTGTTGTATATTATCTTGGTCATAATATTCTTTCTTTGGGCTAGTTGAGCTCACCCTTTTCCTTTTTTGTTCCATTTTTCTCAGGAGGTGAGAACATAGCAGGAACTAGTCGGGGTACGGAGTGATGGTTCTAGAAAGATGTTTTAGCAGTCCTCACTATTTCTATAAAATAGTGTTTGAATAATTGTAATGAGGACTTTTTTGAGTGTGGATATTGTCTAGAAGACAATATTTGTATTTAAACTCACAGTATGTGTTGTCGTATTTTGCACGACAATTGTATTATTGAAGTTGTAGTTTGCTTTCTATACCATGTATTTGGCGACTCAGAATGGGTGTTGTATACCTATTTTGGGGGCGTCACAGATAATATATTCTGCATTATCTTAGTCATAATATTTCCTAATGGGCTAGTTGAGCTCACCCTTTTACTTTTATTGTTCTCTTCAGAAAATGAGAACATAGTAGGGACTAGTCGGGGAACGGAGTGACGAACCAGAAGATAGCATTAGTAGTTCTCACTATTCAGTGCAATAGTGGAAAATAAATGTAATAATATTGAATTTGAGTTTGAATATTGTCTAGACGACAATAATTATATTAAAACTCACAGCTTATGTTTTGTCGTACTTTACACGACAGTTGTATTATTAAGTTGTATTTGAATTTATGTACCATGTAAGTGGCGACTCAGGATGGGTGACGTATTCCTAATTTTGGGGGCGTCACAGTTGGTATCAAAGCTTAGGGATATGATCCCTGGCTAAGATGTGAGACTAGAACTAGGAGGGGAGAGACGGGGAATTCCTTTGCTAGTATGACCTACCTAAGTTTATTTGATATTTAATTGGTCGGTCAGAGTATAGGGATAATATGTGATGTTAATTAACCCTTGTTTTATGGCAGTATTTGAAAATGACATCAGAGAATGTTGAGAATAGCAATGGAGCACAGGAGACCGTTGAGTCTCCACAGATCAATAATCAGGACAATGTGCAACATGATGGCGATAATCCTCTTGTAAACACCAACACCGATCAATTGACGAGCGGCCAGATGACGTTTAGGAGCTTTTTAAAATTCATGCAACATCAGGCGAAGGCCACTCCTATTCATAATACAGGAGTAAACAATGGCAACCCACGATTGGTCACCGCTACGCAATTCAAGGAGCTGGGACCACCGGAGTTTTTTGGAAAGCCAGAACCACTTAAGGCGGAGACATGGTTAAAGCAGATCACCAAGATATTTGATGTCTTGGGATGCTCAGAGGAGCAAAAGTTTCCCTTTGCCACCTTTATGTTGCGTGAAGAGCCGATTCATTGGTGAGAATCAGTAAATGCACCCCGGTGGCCGACGACTCAAGATGTCTTGGGAGAAGTTCCAAGAGCTGTTCAACGACAAGTACTTTCTCGAAAGTATTCGTCACATGAAGGAGGTGGAGTTCATCAAGCTAGAGAAAAACAATATTACCGTGTCGTAGTACGAGGCTAAGTTTGCCGAGTTGTCTCGGTTTGCATCCCATTTGGTCGATAATGAGGAACGAATGACGCGAATGTTTTTAAGAGGTTTGAAACCCAATATACGCCAATACCTCATTTCTCACAAACTATGTTTATATTCAGATGTTGTGAATAGGGCTCAGTTATTGGAATGCGATAATGAGTCAGCACAGCCAAAAGGCAACGACCAACAACACGATAATAATCGTATTCTAAGTGGGTGTAGCACCATCGGGACAATGATAACCATTATTGGGGAATTATCATGCCAAGAATGGTAACCACCGGTGGTAATCATGGCCAAGATAATAAAAGTGGAAAGTTCAAGAAGAGAAGGTTCAATAATGATGGAAAGACAGCAGCACCAGCACCCATTTCAAAGGAAGAAGACTGACCACCGGTCGTATGCTTCAAATGCGGAGGGGAGGAACACATCAGTCCAAACTGCGCGATGCCGTCCAAAGCATGCTATAATTATGGAAGAGAAGGTCACTTAGCCCAATTTTGTCGTTCACCGAAGACAAGTTCAGCTAGGATGGAGGCACCAAAGGATGTCCCAGACAAGCCAAAGCCAATAGTTTAAGAGAGAGCATTTTTTTTCGTGACGAGGAACCTGAATAAAATTATCACGGGTATGTTAGTCATAAACTCTTGTGAAGTCTATACCCTGTTAGATACCGGTTCTACTCACTCTTTTATTTCACCTAGTTGTGTTCAATGTTTGAATTTAACTCCAGAGGAGTTAGATTTTGATTTATCTGTTGAAACTTAGTTGAGAGAAACCTTCATTACCTCCACTATTTATAAATCTTGTTCAAATCTACACTTTCACGTTATCTGTCGATCGTATCTCTTTGAAAATACTTGCCTTGGATGTGATTTTAGGAATCGATTGGTTAGCTACTTATCAAGCTTTTCGTAAGGTTGTTAGCTTTTATATTCCTAACCAACCTGTTATGCGAATTCAAGCAACCAAACCACTAAAGTCAATCACTGTCATATCAACCCATAAGTAAAGAGCCCCGATCCTTTCGTTGTTGACTTCCTTGTGTGGAAATGCGAAGCGGACTTTCTATAAGCGTATTTGTGTGAATGACGATGGCAAGATGATAGGTATTAATGTGATGTGTTACCCAAGTCTTGAATGAGAATCACAGTTTTGAATGATATTTCTATTGTTAATAAATTTCCTGACGTATTATTGAATACTTCTTAGCCTACCCCTAGAGCGTGAAATCAAATTTTGTATTGACCCCAGTACAAAACCCATTTCTAAAACCCTCAAATATTTCTTTATTTAAAACAAACGTAACATGCGCCAAAGACGTTGGCTTGAGCTGTTGAAGATTACGATCGTACCATTCAATACCATCGTGGGAAAGCGAACATGGTAGCTGACGCGTTGAGTAGAAGATCGTATGCGTTTACGAGTGCGATGTTGTTAACACAAAGACCCATTTCATACGACTTACAAATGATGTAGATAGAGTTAAAGACTCTAGGAACCCACGTGAAGATAACGAATATACGATTAGAATTGACTTTAATCGATAAAGTTAAATCCGCTCAAGATACACACCCAGAGCTGATGAATGAAGAAGGTTCAAGAGGGCGTTATTCTAGAAGCAAGAATCGACGAAGAGAGGAAATCTCAACCCTCGATTTAATTGGCCCATTTGAAATCCTCAATCGAGTAGGAACTGTGGCCTATATACTCGTTTTGCCGCCAAGTATGTCGCGTGTTCATAATGTTTTTCACGTATCGATGTTACGTAAATATGTGGACAACCTGAACTATATTATTAAATTAGAACTAGACAATATAGCAGAAGATTTAACGTATTAGGAGATACGTGTTAAAATCTTGGATAAGAAGGATCGTATTCAACACTTAAAGGTTATACCTCAAGAGTTAGAATCTGAAATGAAGTCAAGGTATCCTCACCTCTTTGGCATATCAAGTGCGTACGTAAATTTCGAGGGCAAAATTTCATTAGGAGGGGAGATTGTGAAACCCCATATTTTATGAATAAAGATTTAAATTTATCAAAATATTTTTTTGAATATTATGGTGTGGATTTGATATAATGTTATAGTTGTGGGTAGTATTTATAAATTTTTCAAAGTATGCAAGTTGTTATAAGATATTCGATTGGTCGGGGAATATTCTTTTTTCGGGAAATTTTAAATGCGACGGCACAATCATTGGTGGACCCCCTTAGCGGAAGTATTGTCGTAGTTAAAAAGCACGTAATTATCTTTTTATAAAAATAACTTGGCGGAATTATTACCGTTAAAATTGTTGAACTACTCATTAGTAAAAAATACGATGTCGCATGGTTGCATAGTAGCACACGGTATTGATTATTGATGCTTACGTAAGAAGTCACTCAGTTATACTCAATTATTGCTACAATAATTGCGTTGCATCATATCTCTCATATTATTGATTCAATTATTGTCACAGTATCATCTGCATAATATGTTATTTTATTAAATCAATAATTGAGATGACAAAGTTATTCATATTATTAAATTGTAATAATTACAATGTCTAGAAGTTACATCAATGAGAGGTTTGGTCACCTAATTCTTGGCGCTTGATAGGGAGAAATCCTTATTAAAGCCCCCTCTTTCACAGGAGCGACACGGTTGATAAATATTGTGAGTTATAATATTAATGATGAATGTTATTAAAATTGAAGTTGTGTTAGGAGTTGAATTTGGTGGACTTGGACGTGATATTTGAGTCCAAAGCGATGAAATTAGTGAAAATAGTCTATAAACACAAATTTTCCGAATTCACTATTTGGTCGAAAAAGTTGACAGATTGACTTTTTGGGAAAATCAAACTTCAAAATTTCAAAATTTATATTTTTGATAAATATGGTTTCATTGTGTTGGAATTATTTGTGTTAGTGAAAATCGACAATTATTTCGATAATAATTGATGTCCGGAGGTTATATTGACGATCGGATATTTAACTTAGGATAAATGAGCAATTGATTGCTATTAATTCACATGCTTATATAACTATTTGTTCACATATGTGTACTATTGAATCACCTGCCTGTGCGGTCTATCGCATGCCTGGTGATTTCTTTTGTTATTCCATTCCTTATTATACTCAGTTGGTTAAAGTTTTGACTTCTATACTCCATGAAATTAGTGGAATATCCTTGATATTTGCGATTCATCCAGTATCTTTTCATGGAAATATTCTTCTGAACATTCTTGAATTTTACTCTACAAAGCAGTATCATGTTGACAATTTGGACGTTATTAGATCCTGGATAAAATAATTATTGAACTTGTTTTATTGAATTCTTATATCATTGTTATCATCCTCATGTTTATATTTTGTTGAAAGTCATCTGTGGCCTATAGTGTATAGATGGACTTGGTATGATTATGACCAGGGATTATTCGGTGTAATCATGACCGTAATGTTACAAATGATGTGGTAAAAGTCCTCATTGGCCTGTAGTGCATTGATGGACAGTTGTTGGCATGATCATGACCATTATTGAATACACAAATATTCTTGGCCCGTAGTGCATGAATAATTGTGGTCGTGATACTAAAGAATATCCTTGGCCATAGTACATGGGTGATTCGATGATGTGGATTATTTATTAAGCTGAGTTCCAACGATAAAAGTGATGAAAAACCTTTTAAATCATAAAAGATAGTAGATTTTATTCTCTACTTGACTCTTTTAATGGATTGCTTGTTCCGCTGCAGTTAAACTTGATGGTTGTTATATTGTATCGGTTTAACACTTTGTTGAAGCTAACGATAATATATTACGCATTATCTTAGTCATAATATTTCCTCTTTGGGCTAGTTGAGCTCACCCTTTTACTTTTATTGTTCTCTTCGTGAAATGAGAGCGTAGCGAGGAGGACTAGTCGGGGAACGGAGTGACGGACTAGATGATAGCATTAGTAGTCCTCACTATTCAGTGAAATAGTGGAAAATAAATGTAATAATATTGAATTTGAGTTTGAATATTGTCTAGACGACAATAATTGTATTAAAACTCACAGCTTATGTTTTGTCGTACTTTACACGACAGTTGTATTTGAATTTATGTACCATGTAAGTGGCGACTCAGGATGGGTGACGTATACCTAATTTTGGGGACGTCACATGTATACCTAATTTTGGGGGCGTCACAGTTGGTATCAAAGCTTAGGGATATGATCCCTGGCTGAGATGTGAGACAAGAACTAGGAGGGGAGAGACGGGGAATTCCTTCGTTAGTATGACCTACCTAAGTTTATTTGATATTTAATTGGTCGGTCAGAGTATAGAGATAATATGTGATATGTTAATTAACCCTTGTTTTGTGGAAGTATTTGAAAATGGCATCTAAAAATGTTGAGATAAGCAATGGAGCACAGGAGACTGTTGATTCTCCACAGATCAATAATCAGGACAATGTGCGACAGGATGGCGATAATCCTCCGTAAACAACAACAACGATCAATTGATGAGCGGCAGTACGTTTAGGAGCTTTTTAGAATTCATGCAACATCAAAGTAAGACGGCTCCTGTTCATAATCACGGGGAGGAAACAATGGCAACCACGGTTGGTCACCGCTAAGCAATTCAAGGAGGCTGGGACCACCGGAGTTTTTGGGAAAAGACGGAACCACTTAAAAAGCGGAGGCGTGGTTAAAATGAGATCACCAAGATATTTGATGTCTTGGGATGCTCCGAGGAGCAAAAGGTTCTTTTGCCACCTTTATATTGCGTGAAGAAGCGGATCATTTGGTGGGAATCTATAAAAGCGTACTCGACTGGCCGACTCAAGATGTCTTGGGAGAAGTTCAAGAGGCATTCAATGACAAGTACTTTCCAAAATAATTCATCACATGAAGGAGGTGGAATTTATCAAGTTGGAGCAAAATAACATGACCGTGTTGCAGTACGAAGCCAAGTTTGCCGAGTTGTCCCGATTTGCTTCCCACTTGGTTGATAATGAAGAGAGAATGACGCGGATGTTTTTAAGAGATTTGAAGCCGGAGATACGTCAATATCTTATTTCTCATAAAGCTGTGTTTGTATTCGGATGTTGTAAATAGGGCTCGATTAGTGGAGTAGCGATAACGAGTCAACGCAACCAAAAGAGAGCGACGGAAAAATGATAATCTGGTGATACTTGATCATCAAAGCGGTGACAATTAGCATGGAGGGAATCAACATGTCAGAAATGGTAACCACTTCGGTGGTAATCATGGCCAAAATAATAAGAATGGACATTTCAAGAAGAGGAGGTTCAACAATGATGTAAAGACGTCGGCACCGGCACCCGTTTCAAAGGAAGAAGAACGACCACCGGTCGTATGTTTCAAATGCGGACGGAGAGGACGATCCGTCAAATCGCTGTGACAATCCAAAAGCGTGTTTTAATTGCGGAAGAAAGAAAGTCACCTAGCTCGATTTTTGTCGTATAGTGAAGTCAATTCCAATTTGGGATAGTGATGCCAAAGTATGTCCCAGACAAGCCAAAGCCGGTAGTTTAAGAGAGAGCATTTTTTTTTTCGTGACGAGGAACCTGAATAAAATTATCACGGGTATGTTAGTCATAAACTCTTGCGAAGTCTATACCGTGTTAAATATCGGTTCTACTTACTCTCTTATTTCACCTAGTTGTGTTCAATGTTTGAAGTTAACTCCGGAGAAGTTAGACTTTTATATATCTGTTGGGAGAAACCTTCGTTACCTTCACTATTTATAAATCTTATTCAAATCAACACTTTCACATTACCTGTCGATCGTATCTCTTAGAAAATACTTGTCTTTGATGTGATTTTAGGAATAGATTGGTTAACTACTCATCATGCTTTTCGTAAGGTTGTTAGCTTTCATATTCCTAACCAACCTGTTATGCGAATTCAAGCAACCAAATCGCTAAAGTCAATCATTGTCATATCAAGCCATAAGTAAAGAGCCCCGGTCCTTTCGTTGTTGACTTTCTTGTGTGAAATGCACCGAAGCCAGACTTTTTGTAGGCGACGTCGTGAATGACGATGGCAAGTTGATAGGTATCAATGTGACGTGCTATCCAAGTCTTGGATGAGAGTCACAGTTTTGAATGATATTTCTATTGTTCATAAATTTCCTGACGTATTCTTGAAGACTTCTTAGCCTACCCCTAGAGCGTGAAATCGAATTTTGTATTGACCCCAGTACAAAACCCATTTCTTAAACCCTCAAATATCTCTTTACTTAAAACGAACGTAACATGCGCCAAAGACGTTGACTCGAGCTGTTGAAGATTACGATCGTACCATTCAATAACATCGTGGAAAAGTGAACGTGGTAGCTGACACGTTGAGTAGAAGATCGTATGTGTTTACGAGTGCGATGTTGTTAACAAAAAGACCTATTTTGTACGACTTACAAATGATGAAGATAGAGTTAAAGACTCTAGGAAACCCACGTGAAGATAACGAGTATACGAGTAGAATCGACTTTAATCGATAAAGTTAAAGTCGCTCAAGCTATATACTCAGAGCTGATGAATGTGAAGAAGAAGGCTCAAGAGGGAGTTATTCTAGAAGCAAGAATCGACGAAGAGAGGAAATCTCAACCCTCGATTTAATTGGCCCATTTGAAATCCTCGATGAAGTAGGAACTGTGGCCTATAGACTCGCGTATCGATGTTACGTAAATATGTGGACGATCCGAACCACATATTAAATTAGAACTAAACGATATAGCAGAAGATTTAACGTATGAGGAGATACGTGTTAAAATCTTGGATAAGAAGGATCGTATTCAACACTCAAAGGTTATACCTCAAGAATTAGAATCTGAAATGAAGTCGATGTATCCTCACCTGTTCAGCATACCAGGTACGTACGTAAATTTTGAGGGCGAAATTCCATAAGGAGGGGAGATTGTGAGACCCCAGATTTTATGAATAAATATTTAATTTTCTCGAAATAATTTTTTGAATATTATGGTATGGATTTGATATAATGTTATAGTTGTGGGTAGTATTTATAAATTTTGCAAAGTATGCAAGTTGTCATATTATATTCGATTGGTCGGGGAATATTTGTTTTATCAGAGAATATTCGTGCAACGGCACAATCATTGGTGGACCCCGCAACGGAATTATTGTCGGAATGAGAAAACGACAAAAATATTTTATTAAAGATAACGGCGGAAGTTTTACCGTTAACTGTTGAAACACCCAGTGTTAAAAATACAGTAATATGCGTGGTTGCATAGTAGCACACGGTATTGATTATTGATGCTTACGTGATAAGTCACTCAGTTTTGTTTTATTGGTATTATTAATGTAATAAAATAGAATACTTTTATAAAGTTATTCTATAAATAGAATATATTATATTCTATTATGCATAGTGTTGCATAGTGCCTGCATAGTATTTTGCATAGTAAAATCTTTTTATATAAAATAGAATACTTTTATATAATTATTCTATAAATAGAATATATTATATTTTATTATGCATAGTGTTTGCATAGTATTTGCATAGTAAAATCTTTTATAAAGTTATTCATTTTATTAGATTATAAATAGAATATATTATATTTTATTTAAAAGATTTTGCTTTAAATATGGACCGTCAGATTAAAGTAAATCAATACTGGACCGTTCATGAGTTAGTTATTACTATGCGATCCATTTTTCTATAAATAGAAGCTCATTCCTTCATTATTTCTTACTTAATTCTTTGAAACTCTAGAGAGATAAACTATAGAGAGAAAGAAGAAAAGTATTCTGCTACTTCACTACTCATATATCCAGTACTCTTCTTCTTAAGGTGGGGAATATTATTTGTTGTACTCATAAGGGGTACTCTATCTTTCTTATTTATGAAGAGGACTTCTGTTATTCCATTCTTTATTATTCTGTTGGAATAACATGTATACGCGGTCTACCCTATACTTGGTGAAATTCTTCTGTTATTCCATTATTTATTATTCTGCTGGAATAACCTGTCTATGCGAAGTACCACATACATGGTGAAATTTTATTGTTATTTCATTCTTTATTATTCTGTTGGAATATTCTATCTGTGCGTTTACGCCGGACCTGGTTCCGTCTTTATTATTCTGTTGGACCATCCCGCTTGCCGGTGTAAATTTACTTTGACTTGGTTAAGATTACTTTATTTATACATTGGAATAACTCGCATACATCGCAACCGCATGCATGGTAATTTCTTTTGTTATTCCATTCTTTATTATACTCAGTTGGTTAAATTTTTGACTTCTATACTCCATGAAATTAGTGGAATATCCTTGATATTTGCGCTTCATCCAGTATCTTTTCATGAAGATATTCTTCTGAGCATTCTTGAATTTTACTCTACAAAGAAGTATCATGTTGACAATTTGGACGTTATTGGTTCCTGGATAAATTAATTCTTGAACTTGTTTTATTGAATTCTTATATCATTGTCATCATCCTCATGTTTATTTTTTTTAAAGTCATATGTGGCCTGTAGTGCATAGATGGACTTGGTATGATTATGATCAGGGATTATTCGGTATAATCATAACCGTAATGTTACAAATGATGTAAAAAAAAGTCTTCATTGGCCCATAGTGCATTGATGGACAGTTTTTGGTATGATTATGGCTATGGATTCTCTTTGGTCAGTAGTAAAGATGAATTATTTTATGGCATGATCGGGGATAGTTGATGAAAACATGATTATCTTTGGTAGTAGTGCATGAATAATTCGTGGTCGTGATACTAAAGAATATCCTTGGCACGTAGTGCGAGGATGATTTGATGATGTGGATTATTTATTAAACTGAGTCTCAATGATAAAAGTCATGAAAAACCTTTTAAATCATAGAAGATAGTAGATTTTATTCTCTACTTGACTCTTCTAATGGATTGCTTGTTCATTAGATTAAACTTGATAGTTTGTTATATTTTATCGGTTTAACAATTGTTGAAGGCTAATGCTAATTTATTACGCATTATCTTAGTCATAATATTTCTTCATTGGGCTAGTTGAGCTCACCCTTTCTTTCTTTATCTCTCTTGAGAAAATGAGAATATAAATTTGGAATGAGTCGAGGGGAGCAGTGATGATCCTAGATGTTTGCATTAGTAGTCCTCACTATTTCGTAAAATAGTGTGATAATCATTGTAATGAGGACTCCTTTTGAGTTTGTATACTCTCTAAAGAGACAATATTTGTATTCAAACTCACGGTTTATGTTTTGTCGTATTGTACACATGACAGTTGTATTATTAAGTTGTATTTGAATTTTGTACCATGTATCTGACGACTCAAGATGGGTGATGTATACCTAATTTTGGGAGCGTCACATGGATTTTGTAAGGCCTAGGGCAAAAAATTTCGAGTGTGCCCCTTTATAGAAATTAAACAAAAAAATAAAATAAATTATCAACTAATTAATTTTATTAAAATTATAAGAATTTACAAAAGATAAGTAAAAATATTTTGGGGTCTCGTTAAAAAACTTGTTTGAGGAAAATCTAATGGGACAAAACCCCAAATGAAGAAAAAAGTGTACCCCAAATTGTAAACATTGCATTAAAAACGAAGAACAAGAATCTCATTCAAGTTTTCTGTTGAATCAAATAATAAATAAGAAAAAGTTAACAAAAATTTATATTACAATTTACAAAATTTATATATCTAGATTCTATATGTTTCTTTAAAAAAAGTTACATTCAAAAAAAGGCACTGTTCTAGATGGTGGATGATTTATTTTCCAACTTTGTTGGAGAAGAGGAGAATCATAGAAAAAAAATTGCTTGTGTTGCGTTATGAACTCAGAAGGTCGAAGGGCTTTTCCTTCTTTTTGTGGCTAACAGTCTATTTTGATTCTTCATATTTATTGATTTATTTTATATTATATTTTATAATTAATTTTTTATTTTTTTATACACATACAGACATACATAATTTTAAAAAAAAATTGGATCCTCCTCAGCTTTGAGCCCTGGTAGACCTAGCCCAGGGCCGACTCTGTTCTCCACGTATAATACATTAAGTTACACCTTTTATACTTGCTTAAATTATGTCCACATATGAGTTATCAAACTCAAATATGACATATAATAAATCACAAAAGTATAAAATAAGATGAAATATATAACACAAAGTCTAATGGTTTGCCGACATGTTCTTACCTCTTCGGGATGACATGGATGGATTGTGAGTTGCACGTGCATGGACTGATCATATGAGTAAAATACAAAGCGCGTTTTCTTGCTCGCTTCTTCTTTATATTTCTTGGACTTTTTAATAATTTCTTACTCATATAAATAAATTTTCCCATAAGACTTGCTTGTACCTAATTTGGTTTTAGATCAACTTTTTCTTTTATTGTTAAAAAAGTTCAAATTAATTTATTATCAAAAAGTTGTGTCAAAGTATATCATTTACGATCCTCGAGGCTTTTTTAAAGTTAAGCAACTTTTTGTATTTTTCTAGATCCTAAGAAATTTGTATTATTACATATCAATCCCAGGGGTTTAGGGAAATTTGGGAAAAAGATCAAGAAGTAAGGGATCCAAAACCCTTTCATTGCTATTAATTTCTGTCAATGGCTATACTCGAATTTATGATCATATAGGTAAACATAAAAACTTTATATGCCACTAGTTAGAATATCATCTGTAACTTTGGTCTAAAGTTAATCTACTTTATATTAAAAAAATTGATATATCCACAACAAGAAATGATACTTTCACAACAAAATCGTCATTATAGAACTTATAGCGACGATTTTTCCGTCGTTATACATCTATATCGACAGTTTTGACAGTCGTTATACATTTATAGCGACACTTTTATTGAAAAAATATCATTTTTCATTAAGTAACAATTTAATTTGGAAATCTTTTATGCATGGTGCAATATACTAGTGTCTTTCTTTGTCATTTGTAATTTGTATCTGCACAAATGAGGACTCAAATTAATCTGCCAGGAAAATGTACAGGCTAATCATTTTTACAGTAAGTTTAGGCCTTATATACTACTCCCTTTGTTCCTAAAAAATTGTTATTTTAGAAAAAAAAATTTGTTCCAAAATATTTGTCGTTTATAATTTTCGAGAAGAATAAATTATTTACTTTCCTATATTATTCCTACATTCTCTTATTGTCCCAAGAAATTTTCTCCATTATATTAATAATTTTTAACTTCCTATAAAAGGATTGTAATGAAATTTTAAACAAATTTTAATTACTTAATAAATGATACTTTCTTAATTCATATGAAAAAATCTTAAACCACAATATTTTTTTAAGAACAGAATATATAATCATGAACTCATGATGTGACTTAGCACTCGAGGGGTTTTATTTCCCCAACAAAGCTCCTCGTGTTTGAAAAAGAAAAACAAGAAAGCATTATCCACCGCCAAAGGACACACTTACCACATACTTATAATATCTCAACAAACATAGAATTTGGTAATCACCAACTTTGACAAGCAAACAATGTAAATCTGAACCACATGACAAGATCAAAATTCTTGGTCACCCAAAAGTTGTTTTTACTGCAAGAATATTGGAATAAAAAAAACAGTATAAAGATAGCATCACTACTTAATGTTAAGAAAATATTCGTTCCGTTCCTAAAAAATTATCGTTTTAGAAGAAAAAATTTATTCTAAAATATTTATCGTTTACAATCTTCGAGAAGAATAAATTATTTATTTTCTTATATTACTCCTATATTCTCTTATTGTCCCAAGGAATTCTCTCCCTTGTATTAATAATTTTCAACTTCCCATAAAGGGGTAATGATGAAATTTCAAACAAATTTTACTCGGTAAATTGTACTTTCTTAATCCATGTGCAAAAACCCTTTTAAAAACGGAGGTAGTAATAAGCAACTTGGAGAAAAATCATAATTCATATGAACATACAACTAACTTTATTAAAACTAATCTCTTCTTTAATATAAATACATTTATTAGGGTTTAAATCCATTTTTATTGTTACAACCAAATAAACATTAATGCGGATATGCGTAATTAATTAAACTTTAGATTATTCTTGTGAAACTAATTAAAATTAATTTCTTGATTATCATGTCCAAAGTGGCTCAAAAATCGCGCTTAGATTGACATCATCTGGAAAGAAATTTAGGTTTTCATCATAGGGTTGTTGTGAGATTAAGGATTGATCTCGATGAGGATGTGGCAAGTCCATGCAAATTAGAGTTAGTAAATTGGCTTGTTTGCTTTGCATGTTTACAATCTCAGCTTGTGCCTTGGCCAATTCTGCTTGCAGCTCACTAATTTGATTTTGAAGGTGGCAAATTGTACCAGCACATCCATAAACAGGGTCTCTTAGTCTTGCATTTGCTTCATAAACCATGCTACTTACTGCATCTGCCCTTTGACACTCCGGGAGTTCCTAATAATATATGTATTAATTAGTCAACAAAATTATTTATAAATTAAAATTAGGCTAAAATAAACTTAATTATTCCTATAATTAATTATGATGAGTTCACATAAATATATGTAGCAAATTTGAAATAATTGTTCTAAGAGAAAATAGGAGATATGAGATTGTGTATGAAGACGGTTTCTATTATTGCTCTTAATAAAGCGGGTGTAATGACTGTACTACCCCACGTTAAGCTAAGTGCAAAATCATGATTGCGCTCATGCACAGTATTCCTATATATATATATATATATATATATATATATATATATATATATATATATATATATATATATATATGCCCCCATGAGCCCTAATCATAATAAATACAAGAATGACTTCTTTTTTATTTTTCTTTTTTTGAGAGTTTTGATCAGCAGAAAAGAATGACTTAATTGTAATTGAGTATTAATAAAAATTGATAAGATGTGAATCATTAATCAAACTTGGACCTTTTAGCTTTGTGCCTACTGGTAGTGAATAAATCTTCCAAGTATAATCTATTTTCTGTGCTAGTGAAGGGCAGTGTCAACTCTTGTAGTTAATATATATTTTCATCTAGTGAAGGGCAGTGTCAACTCTTCTAGTTAATATATATTTTCATTAGATGGACCCCTATTTACTGGCAACTAGCTTTTCACAATATCGTGCTATAGTCAATCATGGACCACTATCAAAGAAACAATGTAGATTAATTAATTAGCAGTATAAACATTATTTTCATAATAGTTGAAAAACTTAATTATATTCATTAATAGTAATATTTTTTTAGGAAATCCCAAGTACTGCCATACGTGTACACATACATACATATTTTTATGTGTATAAGAGAAAATAGGAGCTACACAGGTGCTTAAAGAAAAATTTGTAGACAATATTTATAGTGATTATTTCTTAAATAATAGTTACAAACATTAATTTCATTTATTAGAATTGGCATATACATTTAAATTATATTAAGATAAATATAACGATTGCTTAAAAAAGGTTTTTAAGGGATAGCATAACTCTCATATATATACAAATATTATATATGCATGGAAAAAACTGATTGTCACAACTAGTTCTGTATCAAAATAACAAAACCATCATTAATAAATGAATTGTATATATATATATATATATATATATATATATATATATATATATATATATATATATATATATAAAATACAAATAATTAAGTACGTATGTACTAGGATATATATATTCTAAATTAAGAAAAACTCAACTGCATGTGAAACCAATTAAGCAGCACGCTTATGGGGTTAAATCAATTAGTATTAGTACCAGCAACAATTTGATGATATTGCTAGCTCCGAAGACTCTATGTGAAATGGTGAACTTGAGTGGTTCTGTGGGCGGAAAATAGGGCGCTAACACGCATTTCTCAACGCATCTCCGCCGCAGGATTTTGCATGCAGCACAAGGACTCATAATTACTACAGGTGGATTTTTAACATCAGACTTCATTTGTGGTGGTGATGATGAATATATTATTGTTGAAGATGAAGAATATGATAAATAATTATTTGTAGTTGTATTCATCGTGTCACAGCATTCCATATATATATATATATATATATATATATATATATATATAGAGAGAGAGAGAGAGAGAGAGAGAGAGAATTCGTATGGAGTTGGTTTAGTTAGACGAAAGGAGAGACTATATATAGAGAGAGGGAGAGGCCGGGAAATTGGATGGTTATATGGAATATCTGCGTATAATACACACACTAGATGACGTCATGACTATGAAAATTTTGGATGACGTGGCTGCGACAACCTTTTTCTTGCTAGATTTTTTTGTAGTACAATTAAGCAACTTCACGTTTTTAAGCAGCTTCACGTTTTTAAGCAACTTTGGGTCTGATACTTAGCCGAAAATTCCAGTTTATTTATAATTTTATGGTAGTTGGATGAAAAAAAGAAATACCTTTTTTTAATATCTGTCCGACCTGTGTCTTATACAAATTTGGTTCGACCAAATTTGAGTTTATATCTGTCTATTATATTACTCCCTCCGTCCCAGAATAAAAGTATTTGTGGACTTTTTACGCATATTAAGAAGAGGAATAAAATGACAAAATTGTCCATAATAATGTCATTAAATATGGAGAGAGAATTAGAATAAGAAAAGTATGAGATATTTAATGCTACGGGCATAATAGGAAAAAATGTGTAAAAGTTTGGTTATTAAAAGAAAGATGACATTTAATATGGGACAACCCAAAATAGTAATAAGAACTTTTATCCTGGGACGGAGGGAGTATATTATAAAGCCGAAGGAGGAGATAACAGTTTTTCTTGGTGTAGTATTATCAGTCTGAATAAGATAAAATTGTACTCCCTCCATTCCTATATGTAGGTCGTTTTAGACTCTCTTTTTTATTCCTATTTATTTGTCGTTTGTGGTTATCTAGGAGAATTGATTACTATTTTTCCCAAATTGCCCCTTATTACTCCACCTAATTTTTTGATCCATATTTATGAGATAAGTGAGGTGAAGGGTATTATAGACAATTGATATTATAGTTAATGCTTTTTAATCATTTTCTTAATTTTTGTTCACATATTTAAAACGATCTATATTAAAGAACGGAGGAGGATGTCTTAACTTCTCTTTTTTACTTCTCATTTACAAATCTTAGATGTTTTAAAATCTATATACATAGTGTGTGCAGTAATAGTAGTTGTTGGGGCATTGTTTTTAGGGCTAAGTTGATTCGGTGGCGCACAGTTCACGTGGAGGGTTTTCTCATGTAGGATTGGGGAGCAGATTGAACTTTAAAGAATGTGATTCTTAATTATATTTAATCTTTAATTTTTAATAAAAGAGTCTTGATTAGATTCGACTTCCTTTTTTTAAAGAGATTGACTCATATCCTAGTATAATAATTACTATGATAAGGAATTATATTCCAATTCAGAAACGGGTTAAAAGTGATGTGATCAACTATAAATATAAGGGTATATATCCTAATTTACATGTACTTCACAATTTTTGAATACTAAAGTATTAAGCCTTCATTTTTACCTAATTTTCAGCCTGTACTTATTATTATCGGTTCGAGAAATTATATGTGAAGCACTTAGGCATAAATTGATACCGACTCCTCAAAATTTGGATCTCAACTATCTCCCGACAGTCCATAAGCCAAAATCACCCGTTATATTAATTCAACCTGAATCAAAAGAGAAGTAATAAATTTTATAAATTCACGAGACTCGTGCTCAGCCAGAACCATCCAAATTAAACTATTTGTGATAATATACAAATTACAATTTACTTTTACCCCTTGTTAGTTGTTAATTAATATCTAATCGTTTATTGTGGAAAATTGAATAGAAAATGCATT
This sequence comes from Panax ginseng, assembly GCA_020205605.1. Classification (NCBI taxonomy): domain Eukaryota; kingdom Viridiplantae; phylum Streptophyta; class Magnoliopsida; order Apiales; family Araliaceae; genus Panax; species Panax ginseng. The sequence goes on along the minus strand of CM035136.1, from coordinate 25,817,142 downwards.
AGAGGAGATCAGCATGCAAGATCTCATTTCCCAATAGAGTTTATATATATATATATATATATATATATATATATATATATATATATATATATATATATATATAATGTTGAAAATTGAATAGAAAATAGTGTACTACATAGAGCAAGGGGCAATAGAGTTAAAAAGAGTGGCAATATTGAAAAATAAATTCTTGGAAACATTATAAAAATAAAAAGTATATGTGAACCGTTTACTGCAACCGTTTTAAAACACATTTTCTTTTTTTGTTTGTTCCAAAATTAAACATATATTTTTATTTTGAGACTTAAATTATCATAATAATACTCAATTTCATCTTTTTTATAAAATTATTAAAACAAGGTGAAGCACGGGAAAAAAACATCCTCCTACATCACGACTCTTCCACACGATGGGGCAAGAGACTTTAGAGGCTGTTGGTGTACCGTTTCTTATTTGGCTTCGTGTATTTTTTTTTTCTTTAATAAAATGATGCTATAATATAGAAAATTACATACTATTGATATAATTATTCGCCCATTTTCTTCTGGTCAAAGTAATGTTAGTATTTTACAATACTAGTCAACCTGTTTCCGTCCAATTACCAAACTTGCTGGACTTCTCTCTCTCATGAGCCGCCGGAGATGTATCTTTCCGTCAAGGAATAATGCCACCGACAAATAAACTCATTCTGCTGCCGACTGTTTACCAAGGGGTATGACTTATTAGCACAATAGCTAGTCTCTCACTATTGTTATTGTAGCATCACCATAATATTCTTCTAACCACCATTTGGCAACTACATACTAGTGATTTGGAAATTTCTTTACAATTATCCTAGAGGGACCGGCCATTCCGATGGCTCCAAATTTATATATATATATATATATATATATATATATATATATATATATATATATATATATATATTGTGGGTAAAAAAATCGCGCTTGCTTGTTTAGGATTTCGTGTTTGGAGAAGGAGAGAAATCCACCAAGAAAGACGGAATTGATTGATTGATTGAAGAGGAGAAGCAGCGGTGAGCGATTATTCCAATGACGGGTGGCAGAACCCCTACAATCCGGAAACCTTATTAGGGTTATTCGAATTCCAAGAGCCTTCTTCTTGCGTCATTCTACTCCTAGAATCCGGAAACCTATTCGGGTTATTGGGATTCCAAGAGTCTTCCTGAGTGTTGAGAGACAAAGTCTAAGTCTTTTGATCGTCCAAGAGTCCAAGTCCTGAGTCTCAAGAGAGGTCCCCTTCCCAATGGAATGGAAGGGGTATTTATAGGGTTTTCTGAAAAGTAGTCATGTGCAAGGCACATGCTTTTAGGAAAATTTCAGAAATATCATTTAGTCATTAGAATAATGCCCATATTGTCCTGTCCTTCTAGCCACCAATATTCCAATCCCTTAATCAATTTCCAAAACGAGCCGCCTCCACGAAGTCTCTTACGCTTCGGGACGGGAGGAGGCTTCTCCGTTCAAGACATTTATTTTTGACTTTTCCGTCTTTATTCCATTAGGTTATGCGAACCCTAATGTGCACATTTAATGAGGACGTGGAACCCTAATTGTGCATTTAATTCAATTAGGTCATGTGAACCCTAATTTTATACTTGGGCCCACATTTGCTCCCTGCGCGAGAGTCGCATTCCCAAATAGACGATCATGCAAGAAAATTGTAAGCCTTTGAATGATTTTGCAAGGCTTCACTTTATAGGTCTTGAATACAATGGTCCTAGTAAAGGAAACCTCTAGGGAACCAAACTCTTAGGGTTAAACTCTCAGTAGGCAAAACCTAGCAGGCTCTTTCTTGGACAAATTGGGAACTTCTCCAAAAATCTTTCCATAGATTGCCCAATATTTGTTTCTTTATTTTTTTTCCTGGAAATGGAAACAAGGAAACATAATCAAATATAAATAAAATTTAATCTAATAAAATCCTTCTTTTGGGTAAAACTAAATCTTTCTTTTTACCAACTCAAATCTGAATTTTTTTTTTTGGAAATAAAAATCAAATTTAAATTTTATATAGGAAATAAAACCAAATCCGAATTTTTATGTTAAAAAAATAAAATAAAATCTTAATTTGATTTTGAAAATAAAAATTCGGATATATTAATATATTATTATTATTTTTAAAGGAAATTAAATTTTTTTGAAATCTTCCCTTGTTAGGAATAAAATCAAATCTTCTTTATATTTAGCAAATAATATCTTTAATATATTTCTATTTAAAAGCAAGATCAAATTCACTTATCTTTTGGAAACTCGATTAAATCTTTCCTTAATAGGAACATGGTAAGTGCTTCTTTTGTTGTTGTTGTTGTAAGTAGACTTTGAGAGCTATATGCACATTCCTCTGAAGCTCTTTGTTTTTTCATCCTCGTCTTGCACATTTAACGCATCAATTTCTTGATCAATCGTCGTGCTACGAAGGTTCATCGTGTAAGGTAATCTTCAACTCCTCATGTGAATAATCCTCTGACGATTGGGCTCGTATTTCAAGACTTGATACCATGTCTTCTATGAGTATTATAAAAACCCATATGCTAGATTTTCTATGTAGTCATCTCAATAACTTTGTTAATGAACGGAATTACTGGAATCCATTAGGCATATAATTCCATCGATCTTCCCGAACCCTTATGTTTTCGCAGTAGGTCTTGCTTCATGTTATGTTCTTGCCACATATTCGAAGATTATGTTCCAAATAAAGAAAAAAAAACAAACTTCTTTATATTTGAATTCTTCTTGATTACTTCCTCTATTTGTCTATTCAGCTAATTGTAGCATTTCTTGTGACGCCACCAAAATAGTATATATCACCCATTCTGAGTCGCCAAATACATGGTACAGAAACAAATACAACTTCAGTAATACAATTGTCGTGCAAAATACGACAACACATATACTGTGAGTTTGAATATAACTATTGTCTAATAGAGAGTATACAAACTCAAAAGGAGTCCTCATTACAATTATTGATACACTATTTTACAAAACAGTGAGGACTACTAAAACAACTATCTTGAATCATCACTCCATACCCCTATTAGTTCTTGCTAAATTCTCTCCTCACGAGAAGAACAATGGAACAAAAAGGAAAAGGGTGAGCTCAACTAGCCCAATAAAGAATATTATGACTAAGATAATATACAACAAATTATCATTAGTCTTCAATAGGGAAAAATCTGATAAAATATAATAGACAACAAGTTTTAGATCAACAACTGCAGCGGAAACAACAATCCATTAGAAGAGTCAAGTAGAGAAAGAATTCTACTATCTTCTAAGATTTAAAAGTTCATCATCAATATTTTATCTCTGTAACATCAATCAATATACATCTTAAATCAAATATTCATCTTTGCACTACAGGCCAAAGATATTCATTTGTATCACCAGTTGGTCATGTTCATCTCAACACCTGTTTATCTTTGCACTACGGGCCAAAGATATTCATTAGGTAATCATTCATCTTTGCACTACAGGCCAAAGATATTCATTAATATCATCATTTAGGACTGAGGATGATGAAAAATATTTTAAAGAAAATGAATCCAGTGAAACAAAAGGACAAATATTAGGGATTCGTATTACAGTTTATCCAAGTTCAATAATTCTCCATAATAACTAAATTTGAAGCAGAATTCAAAAATAAAGATCAAAACATGGATACAATTAAAGATAGTAACCATAATAGACATCTTGGACAAAAAGAAGAAAATTTTATTTTTTTGGTGAATAGTATCGTATTCGTGAATAGTGTCGTATACGTGAATAGTGCCGTATACATGAATAGTAACCCTGACACAAAAAGATAGAAATTCCACAATAAAATCCATACCAATATTTCGGTATAATGATATTGAAAGAATAACATCATTAGGAAGAAAATAACATCCCTTACCTCAAAGAAACCGTACTTCGGAATGGAATATCGGATATGATGCTGAATGAAACTTGTACTGAATAGTAACTCTAAATACTCATAAAATACGCTTGATAATATAGAGAGAAAGAAAACTTATTTCTGGTGTGATTTTCAATTCTAACTTAGCCATCTATTTATAGAAAAATGTTAGCACGTCGAAACAGACTTGACCTGCTACCTGATGACTTTACCTGCTACTATTGCCACCCACCACATTTGAAATTCAATTTGAGCACATTTATCACCAACCAAAAGTGGGGCCCACCAATTCTATATTTTTCCACCAAAATGATAAATTCTGAAACTTTAACAATTTCTGAACTAGTCATCTCTTAAAATTCATAAAAAATCATACGTTCATTTTTAACGGTTCAAAATTTGTGGACATATACTCAACTTATATATGTATAACATATCCAAAAATCACAATGATCCAACGGTCGGATTAAAAATTATAACTCATGCAATATATCTCAAGAACACTTGTTTGATTTTTAATACCTCCATTTTGACAAAATACTGATAAAACACCTCAACATTAATTCCTTCATTTATAACTACATAAATAAATTCATCATTTAAATCCGCATCAAATAAATATTTCTTTATCATATAAATCAATAATTAATTATTCATAAATAATATTACAGAATCACATTTATGACAACCAGGCAGTTCCCAAGAAAGAGGGGGCTTTTCGATAAGGATTTCTCCTTACTGGGGCGCAATTAGGTGACCAAACCTCTCCTTAACAGAACTTTCTAGACATTGCCAATAATTTTATCTCATAATATTATTCAAATAATATGAATTATTGATCCGATAATGGGAAATATTAATGCAATAACAATTATTGAAACGACAATAATATAAAATATCAACATGAACAATTATTGAACCAATAAAATAAAATATTGAGCGATAATTATCGTAACAATTATTGAGTAGTGCCTTCTTACATAAGAATCAATAATTCAAAAATCTTTTGTGCAAAAACCGTGCTACTGCAACCACGCGCCAGACATCGTATTTTTAACCACGGGTATTCCAACAGTGTTTATGAAGAATAACTACGCCGTTATTTGTAAAAACTCAAATTTGTCGTTTTCTTCATCAAATGAAGTTATCCATTATGGGGCCCACAAATGGCTGCACCGTCGTATGAATATTCCCCGACAGAAAGAATATTCCACGACCAAACGAATATTCTCCGACAAAAATGAATATTTTATAACCACTTGCTTATTTTGTAAAATTTTCACATTTCACCCATAACCAAAGTATTATATCAAATTAACACCTTATTATTCACAATAATAATTAGAGGAAATTCGATTTTATTTATAATAAGTTGGGGTCTTACAACCTCCCCTCCTTATGAAATTTCGTCCTCGAAATTGACGTGCGCACATGGTATTTCGAAAAGGTGAGTATACCTCGCTTTCATTTCTGATTCCAACTCCCAAGTTATTTCTTCAATAGCATGGTTCCTCCACAAAACCTTAACTTGTGGTATAACCTTCATGCGTAGGACATGCTCTTTCCTATCCAAGATCTTAATAGGTACCTCCTCGTATGTTAAATCTTCGGCTATCTCGTCCGGTTCTAACTCAATAATGTGGTTCAGGTCTTTCATATATTTACGAAGCATAGATATGTGAAAACCATTATGAACACGAGACATGCTTGGAGGTAATGCGAGTCTATAGGCCACATTTTCTATTCGGTCAAGAATCTCAAATGGACCAACAAATCGTGGATTGAGCTTCCCTCTCTTCCCAAATCTTGTAACTCCCTTCCATGGTGCAACACGTAACAATACATGATCCCCAATATTAAATTCCACGTCCTTTCGATGAAGATCTGCATAACTCTTTTGTCGATCCTGTGCCATTTGTATACGTTGTCGGATCATTTGGATCTTCTCTGTAGTTATGCGTACCAATTCTGGTCCCAACAATGTTTCTTCACCCACCTCCTCCCAGCATACTGGAGAGCGACACTTTCGTCCATACAATGCTTCAAATGGAGCCATACCTATACTTGTCTGATAACTGTTGTTGTAGGAGAATTCCATCAATGGTAGGTACTTATCCCAACTCCCTTTGAAATCTAGGACACAGAGTCTTAATAGATCTTCAAGAGTTTGAATAGTCCTCTCTGATTGCCCGTCCGTTTGAGGATGGTATGCCGAACTGAATCGTAAATCCGTGCCCATAGCTTTCTGCAAGCTAACCCAAAATCGTGAAGTGAATCTTGGGCCACGATCCGAAACTATGGATACTGGCATGCCATGCAATCTTATAATCTCATTCACGTACATACTAGCAAGACGTTCAAGGGAATAAGTCTCCCGTATAGGCAAGAAATGAGCAGACTTGGTTAATCTATCAACAATAACCCAAATTGCATCTATGCTTTGAGAAACCGTGGGAAGACCCGTAACGAAATCCATGGTAATGTGTTCCCACTTCCATTTCGAAATCTCAAGTGGTTGCAATGGACCCTTAGGCACTTGATGCTCCGCCTTTACACGTTGACAAGTTAAACACCTCGAGATAAACTCCGCGATCTCTCTCTTCATATTGTTCCACCAAAATGTATGTCGAAGATCATGATACATTTTGGTACTCCCAGGATGGATTACAAACGGTGTGTTGTGTGCCTCCATCATGATTCTATGCTTCAAGTCAGAATCGTTAGGAACACAAAGTCTGGAGTTGACTTGAAGTATTCCTTCTTCATCGATTTTTGCTTCTGGAATAGCACCTTCTTGCACTTTCTTCTTCATACGCATCAGCTCCATGTCCGTAGCTTGAGCAGCTTTAACTTTATCGATTAAAGTCAGTTCTACTCGTATGTTTGATATCATCACGTGGGTACTTGGTGTAAGACCCCGAATTTTATGAAATAAAAGTATTCAATTTTTCTTATAATTACTATTCAGTAAATGGTTAAATTGATAAAAGTTAAAGTTAAGGATGATATATGAAATATTTTTTCAAAATATGCAAGTGGTTATAAAATACTCATTGCTATCGGAGAATATTCGTTTGGTCGTGGAATATTCTTTCCGCATCGGGAATATTAAATGCGACAGTGCGACCATTTGTGGGCCCCATAATGTAATAGCTCATTTCGGATGAAGAAAACGACAAAAGGGAGTTTTTATAAATAACGGCGTAGTTATTACCGTTAACACTGTTGGAATACCCGGTGGTTAAAACACAATAATACATGTTGTTACACAGAAGCACACGGTATTGCACCAATTATTAATTCTTCCGTAAGAAGGCACTACTCAATAATTGTTACAGTAATTCTTTATTCGGTATTTTATTTTATTGATTCAATAATTGTTGCGTTGATATTTTATATTACTGTTGTTTTAATAATTGTCACTACACAGTATTTTCCATTATCGAAGCAATAATTCATATTATCTGAATAATATTATTAGAAAACATTATTGGCAATGTCTAGAAAGTTAAAATCTAAGGAGAGGTTTGGTCACCTAATTGCTGGCCAAGAAGGAAAAATTCTTATTGGAAAGCCCCTTTTTCCAGGAACCGCACTGGTTGCAAGATCTTGTGATTCTGTAATATTATTTGTGAATAATTAATTATTGATTTATATGATGAGGAAAATATTGATTTTATGTGATATAGATGGAGAAAATTTTTAATGTGACAATTGTTAAAAATTGATATTTTATCTTTTTTGATAAAATAATATTTTATTATATTATATAATAATAGTGATATTTTTACAATGATTGTGGAATATATGAGTATATGAGGAGAAAGAGTATTTTTGTTACATTAAATGATTAACACATGTTTTGTGTGTCGGTGGACCCCATTTCTTGACTGAAATTTGATTATAGCCTGTAAAATCGCCCGTTTATGGATTTCGGTCAATTTCTGTTTGAAATTTGGAAAATTTTTCTTCTGTAAAGTTGTAGAGAATTGAATTTCCTATAAAAACTCGCGAGATTCGAATTTTTTGATAAAAGGGCTATTTATTATGAATTATTGAAGTTTTGGAATAATTGATTTTATTTTTTTTGGAGCTTTATATGATTTTTTATATGAAAAACGTTTTTTTTTCAATTGTGGGCATGTGTTAAATGGCTGAAATCAGCTGGTTAGGTGTGCATAAGAATATGTTTTAAAAATATTAATATTATATTAAATTTTCTGCTTTGGTGTTCTAAGCATTTTCCTATAAATAGGGGCTTAGGTTAGAATTGAAAATCACTCCGTAGGCTCAAGTTTTCTCTATTTCTCTCTATATTATCGAATGTATTCTTGTGAGTATTTTGATATCTTGAGTGTTGCTATACGGTGCAAATTCGTTCAGCGTTATTTCAATCAGAAGTACTGCTCTTTTGAGGTAAGGGATAGTAAGGGATTGTCATGGATAGTAAGGGATGTTATTTTATTCAAAAATGATATTATTTCTTCAATATCATTAATTATGCTGAAATATTGGTGGAAATTCTTATCAAATTTGGAACTTTTTCATATCGGGGTTATTATTCATGAGTTACTATTCACGAGTTACTATTCACAACGAGTTACTATTCACGAGTTACTATTCACAAGTTATTATTCACGGGTAATTTTCACTACAAAATTGGTTTCTTTTTCTAACCAAATTATAGTTGATTTATGAATATTACTCTGGAGATTAAAACTATGTATTGATTAAATTGATTTTATTATCATATATAACATTTTATAACCACGATGTTGAAATTCTCTTTCCTTTGGAGTGTAAAGATGGGTAGATTATTGGTATGATCATGACTAGGGTTCTCTTTGGCCAGTAGTGAAAAGTTGAATTGTGACTGGTATTATAATGACCATTGAATTTATAATTGAATATCTTTAGCTTAAGTGCAAAGGTGAATTGATCAACATGGTTATAATTATTGTTTATATAAATTCTGAAATGATTATATATTTCTTTGAGATATGAATATCTTTGGCCTGTAGTGCAAAGATGAATGATTTCTGATGAATATCTTTGGCTAGTAGTGCGAAGATGAACAGGTGTTTAGAGGAACATGACCAACTGATGAATATCTTTGGCTCGTAATGCAAAGATGGCCTGTTATTGATTATCTTTGGCATGTAGTGCAAAGATGACTTGTTGATGAATATCTTTGGCATGTAGTGCAAAAATAACTTGTTGATGAATATCTTTGGCCCATAGTGCAAAGATGAATTTATTAGTATGATTATGAACATGAACTGTGATTTGGTATAACCATGATCTTTGATGTTTCAGGTGATGAAAATTATCTTTGTCCTGGATGAGAAAAGGAATTTAGAACAACAATTACGATTATGAGTTATACATGTGATTGTGGACAGGAATTGTTGATTGATGTTACAGGGATAAACCATTGTTGGTGGACTTTTAACATGGAAAAGATAATAGACTTTATAGTCTATTTGACTCTTCTAATGGATTGTTCGTTCCGCTGCAACTATGGTTGAAAAGTTTTATCATCTACCATATGTTCTAAATCTCTGATTTATTACTGATGAAGACTATTGATAATTTATTTATCTTTAGTCATAAAATTCTTTATTGAACTAGTTGTGTTCACCCTTCTGTTTCACAATTCCTTTCAGGTAATAAGAGAGTAAATTGGGTCGGCGAGGGTATGAGGAGAATAGAAGCGGTGGTCTCTAGTGTGGAGGTTCTCCTAAAGCAGCTTATTAACTTTACCTTTATTTAAGGTGTCATTGTGACGTGCTATCCAAGTTGGTGTCCAGAGTCACAGTTGGTATATATTTGCATCAAAACTCACAACATATGTGTTGTTGTATTTTGCACGACTATTGTTGTAATAAAGTTGTAGTTATTTTCTGTACCATGTATTTGGCGACTCAGAATGGGTTGGATGGAATGGACCTATTTTGGGGTCGTCACAGTTGGTATCAGAGCTATAAGTAAAGAGCCCCGAGCCTCTCGTTGGTTACTTCCTGTTGATGGGGGATGCACCGAAGCCAGACTCTCCGTAGGGTACGCCGTTCTGCGTTGGCAAACTGATAGGTACCACTGTGAGGTGTTGTCCACTGATGGGATATTTGTCACAATTGGTATCAGAGCTTAGGGATATAATCTCTGGCGGAGATCGGGGATTAGAACTAGGAGGGGAGAGATGAGTAAATCCTTCGCTAGTGTGTCCTACCTAAGCTTATTTGTTGGTCAGTCATAATATCGGGATATTATGTGATATGTTAATTTGTTAAATTAACCTTTGTTTTTGAAGCTGTATTCTAGAATGATATCTGAAATACAGGGGATGAGCAATGGAGAAATCATGATGACAGGGGAGATAGAATCTGAAATTGAAGCAAGGTATTCTCAACTTTTCGAAATACCAGGTACGTAAATTTTGGGGACAAAATTTCATAAGGAGGGGAGATTGTAAGACCCCGAATTTTATGAAATAAAATGTATTCAATTTTTCTTATAATTACTATTCAGTAAATGGTTAAATTGATAAAAGTTAAAGTTAAGGATGATATATGAAATATTTTTTCAAAATATACAAGTGGTTATAAAATACTCATTGCTATTGGAGAATATTCGTTTGGTCGTGGAATATTCTTTTACGTCGGAATATTAAATGCGACAGGCAAGCAACCATTTGTGGGCCCCATATAATGTAATAAGCGCTCGGATGAAGAAAATGACAAAAAGGAGTTTTTATAAATAATTGGCGTAGTTTGTTACCATTAACACTGTTGGAATACCCGTTGGTTAAAATACGATGAATACACGTGCGTTGTTATAAAGAAGCACACCAGTATTGCACCAATTATTGATTCTTACGTAAGAAGGCACTACTCAATAATTGTTACATTAATTAATATTCAAATTATTTTATTTTATTGATTCAATAATTTCATTGCGTTGATATTTTATATTCTTGTTGTTTCAATAATTGTCACTACACAAAATTTTCCATTATCGAAGCAATAATTCATATTATCTGAATAATATTATTAGAAAACATTATTGGCAATGTCTAGAAAGTTACATCTAAGGAGAGGTTTGGTCACCTAATTTGCGCCAAGAAAGAGAAATACTTATTGGAAAGCCCCTTTTCCTGCAGAGGCGCTTGGTTGCCAAAGATCTTGTGATTACGTAATATTATTTGTGAATACTTAATTATTGATTTATATGATGAGGAAAATATTGATTTTATGTGGATATAGATGGAGAAAAATTTTAATGTGACAATTGTTAAAAATTGATATTTTATATTTTTTGATAAAATAATATTTTATTATATTATATAATAATAGTGATATTTTTACAATAAATGTGGGATATATGAGTATATTAGGAGAAAGAGTATTTTTGTTACATTAAATGATTAACACATATTTTGTGTGTCGGTGGACCCCATTTTTTGACTAAAATTTGATTATAACCTGTAAAATCGCCCGTTTATAGATTTCGGTCAATTTCTGTTTGGAATTTGGAAAAACTTTCTTCTGTAAAATTGTAGAGAATTGAATTTCCTATAAAAATTCGCGAGATTCAAATTTTTTTGATAAAAGGACTATTTATTATGAATTATTGAAGTTTCGGAATAATTAATTTTATTATTTTTGGAGCTTTAAATGATTTTTTATATGAAAAACGTTTTTTTCAATTGTGGGCATGTGTTAAATGGCTGAAATCAGCTGGTTAGGTGTGCGTAAGAATATGTTTTGAAAATATTAATATTATATTAAATTTTTTGCTTTGGTGTTCTAAGCATTTTCCTATAAATAGGGTGCTAAGGTTAGAATTGAAAGTCACTCCAGAAATTGAAGTTTTCTCTCTATTTCCCTCTCTATATTATCGAATGTATTCTTGTGAGTATTTTGATATCTTGAGTGTTGCTATCTGATTGCAAATTGATTCGGCGTTATTTCAATCGTCAATCATCGCTTCTTTTGAGGTAAGGGATTGTAATGGATAGTAAGGGATGTTATTTTATTCAAAAATGATATTATTTCTTCAATATCATTATGCCGAAATATTGGTGGGAATTTTTATCAAATTTGGAACTTTTTCATATCGGGGTTACTATTCATGAGTTACTATTCACGAGTTACTATTCGGATGAAGAAAATGACAAAAGGGAGTTTTTATAAATAACGACGTAGTTATTACATAATTAACACTTTGTTTGAATACGGTGGTTAAAATACTGAATCTACGTTGTTGTTGCAAGATGGCACGCAGTATTGCACCAATTATTGATTCTTACGTAAGAAGGCACTATTCAATAATTGTTACGATAATTATCTTATAAAGATTTTATTTTATTGATTCAATAATTCTTTGCGTTGATATTTTATATTCTTCGTTGTTTCAATAATTGTCTTTACTACACACGTATTTTCTATTATCGAAGCAATAATTCATATTATCTGAATAATATTATTAGAAAACATTATTGATAATGTCTAGAAAGTTCTATCTAAGGAGAGGTTTGGTCACCTAATTGCGGCCAAGAAGGAGAAATTTTTATCGAAAGCCCCTCTTTCTTGGGAGCGCGCTGGTTGCAAGATCTGATTGATTAATATTATTTGTGAATAATTAATTATTGATTTATATGATGAGAAAAATATTGAATTTATGTGGATATAGATGGAGAAAATTTTTAATGTGATAATTGTTAAAAATTGATATTTTATCTTTTTTGATAAAATAATATTTTATTATATTATATAATAATAGTGATATTTTTACAATGAATGTGGGATATATGAGTATATGAGGAGAAAGAATATTTTTGTTGCATTAAATGATTAACACATGTTTTGTGTGTCGGTGGACCCCATTTCTTGACTGAAATTTGATTATAGCCTGTAAAATCGCCCGTTTATGGATTTCGGTCAATTTATGTTTGGAATTTGGAAAAACTTTCTTCTGTAAAGTTGTAGAGAATTGAATTTCCTATACAAAGTCACGAGATTCGAATTTTTTGATAAAAGGGCTATTTATTATGAATTATTGAAGTTTCGGAATAATTAATTTTATTATTTTTGGAGCTTTAAATGATTTTTTATATGAAAAACGTTTTTTTCAATTGTGGGCATGTGTTAAATGGTTGAAATCAATAATTTGGTTAGGTGTGCGTAAGAATATGTTTTGAAAATATTAATATTATATTAAATTTTTTGCTTTGGTGTTCTAAGCATTTTCCTATAAATAGGTCTTTAAGATTAGAATTGAAAATCACCTGTAAACCCAAGTTTTCTCTATTTCTCTCTATATTATAGAATGTATTCTTGTGAGTATTTTTATATCTTGAGTGTTGCTATACGGTGCAAGTTCGTTCAGCGTTATTTCAGTCAGAAGTACTGCTCTTTTGAGGTAAGGGATAGTAATGGATTGTAAGGGATAGTAAGGGATGTTATTTTATTCAAAAATGATATTATTTCTTCAATACTATTATGCCAAAATATTGGTGGAAATTTTATCAAATTTGGAACTTTTTTCATATCGGGGTTCTTATTCATGAGTTCTTATTCACGATTCTTATTATTCGTGATTTACTATTCACGACGAGATTCTTATTCATGAGATTCTTATTCACGAGTTACTATTCACAAGTTATTATTCACGAGTAATTTTCACTACAAAATTGGTTTCTTTTTCTAACCAAATTATAGTTGATTTATGAATATTACTCTGGAGATTAAAACTATGTATTGATTAAATTGATTTTATTATCATATATAACATTTTATAATACGATGTTGAAATTCTCTTTCACCGGAGTGTAAAGATGGGTAGATTATTGGTATGATCATGACTAGGGTTCTCTTTGGCCAGTAGTGAAAAGTTGAATTGTGACTGGTATGATAATGACCATTGAATTTATAATTAAATATCTTTCGCTTAAGTGCAAAGGTGAATTGATCAACATGGTTATAATTATTGTTTATATAAATTCTGAAATGATTATATATTTCTTTGAGATATGAATATCTTTGGCCTGTAATGCAAAGATGAATGATTTCTGATGAATATCTTTGGCCAGTAGTGCGAAGATGAACAAGTGTTTAGATTAACATGACCAACTGATGAATATCTTTGGCTCGTAATGCAAAGATGACCTGTTGTTGAATATCTTTGGCATGTAGTGCAAAGATGACTTGTTGATGAATATCATTGGCATGTAGTGCAAAAATGACTTGTTGATGAATATCTTTGGCCCGTAATGCAAAGATGAATTTATTAGTATGATTATGAACATGAACTGTGATTTGGTATAACCATGATCTTTGATGTTTCAGGTGATAAAAATTATCTTTGTCTTGGATGAGAAAAGGAATTTAGAACAACAATTACGATTATGAGTTATACATGTGATTGTGGACAGGAATTGTTGATTGATGTTACAGGGATAAAACATTGTTGGTGGACTTTTAACATGAAGAAGATAATAGACTTTATAGTCTATTTGACTCTTCTAATGGATTGTTCGTTCCGCTGCAACTATGGTTGAAAAGTTTTATCATCTACCATATGTTCTAAATCTATGATTTATTACTGATGAAGACTATTGATAATTTATTTATCTTTAGTCATAATATTCTTTATTGAGCTAGTTGTGTTCACCTATACATTTCACAATTCCTTTCGTAATAAGAGAGAAATGGAATTCGGCGAGGGTAATGAAGAATAGAAGCGGTGGTATCTAGTTGTGGAGTTCTCCTAAATAGTTATTGACTTTACCTTTATGTAAGGTGTCATTGTGACGTCTTATCCAAGTTGGTGTCGAGTCACGGTTGGTATATATTTGTATCAAAACTCACAACATATGTGTTGTTGTATTTTGCCACGATAATTATTGTAATAAAGTTGTAGTTATTTTACGTACCATGTATTTGGCGACTCGAGAATGGGTTGGATGGAATGGACCTATTTTGGGGGTCGCCATGGTTGGTATCGAGCTATAAGTAAAGAGCCCCGAGCCTCTCATTTGGTGACTTCTGTTGATGGGGATGCACCGGCGGACTCTCTGTAGGGGACGCCCGATTCTGCGGTGGCAAATTGATAGGTACCACTGTGAGGTGTTGTCCACTGATGGGACATTTCTCACAGTTGGTATCAGAGCTTCAGGATATGATCTCTGGCAGAGATCGGGGATTAGAACTAGGAGGGTAGAGATGAGTAAATCCTTCGCTAGTGTGTCCTACCTAAGCTTATTTGTTGGTCAGTCATAATATCGGGATATTATGTGATATGTTAATTTGTTAAATTAACCTTTATTTTTGAAGCTGTATTTTAGAATGATATCTGAAATACAGGAGATGAGCAATGGAGAAATCATGATGAGAGGGGAGATAGAATCTGAAATTGAAGCAAGGTATTCTCAACTTTTTGAAATACCAGGTAGGTAAATTTCGGGGATGAAATTTCATAAGGAGGGGAGATTGTAAGACCCTGAATTTTATGAAATAAAAGTATTCAATTTTTCTTATAATTACTATTCAGTAAATGGTTAAATTGATAAAAGTTAAAGTTAAGGATGATATATGAAATATTTTTTCAAAATATGCAAGTGGTTATAAAATACTCATCTTTATCGGAGAATAATATTCGTTTGGTCGTGGAATATTCTTTTCCGTCGAGAATATTAAATGCGACTGATGCGACCATTTGTGGGCCCCATAATGAATAATCGCGTCGGATGAAGAAAAGCGAAAAAGGGAGTTTTTATAAATAACGGCGTAGTTATACTGAATTAACATCGTTGGAATACTCGTTGGTTAAAACACAATAATACACGTTGTTGCGCGCACAAGAAGCACTGCGGTATTGCACCAATTATTGATTCTTATGTAAGAAGGCACTACTCAATAATTGTTACGATTAATTCTTATTCAATTATTTTATTTTATTGATTCAATAATTGTTGCGTTGATATTTTATATTATTTGTTGTTTCAATAATTGTCACTACACGGTATTTTCCATTATCGAAGCAATAATTCATATTATCTGAATAATATTATTAGAAAACATTATTGGCAATGTCTAGAAAGTTACATCTAAGGAGAGGTTTGGTCAACTAATCATGCGCAAGATAAGGAGAAATTCTTATTGGAAAGCCCCCTTCTCTGAGGCGCACTGGTTGCCGATCATGTGATTCTGTAATATATTTTGTGAATAATTAATTATTGATTTATATGATGAGGAAAATATTGATTTTATGTGGATATAGATGGAGAAAATTTTTAATGTGACAATTGTTAAAAATTGATATTTTATATTTTTTGATAAAATAATATTTTATTATATTTATAATAATAGTGATATTTTTACAATGAATGTGGAATATATGAGTACATGAGGAGAAAGAGTATTTTTGTTGCATTAAATGATTAACACATGTTTTGTGTGTCGGTGGACCCCATTTCTTGACTGAAATTTAATTATAGCTTATAAAATCGCCTGTTTATGGATTTCAGTCAATTTCTGTTTGGAATTTGAAAAAACTTTCTCCTGTAAAGTTGTAGAGAATTGAATTTCCTATTAAAATTCGCAAGATTCGAATTTTTTGATAAAAGGGCTATTTATTATGAATTATTGAAGTTTCGGAATAATTGATTTTATTTTTTTTGGAGCTTTAAATGATTTTTTATATGAAAAACGTATTTTTCAATTGTGGGCATGTGTTAAATGTCATTTGAAATCAATTTGGTTAGTGTGCGTAAGAATATGTTTTGAAAATATTAATATTATATTAAATTTTCTGCTTTGGTGTTCTAAGCATTTTCCTATAAATAGGGGCTTAGGTTAGAATTGAAAATCACTCCAGAAACTGAAGTTTTCTCTCTATTTCTCTCTCTATATTATCGAATGTATTCTTGTGAGTATTTTGATATCTTGAGTGTTGCTATACGGTGCAAGTTCGTTCAGTGTTATTTCAGTCAGAAGTACTGCTCTTTTGAGGTAAGGGATAGTAAGGGATTGTAAGGGATGTTATTTTATTCAAAAATAATATTATTTCTTCAATATCATTATGCCGAAATATTGGTGGGAATTTTTATCAAATTTGGAACTTTTTCATATCGGGGTTACTATTCATGAGTTACTATTCACGAGTTACTATTCACGACGAGTTACTATTCATGAGTTACTATTTATGAGTTGCTATTCACGAGTTACTATTCACAAGTTACTATTCACGGGTACTATTCACTACAAAATTGGTTTCTTTTTCTAACCAAATTATAGTTGATTTATGAATATTACTCTGGAGATTAAAACTATGTATTGATTAAATTGATTTTATTATCATATATAACATTTTGATAACCCTGATGTTAAAATTCTCTTTCACTGGAGTGTAAAGATGAGTAGATTATTGGTATGATCATGACTAGGGTTCTCTTTGGCCAGTAATGAAAAGTTGAGTTGTGACTGGTATGATCATGACCATTGAATTTATAATTGAATATCTTTCGCTTAAGTGTAAAGGTGAATTGATCAACATGGTTATAATTATTGTTTATATAAATTCTGAAATGATTATATATTTCTTTGAGATATGAATATCGTTGGCCTGTAATGCAAAGATGAATGATTTCTAATGAATATCTTTGGCCAGTAGTGCGAAGATGAACAGGTGTTTAGATGAACATGACCAACTGATGAATATCTTTGGCTCGTAATGTAAAGATGACCTGTTGTTGAATATCTTTGGCATGTAGTGCAAAGATGACTTGTTGATGAATATCTTTCGCATGTAGTGCAAAAATGACTTGTTGATGAATATCTTTGGCCCGTAGTACAAAGATGAATTTATTAGTATGATTATGAACATGAACTGTGATTTGGTATAACCATGATCTTTGATGTTTCAGGTGATGAAAATTATCTTTGTCCTGGATGGGAAAAGGAATTTAGAAAAATAATTACGATTATGAGTTATAAATGTGATTGTGGACAAGAATTGTTGATTGATGTTACAGGGATAAAACATTGTTGGTGGACTTTTAACATGGAGAAGATAATAGACTTTATAGTCTATTTGACTCTTCTAATGGATTGTTCGTTCCGCTGCAACTATGGTTGAAAAGTTTTATCATCTACCATATGTTCTAAATCTCTGATTTATTACTGATGAAGACTATTGATAATTTATTTATCTTTAGTCATAATATTCTTTCTTGAGCTAGTTGTGCTCACCCTTACATTTCACAATTCCTTTTGGGTAATAAGAGTGTAGGTGGGTTGAGCGAGGGTATGATGAGAATAGAAGCGGTGGTCTCTAATGTGGAGGTTCTCCTAAATGGTCATTGACTTTTACCTTTATGTAATTTGTCATCATTGTGACGTCTTTATCCAAGTTGGTGTCCAGAGTCACGGTTGGTATATATTTGCATCAAAACTCACAACATATGTGTTGTTGTATTTTGCACGACAATTATTGTAATAAAGTTATAGTTATTTTATGTACCATGTATTTGGCGACTCAGAATGGGTTGGATGGAATAGACCTATTTTGGGGTCGTCACACTTGGAGCCTTTACCTCTATCTCCATCCTTTGCAAGTCATACAAAATGGACCTTTGTGTTAACAACATTGTAGTCGTACCCGCATACGATCTTCTACTCAATGCGTTAGCTACCACGTTTGCTTTTCCAGGATGATATTGGATGGTATGATCGTAATCTTTCAACAGCTCGAGCCAACGTCGTTGCCGCATATTGAGTTCCTTTTGGGTGAAGAAATATTTGAGGCTTTTATGATCTGTATAGATCTCCACTTTCTCCCCATACAGGTAGTGTCTCCAGATCTTCAACGCGAAAATGACTGCTGCCAACTCCAAATCATGAGTAGGATAATTCCTCTCATATTCTTTAAGTTGTCGCGAAGCATAGGCTATGACTTTCTCATGTTGCATGAGAACATATCCTAACCCTTTGCCTGAAGCATCGTTGTAGATAACAAATCCATTCGAACCAGATGGTATTGTCAGAACAGGTGCCGAAATGAGTCTTCTCTTGAGTTCTTGAAAACTCTTCTCACAATCCTCGCCACAACCGAATTTTATATCTTTACGAGTCAGCTGAGTTAACGGAGTAGCGATTCGAGAAAATCCTTCCACGAATCTTCGATAGTAACCAGCTAAGCCCAGAAAGCTACGTACTTCGGTCACTGACTTTAGTTGCTCCCAACTTTGTATGGCTTCAATCTTCCTCAAGCCAGAACTCGCATTTCTTCAGCTTGGCATACAACTTGTTATCATGAAACCTTTGCAGTACTAGCTTCAAACGGTGCTCATAATCTTCACGGCTTTTGGAATAGATGAGGATGTCATCAATAAAGAAAACAACGAACTGATCCAAATATTCTTTGAACACGTGGTTCATCATATCCATGAAAGTAGCAGGAGCATTAGTCAATCCAAAAGACATGGCTAAGAATTCATAATGCCCATACCGAGTTCTGAAGGCAGTCTTTGGAATATCCTCAATGTTAATCTTCATTTGATGATATCCGTAAGCGAAGATCGATCTTTGAAAAGAATTGTGCTCTCAGAATTTGGTCAAACAAGTCATCTATGCGAGGTAGCGGATACCTATTCTTGATAGTGACATGATTCAATTCCCGGTAGTCGATACAAAGTCGCATACTACCATCTTTCTTATTTACGAATAAAACAGGAGCACCCCAAGGAGATGTACTAGGACGAATGACCTCAGACCAATCAATCGAATATTGATTAATACGTAATCGATCGAACACTAGGTCCGAGATCTACATCTATGAATTAAAAGGTCTGAATGATCAACTCTACAATCAGTTGTTAGAATCAATAGGTCTGCAAATCGTTCATTTGAAAAAAATGGAAACCCTTCTTAATTAATTTATTGGATGATCATGATACTTCCCAAAAATCAAAATTCTTGATCAATGGAGGAATAATATCACCATTTTTGTTCAATAAGATACCAAAGTGAATGATTGACTCATTCTATACTAGAAATAATCACAGGAAATCCTTTGATAACACGGATTCCTATTTCTCAACGATATTCCACGATCAAGACAATTGGCTGAATCCCGTGAAACCATTTCATAGAAGTTCATTGATATCTTCTTTTTATAAAGCAAATCAACTTCGATTCTTGAATAATCCACATCACTTCTGCTTCTATTGTAATAAAAGATTCCATTTTTATGTGGAAAAGGCCCGTATCAATAATTCTGATTTTACGTATGGACAATTCCTCAATATCTTGTTCATTCACAACAAAAAAATTTCTTTTTGCATCGGTAAAAAAAACATGATTTTTGGGGGAGAGATACTATTTCACCAATCGAGTCACAGGTATCTAACAAATTCATACCTAACGATTTTCCACAAAGTGGTGGTGACGAAACGTATAACTTATACAAATCTTTCCATTTTCCAAGTCGATCCGACCCATTCGTTCGTAGAGCTATTTACTCGATCGCAGACATTTCTGGAACACCTTTAACAGAGGGACAATAGTCAATTTTGACAGAACTTATTGTCAACCTCTTTTCGAGATATGAATCTATATCGATTCGGAAAGGAAGAACTCGTGATCAAGATCTCAATTTTAATTCAAGCATGGGTTTGATTCATACTCCATGTTCTGAGAAATATTTACCATCCGAAAAGAGGAAAAAATGGAGTCTTTGTCTAAAGAAATGTGTTGAGAAAGGGCAGATGTATAGAACCTTTCAATGAGATAGTGCTTTTTTAACTCTCTCAAAATGGAATCTATTCCAAACATATATGCCATGGTTCCTTACTTCGACAGGGTACAAATATCTAAATTTTATATTTTTAGATACTTTTTCAGACCTATTGCCGATACTAAGTCTAAGTAGCAGTCAAAAATTTGTATCGATGTCCAACAACTCCTGTAGTTGGACCTTTAACTCCTGAAGTTCAATAGGAGCCATTCGATATGGGGTTTTAGAAATAGGCTTTGTACCGGGTTCAAGGTCAATAAAGAATTCAACTTCACGTTCGGGGTAGACCGGAAGTTCTTCAAGAAAATACGTCAGAAATTCACTAACAAATGTAAATATTATTCAAATCGGCGTGTTTTTGTTCAAGTCCGTGACATGGGCTAAAAAAGCTTGACATCCGTTTTTCAATAAACGAATAGCTTTATGGCTTGATATGACAGTGATTGATTTTAGTGGTTTTGTTGTTTGAATTCGCATAACAGGTTGGTTAGGAATATGAAAACTGACAACCTTACAAAAACAATCAATTTTAGCATGATGAGCGGTTAACCAATCAATCCCTAAAATCACATCAAATGCAAGAATTTTCAACGAAATAAGATCAGCAGGTAATGTGATGGTACCAACTTAAATCAAGCAAGATTTATAAACAGTAGATGTAATGAAAGTTTCTCCTAACGGAGTCTCAACAGATAAGTCAAGGTCTAACTTCTCCGGAGTCAAGTTTAAACATTGAGCACAAGCATGAGAGATAAAAGAATGGGTAGAACCGGTATTTAATAAGGTATAAACTTCGCAAGAGTTTATGATTAGCTTACCCGTAATCACCTCGTTTGGGTTCCTCGCATTTTGGGCAGTCACGACAAACGCCCTTCCAGGAACCACCGACTTTGACTTGTCTGGGATAGCCTTTGGAGTCACCATCCCGGTTGAACTTGGTTTCACAACTAGACAATCTCTAGCTATATGACCTTCCTTTCCACAGTTATAACACACCTTGGATTGTTGTGGGCAGTTTGGGCTGATGTGTCCCTCTTTCCCGCATTTGTAACAAACGACCGGTGCTCGTTCTCCTCCCCTAGAAACAATTGATATTTGTGCTGACGTCTTCACGTTATCATTGTTGTACCTTCTCCTCTTGAAATCTCCTCCCGACTCGCTTCTTCTATTTTTATGGCCACGATTACCACTAGAGTGGTTACTGCTTTTGTCTGAATGCTTTCATCCCCGCTGGTTGTCATTGCTCCTATGACCGCTGCCACTGGTATGACCCTGGTTGTGGTCCCTTGGTTGAATATACTCATTATCTCGCTCTAATAATTGAGCCCTGTTTATAACATCTGAATATAAAGAAAATTTATGAGAGATAAAATATTGTCTAATCTCAGGTTTTAGACCTCTCAGAAACATCCTCGTCATTCGTTCCTCATTCTCGACCAAATGAGGTGCAAACCTGGAGAACTCTGCAAACTTCGCCTCGTACTGGGACACTATCATATTGCTTTATTCCAGTCTGATAAACTCTACCTCCTTCATATGGCGAATACATTCAGGAAAGTACTTGTCATTAAACAGTTTCTAAAATGTTTCCCAAGACATATTGAGTGCGGCAGAAGTCGGGTACGCTTCCGAGACTTCCACCGAGAGTCCGCCTCACCATGAACATAAAGGTGGCGAATGGAACCTTCGTTCCTCCGCATCCCAAGACATCGAATATCTTGGTAATTTGCTTGACCCACGTTTCCGCCTTGATCGGATCCGGCTTTCCAATAAATTCTGGTGGTCCCAACTCCTTGAACTGCTTGGATGTGACAAGCCGCGCATTGCTATCATTTCCACCAGTATTTTGTGAACGAGTCTCCCTCGTCTGATTTTGCATGAATTGCAAAAAAACTTCTAAACATCCCATCATTCATCATTTGTTCGGTAGTGTTGTTTAAAGGAGGAATATTGCCTTCCTGTTGCACGTTTCCCTGGGTGGTGATTAAAGGTGTCTCCACTGTCATTCTTAAATACTACCATAAAACAAGGGTTAATTAACAAATTAACATATCACATATTAACCATATGCTCTGACTGACCAACCTAATAACAAATAAGGTCATACTAGCGAAGGAATTCCCCGACTCTCCCCTCCTAGTTCTTGTCTCACATCTCAGCCAGGGATCATATCCCTAATCTCTGATACCAACTGTGACGCCCCCAAAATAGGTATACATCACCCATTCTGAGTCGCCAAATACATGGTACAGAAACAAATACAACTTCAGTAATATAATTGTCATTCAAAATACGACAGCACATATACTGTGAATTTGAATACAACTATTGTCTAATAGAGAGTATACAAACTCAAAAGGAGTCCTCATTACAATTATTGATACACTATTTTATAAAATAGTGAGGACTACTAAAACAACTATCTTGAATCATCACTCCATACCCCGGCTAGTTCCTGCTAAATTCTCTCCTCCTGAGAAGAACAATGGAACAAAAAGGAAAAGGGTGAGCTCAACTAGCCCAGTAAAGAATATTATGACTAAGATGATATACAACAAAATATTATCATTAGTCTTCAATAGGGAAAAATCTGATAAAATATAATAGACAACAAGTTTTAGATCAAGAACTGCAGCGGAAACAACAATCCATTAGAAGAGTCAAGTAGAGAAAGAATTCTACTATCTTCTAAGATTTAAAAGTTCATCATCAATATTTTATCCCTGTAACATCAATCAATATACATCTTGAATCAAATATTCATATTTGCACTACAGGCCAAAGATATTCATTTGTATCACCAGTTGGTCATGTTCATCTCAACACATGTTCATCTTTGCACTACGGGCCAAAGATATTCATTAGGTAATCATTCATCTTTGCACTACAGGCCAAAGATATTCATTAATATCATCATTTAGGACTGAGGATGATGAAAAATATTTTAAAGAAAACGAATCCAGTGAAACAAAAGGACAAATATTAGGGATTCGTATTACAGTTTATCCAAGTTCAATAATTCTCCATAATAACTAAATTTGAAGCAGAATTCAAAAATAAAGATCAAAACATGGATACAATTAAAGATAGTAACCATAATAGACATCTTGGATAAAAAGAAGAAAATTTCATTTTTTTGTGAATAGTGCCGTATTCGTGAATAGTGTCGTATACGTGAATAGTGCCGCATACGTGAATAGTGCCGCATACGTGAATAGTAACCCCGACACAAAAAGGTAGAAATTCCACAATAAAATTCATACCAATATTTCGTTATAATGATATTGAAAGAATAACATCATTAGAAAGAAAATAACATCCCTTACCTCAAAGAAACCGTACTTCGGAATGGAATATCGGATATGATGCTGAATGAAACTTGTACTAAATAGCAACTCTAAATACTCACAAAATACACTCGATAATATAGAGAGAAAGAAAACTTGTTTCGTGTGTGATTTTTAATTCTAACTTAGCCTTTTATTTATAGAAAAATGTTAGCACGCCGAAGAAGAGTTGACCTGCTACCTGATGGCTTTACTTGCTACTATTGCCACCCACCACATTTGAAATTCAATTTGAGCACATTTCTCACCAACCAAAAATGGGGCTCACCAATTCTAGAATTTTCCACCAAAATGATAAATTCTGAAACTTTAATAATTTCTGAAACAGTCACCTCTTAAAATTCATAACAAATCATACGTTTATTTTTAACGGTTCAAAATTTGTGAACATATACTCAACTTATATATGTATAACATATCCAAACATCACAACGATCCAACAGTCGGATTAAAAATTATAACTCATGCAATATATCTCAAGAACACTGGTTTGATTTTTAATACCTCCATTCCGATAAAATACAGATAAAACGCCTCAACATTAATTTCTTCATTTATAACTACATAAATAAATCCATCATTTAAATCTGCATCAAATAAATATTTCCTTATCATATAAATCAATAATTAATTATTCATAAATAATATTACAGAATCACATTTATGACAATGAGGCTCCTGGGAAAGAGGGCTTTAGATAAAGATTTCTCCTTCTTGGCGCAATTAGGTGACCAAACCTCTCTTTGTGAACTTTCTAGACATTGCCAATAATGCTATCTCATAATATTATTCAAATAATATGAATTATTGATCTGATAATGGGAAATACTGTGCAGTGACAATTATTGAAACAACAATAATATAAAATATCAACGCAGTAATTATTGAACCAATAAAATAAAATATTGAACAGTAATTACTGTAACAATTATTGAGTAGTGCCTTCTTACGTAAGAATCAATAATTTAAAAATCTTTGCAAAAGCCGTAATCTTCTTAATGCGAACCACGCATATTACTGTATTTTAACCACCGGGTATTCCAACAGTGTTAACGATAACAACTACGTCGTTATTTGTAAAAACTCAAATTTGTCATTTTCTTCATCCGATCGTTATCCGTTATGGGGCCCACAAATGGCTGCGCCGTCGTACGAATATTCCCCGACAGAAAGAAAATTCCATGACCAAACGAATATTCCCCGATAAAAATAAATATTTTATAACCACTTGCTTATTTTGCAAAATTTGCACATTTCACCCATAACCAAATCATTATATCAAATTAATACCTTATTATTCACAATAAGAATTAGAGGAAATTCGATTTTATTTATAATAAGTTTGGGTCTTACATTTCTTTTGTTTTTTGAGCCCCATCACCTTGATTATATCTTTGTTTTTTCCCTTGAAATTCATCAGAAAGAAGGCTATAATCTTCGCGGCGAAGGAGCATTCATTCCTAGCAGTTGATTGGTAGAGCAACAGGACTTCAAAGGTATAAAGGAGAACAACCCCTAGGTAGCCGAGCCCCATAGGGGCCGAACCCTATAATTTTTTTTAAGGCTGAAAGAAAAACCCCTAGGGGTCCTAGGCCAACATGGCCGAACCCTAGGGGTTCTAGGCCAACATGGCCGAAGCCTATAGTTTTTTTTTATTATTTTTAAAGGAGGAAGGAACAACCCTTAGGTGGCCGAAGCCAACATAGCCGAACCCTAGGGGTCCTAGGCCAACATGGCCGAACCCTAGGGGTCCCAGGCCAACATGTAATTTTTTTTTTTTTAAGGGAGAAAGGAACAACCCCTAGGTGGCCGAAGCCAACATAGCCGAACCCTAGGGGTCCTAGGCCAACATGGCCGAACCCTAGGGGTCCCAGGCCAACATGTAATTTTTTTTTTATTTTTTTTTTAAGGGAGAAAGGAACAACCCCTAGGTGGCCGAAGCCAACATAGCCGAACCCTAGGGGTCCTAGGCCAACATGGCCGAACCCTAGGGGTCCTAGGCCATCATTTTTTTTAAAGGAGAAAGGAACAACCCCTAGGTGGTCGAAGCTAACATGGTTGAAACCTAGGGGTCCTAGGCCAACATGGTCGAACCCTATGGAGGAATTTGAAGTTTAAATGAAAAAAAATAAAGTTTTGGAGGAGCACTTACTATTTTGATCATAACTTTTGACTCGTTTAGAGTTTCGCGGCCCATAATATATCAAAACGACCGTATCGACGAGCCCTATAAAAGTCATCACCAACAGCCGTGAAATATGCCGTTATAAGTCCAAAAAAGGCTCCGAAGGATGCCTTTTGGCCGTCCGAAGTTTTTTTGAAAATTTTCAGAAAATTTTTGCTTCCATATTTGTGACTTCTAACACTTTCTGACATTGTTTCTTCTTCTTTTCAGGTGTTTTGAAGCTTAACTCTCAAACTTTTCTTTTTCCCATGGTGAGCACTTCGAGCTCAAGCACTTTATTTGACGTCCCTTCCTTGCTTCTTTATAATGAATTTCCCTTGCTTGTAGGCCCTTTCATCTGAATGCTCTGCAGAACCAAAAACTACCCAGGAGTCCCCATTCATCACCGATTGGGGGAGAGCTCCCTTCTTTGGTCCTTCTGACACCTTCTGGGATAGAGTTAAGGACTATGACCATGTGGCTTTTCCTCCACCAGAGAAAGAAGGCTTGTTTCTGTATGCCCCCTCTTGCGGAGGTTGGGATGACTTCCCCCATGCTAATTTCATTCCCCGCATATGCATAAAGAAGTAAGAATACCCTTTCAGTCCCATTCGCTTCCTGTCTGATTCATCCAGTCGCCTTTAAGGATAGCAGGATTGGACCTACGAGATCCTTGGAAACACTGATTTCGTGGACATACTCAAGAGTGCGGGCATCCTTCGTTGTGTTCAATTATGTAGAGACCTACGTATCCAACAGGACCATAACGCCCTTTCTGTATTGATCTCACGATGGTTCTCCTCTACTTGCACATTTGTCACTGCTTAGGGGAATTCACCCCTACTCTAGAGGATGTATATGCCCTCTATCAGTAAGTTCTCTTTCATTTCTATATTATATTCCTCTTTCTCATTTTTTTTCATTTTTTCTGGAATATATGTTTATTTTGTGTTACGTCTTGTAGCCTTCTTGTTGTTGCTTCGAACTCTTGCGGCCCTTCTAGTATGTCCCCTAGAGATAGCAATTGTGTTGCATACTTGATGGACGCCTTCAAGCAGTCCTCCCACTTCATCTCTTGCTTCAAGGGTGATACACTCCTTCTAGACTTTGAGACCACCAATCGGCAGAAGAATTCTTGGTTATCCTTGGTACGCTACTTCTTCCGTGACTACAAGACCAACCAGTGGAATAGCTCTGTTCACGACAAATCTGTTCTTGCCCTTCGTGAAGAGACTTGCCCCTTTCCTCTAGCAGCTTATTTGGCTATATGGCTGTCCCGCTTCCTATTTCCTGGGTCTCTCATAGACGGTCCTTCTACCCGTATGTTTAGTTTGGCAGCGTTATTATCTCGGGGCTTGGAGATTCCCCTTGGTTTTCTCTTCCTAGGGACCTTATATCGCCGCCTAGACAAAACAACCCTTGCCGTGAAAGAAGCCGTTGGGAGGTAATCATTTTCATTCTCTTCTCTTTTTTTTTATTAATTGTCTTTCAAACCGCACTTCTTTTCCTTTAACATTTTTCTTATTTGATTTTTTATTTATTCGGGTATGATGTCAATTGCTTCATTCCATGATCCTTCCTTCAGATTTTTCTCTTCGAACGCTTTAAAGGCTATTCCACTCTTAAGCATCTTTCTAAGAAGAAGAAGAAGTCTCCTCTTGTTCTTTAACCCAAAATCATTCCTCGCATGGCACGTTGGATTAATCACCGATTTAGTCTCGATAGTAAGGATTTGCGGCATTTCCTCGATGATTATTCATGTTTCACCGCTCGTCCCAATACCATTATTTCAGAAGGTTGCGGTCATCTTCCTCATTTTTATAAGCACAAATTTTGCACTTACTCAAGCCTCAACAGAGACACATTGAGTGGTTCTTCGCTGTCTTGGTTCATATTCTTTCGGACCGCAGAGCTTCCCTATTTTATCGAGAATAATGGATTTGGCACTATACTTTATTCTCCTCACAGGGTCCTAAGGCAATTCGAATTTGACCAGGAACGCCCTTTCGGTCACACCTACCGAAGGAGTTATGAGACTGCTCTTCTCAACTTCGTCTATGCCTCTCCTTCTTTCTCATAGGAATTTCTAAGGTTACCAAGTGATACTCATAGATCTCTTCCCTTTGTCATACCAGATGATTCTCGAAACGGGCGATATATTATCGACGAACGCAACAACTGGCTGGTCAATATTAAGAGATGGCAGGAGGATACCTTGATTTGTTTATTGCCCATTTCCATTCCAAAACATCTCCAATGGGGATGGCTGCTGTGTTCTCCTATGACCCATGTCCGCTCAATACTTTGGCCAGCCAGTAGCCGGTTGGTTGAGCGTGAGGCTTTGATGCCTAAGTCTTCTATTCCTTATTTAGCAGACATTCCTCCTCGAGATGATCCGAATACTTTTTCCGCACATGCTCCCACTACTTCGAGGAGTCTTCCACCACGGGCTCCATTTCGGGTGTCTCCTCTAGCTCCTCCCCATGGATCCTCTGATGCCGAGGCAATGAGAGTCACTCGTTCTAAAACGAGAACAAGTATTACTATTGATTCTAAAGTAGCTCCTCCTATTGCTTCTGCCATGGTTCCATTCAGTCATCCTTCTATCAGGCTTATCATAAAGCCATTGGAAAAATGCCCTCTTGATAGTGCTGATTCTAGTATGTCGATAGCTGAGGATCCGACCAAGAAGCGCCATAAAAATTTGGTAATTGTTTCATGTTATTCTCATTTTTCTTTCAACCCTTGTATAACTGATTTCATATTTCATTGGGTAAAGATTTCCTTGATTTTTAGATTATAGAGGTCGATGAAGATGATGATGACGTTCCTCTTGGGTTAATGTATAGTACTACAGATGAGGCAGCGACCATTGCGGATTCCCCTAGTCGTGAGCCTCCCCAACCTATCCTTGTTGATATTGGGTCATCTACTCCGCGCGATAATTGTGTTAGTCTGGATTCTAAAGACACTTTGTCTGATGTGAGCTCTAGTCTTGCTGTGGGTGATACAGCAATTTCTTCAAACCATCCTATGCCTGCTCCTCATGATGAGTCTGAAGATGTTGATGAGACTCTTACTTCCCCGAGGGAGAATCATTCTGAAACTATTGGTGATGTTCATCCTCCCCAGAAGGATTCTACTGAGGTGGTGATTACTCAGGAGGGCATTGTTAACACTTCGTTGGGAGGGTTGAATGACATTCCTCTTTTTGCGGCATCTCCCAATTCTTTTTCTATTGACTATATTGTGAGTATCCTTCTTTAATCAACATAGGATTTATCTTGAATTTCCTTTCTTCTTTTTCTTTTTTTAATATATTGTTCTTTAACATTTTTGTTTCAGAGCGAGAAGATGAAAGATTTGTCTTTGCCTGTTGAGGCACTTGCTTTATTTGATGCTCTCCATCCGGATGTTTCCCACTCGCCATATAGCGACCTTGGTTATCTTCCAGGTGACCAAGGCTTCGAGGACTCATCAGCCATACCACATCTTTATGCTCCTCCATCCTTGGTCTCGATAGATTCTATGGTGTCTTCTAAAGTTGCTCCTGCCAGAGCTTCCTTCAATCCAAACGGGGATCTTGTTTCCTGGAGGGGTTTTCAGATATCAGCTTCTAGTCGGAAAAGTCTGGAGCGTCTCCTAGCGCGGTTCCCGCGGATGCTTGACCGACTGATTGTTAAGGCGGTTTCCTCCCAAACCTTCTTCCTTGATCAGCTCGCAGGCCTTGTTCTTGGGTTGCACACTCTTTCTTTATATTCGTTGTGAGTCAAGGACCTGAAGCAGTTTAGTGATGATGTAGACGACCTTTCATCCGTGGGTGTTGATATGTCTCCTTTTCGTATTAGGCTTCATCTTCTCAAGTCGAGTTTTAATCTTGTTGTGCTACGTTCGGAGGTTGCTGTACGTAAGTTTGAAGATGAATCCTTTTCAGTGTAGCTTTCTAATCTTGACGAGGCCGCAAACAAATTGAAGATTCAGTCTCAAGATTTAGAGAACCAACTTCGTGATGTATAGTGTCAGCGGCGAGACTTAGAGTCAACTACCCAACAGATTAGGGAGTTGAAGCCTGCAAATCTGAAGATTTGAGACGCTGCCATTGATGACTTGGATGCTTTAGCTATGCCTCCACTTTAGTTTGATATGTCTTGGCCTTTAGATCATGACTTATTGTAGTAGTTGTTGTTTTTTCCGATTTCCTATTTCAGAAACTCATTTACACATACTTCATTTATCAGAATATGGTTTCTTTAACCTTGTTGATTGCCTTTAATTTGAATGATTCCTTAAAACTCAATATTTATCATTGAATCTCAAGTTATTCAAATTAATATTCCAAGACAACCATAGGTATTATAAGAAAACATGAATTTTGTCAAAAACATGTATATATATATTTTTCACAAACCAACACTTGAATTTATACCTTTTTTAAAAAAAAACATTCAAGTATAAGTAAAAGTTGGTCAATTTATTGATAATAAAAAATTGCTTTTAACAAAAAGCATAACGTTTCATATAGTAAATCTTGCTTTTATCGAAGAAAGCACAACGTTTGCCACTGTTAGAGATAAAGTGTAACTTTCTTGCTTTTGTCGAATAAAGCATAACGTTCTCCACTTTTAAAGATAAAGTGTAACTTTCGGGTTTGAGGGCTTATACTTAGGTGCCTCCGTCACTTTTAAAGGTGAAAGTATAACTTCAGAGGGCTGTTAATCAGGTACCTCGATCACTTTAGAAGTTGAAAGTGTAACTTCTGAGGGCTGTGAGTCAGGTGCCTCGATTACTTTTGAAGTTGAAAGTATAACTTTTTGTGATGCTTTTCTCATGTATAATATTTCTTTACCCACTTCAAGTATAATGGGCCTGAGACAGCATCTGATCCCACACGAGATATCTTGCAATACCCGCTTTCGGAGATCTCTTGTACCCTATACGGGCCTTCCCATTTGGGGTAAAATTTGGTGGTTGGGGTTCCCCTCATGACTTCAGTTGTCATTTTTAGCACTAGGTCTCCCACCAAAATTTGTCGTGGTACTACCGCGGTATTGTATTGTCGTCGCAGTCTTTCGTGGTACCGTTCAAGCTTTTCTTTAGCCTTGTCTCGGAAGTCGCCTAAGGCCTCTAGGGCTGCTGGTCGGCTCTCTTCCTCGACTAAGCTTCGAAGTCTTATTCGAGCCGAAGGTATTTCTATTTCGGCAGGAAAGATAGCTTCTTCACCATAAACCAAAGCGTATGGGGTTTCTCCTGTAGGCTTTCTTTTTGAAGTTCGATATGCCCATAACGCTATTGGTAGTTGTTCTGCCCATTTCTTCGGATGATCGTCTAGGGTTTTTGATAAGATTTTTATCAAAGTTTTGTTTGTAGCCTCTGCTTGTCCGTTGCCATTCGGGTAGTAGGGTGATGATTTGTAATGTTTCACCCTGTATCTTTCCATCAGATTTTTGATATCCCTATTGATGAAGGGAGTTCCATTATCCAACCAAATGATCTTCGGGATCCCGAAATGGCAAATGATGTGCTCCTTGATAAAATTTGCCACTGCTGGTCCCGTGGCCTTCTTCAAGGGTACTGCTTCCACCCACTTTGTGTACATCTCGGTGGCAGTTAAAATCCATATATTACCCTTGGAATTAGGGTGAACAGGACCTATAAGGTCCATTCCCCATGTATGAAAGGGCCATGATGTTGCTAAGGTTCGCAATCCACGGCGGGAGCATGAATCAAGTTTCCATGTATTTGACAAATGTGGCACTTTTTGACAAATTCTAGACAATCTCCTTCCATCTTTGGCCAATAGTAACCATGATTGATAAGTTGTTTGTACAACTTGTCTCCCCCTTAATGTTCATCTTTGTGCATTTAGTAAACCAAATCTTTCGCTTCGCCTAGTTCCAGACACCGTAGGGGCTTGCCATTGAAACCTCTTCTGAACAATTCTCTATTTTGTAAGAAGAATCGTTATGACTTCCTCTTTATTTTAATCGCGTCCTTTTTTCGATTGGAAGAGTCCCGCTTTGTAAGAACTCCACATAAGGGATTCGCCAATCTGTTATGTCATCAATGAAGGCGCATTCATCCTCCCCAGGGTATTCTTGGCATGAATCACATTGGCGTTGTAGGGCATCTGCTTCCTTCTTCATTTCATGCTAATAATACCCTTGGCATTGCAGCCTACGATACAGGCCTATGTCTGCAAACCCACAGTTCTCTTCATGCACCTGATGCAAGACTCTATTTGCTTCTTGCCTCCCCAAGCATCGTGTCAATACACCATCTGCTTCTTTGTGATACAAGACACCTTTGATAATGTTATACTTCTGTAGCTCCATGATTGGTATTGTTCCTTCCTTTTTTTTCAATTGATGAGAGATATCATATCTCCAATCATCTATCATGTCTTTGGGGAAGAAGTCTAGCACCTTGGTTGGCAGGGTTCTCTTCATTACCTTCACATCTAAATCTTCTCCTTGGACATAGACTCGAGACGCTATTGCTGCTAGTGCATCAGGTTATTTATTTTGTCCTCTTGGTACATATTCAATCACCACCTTCTTGAAAGCTTCCATCACCTTTTGTGCTACAGTTTGATATGGCGCCAAGATAGGTTCCTTTACTCCGAATTGGCCTCTTATCTGCTGCACTATAAGGTTTGAATCTCCCTTTACTTTAAGATATTTGGCTCCCAATTATTGAGCCGCCAACAATCCTAGTATGAACGCCTCGTATTCTGCTTCATTGTTTGTGCAAGGGAAATTCAATTTGTATGACAAAGCCACTTCATTTCCTTCTTTGGTGGTAAGCCCCACCCCTGCTCCGCCTTTACCTTCTGCAGATGATCCATCAAAAGCCAAACTCAACCATTCTGGGTCCTCATGCATCAAGTCGATTAATTCTACTTCTCCACCCGGAAGCTCCTTAGAAGGGGGTTCATATTCTCCATTTGGAAATTGAGCTAGCAGGTCTGCCAAGGCTTGACATCGAATTGCCTTCGGTGTTACACACTTGATGTCGTATTCTGAAAGAATCATCATCCATCTGGTAGGTCTTCCTACTAATGCTGGCCTAGTCAATAGATATCTGATCGGATCAATTTTTGTTGCAATCTTTACTTCGTGCGCTAAAAAATAATGCCGCATTTTCTGCGCAACGAACACCAATGCTAGGCAATGCCTCTCCACCTTTGAATACCTGGTTTTCGATCCTCTGATTATCCGACTAATGTAATAAACAGGTTTCTCTTCTCCATCCACCTCCTGTGTGATCAATCCACCTATAGACTTCTTGGGAGATGTGATGTACAACTGCAACGGTATTCCACTTTGTGGTACTACCATCGTTTGTGCTGAAGCCAAGATTCTTTTCACCTTCTCAAAGGCCTGTTGTTGGTCTTGCCCCCAGTCCCATTGTGCCTTTCCTTTTAGCAATTTGCCGAAAGGTTTTGTGACTTCAGCTAATGCTAGCATGAATCTTCTCCTGTATAAGACTTTCCCTAGAAAGCTCTTCAACTGCTTTTGCATCTTTGGTGGGGGCATCTCTGTAACTGCTTTCGCGTTGCTAGGATCCACCTCTAAACCTTTGTTGTGCACCAGGAATCCCAAGAATTTTCCAGCCGTCATTCCAAAGGCGCACTTCTTCGGATTCATCCTCAACTTATACCTTCGGCATCGTTCAAACACTTTCCTCAGGTCCTCCACATGAGTTGTCGCCTTCTTGGATTTCACCACTATTTCATCCACATAGTCCTCCACTATATCATGAATCATGTCATGAAATATAGCATGCATTGCCCTATGATAAGTTACCCCTGCATTCTTCAATCCGAATGGCATTACTACATAGTAGAAATTCCCAAATGGGGTACGAAAGGCCATCAACTCTGCATCTTCTATGGACATATTTATCTGATTGTAACCCACAAACCCGTCTGTTAATGCCAAGATCTGCTGCCACGTCCCAATCACGTAAGACGTCCTGATCCTGCACAATAAACACGATAAACACCACAAGCTTGATGGCGGACAATAGTCGGGGATAGCTCAGGCGTGAGAGTCAGTATACATGTTCATGAGGTTAACAATGGAGGATAATAATTGTCTAGTGTATTGAGAGAGATAATAATTCTCAGTCATGTGTGTATGTGAACGTACCTCTTTGTGAAGACTTCCTTGCTAAGTTATACTCTCTTTGCCCGGATTACCGTGCCACCCACTACTATCTGACACATTTACGATCGATGGGTCTTGCCTTAATTACATCTGATCTATCCACTACCTTTGGTCACTATTTTCTACCGCCGGCCGGCTATGATCCCATCCACATTAATGCATGGCAGTTACAGTAGTCAACTATCATGCTTTTTCATCATTACAAGTCAAAGTAATAGATATTAAAATATCTAATGGGTTAGTCTAATGAACCGACCCGGTCTCATAAGGTTTTAATAGAAATAATATGATGACTAGGCCCAATGACTTTCAAGGTTCAATAATGAAGGCCCAATAGACTAATTAAATAAGTGAGCCCAATTCATTCAGCCCAAATAGAAGAAAATATCATGACTCAACATTGCCCCCTAGTTTTTTATTAAACAGAATTTTTAATAGAAAACTATAAATGGTCCATGATATTTTACTAAAGGCCTATAACAGGGAGTAATTGAGACATACCCGATTTGGTCCATAATAGGAGACAGAGGATGGCTGAATATCCAAGGTAAAAGGCCCAAACAATAGAGGGTTAAGTTTGAGAAAGATGGACTAAAAATCAGAAATCCAACCGAAAAGCCCAATCTGATAAAATATCTAAGGATTGACCCGGACCTTTGCCATTCGAATTCTCATCATTGCCAGGAATTAAATGTGCCGCCTTCGTAACTCGTGTAACCGTCAGTATAAAAGGTAAACTTTACTAAATTTGACAGTTTTACTTGCTAATTTGAATTTTTGGACCTTTGAGCTCTCTCCTTCACTTTCGATTCTTTCTCTGTTTCTCTGCGAAATCTCAACAATGGCATCCCCAGACTACGATCAGGGCTCTCCCATCCTTGTCACTCCAATCACTACCATTGCCCCAAATCCAAACCCCAACAAAGAAAAGGCTTCAAGCTCTAACCCCAAAGCCACCACTTCGAGCAAGAATCCACCCCAAAAACCTACCCCTACTCCTTCTAAATACTTCAGAAACAAAGATCATTTCTCTCACGCCAATACTCCTTCTGATATGACCGAGGCAGTGCTGAAGAGTATTCAAACCAAGTATTCCATTCCGGGCACCCATCAGGTAAGAGTTCCACGGGC
The DNA here is from genome assembly GCA_020205605.1 of Panax ginseng. Taxonomy (NCBI): domain Eukaryota; kingdom Viridiplantae; phylum Streptophyta; class Magnoliopsida; order Apiales; family Araliaceae; genus Panax; species Panax ginseng. Next base: position 25,781,620 of record CM035136.1, on the reverse strand, counting down.
TAGAGAAAGGATGTATCAGCGACCGGAGGGATGGACGGCTATTCCTGTATCTATCATGGATAAGGGGATTCGGTTTCATCTTCACGTGTTCGTAATAACCCTCCTAGGGTTTATTGGCGTTGGGTTCTCCCAATTGGTACCGAACTCTTACATTCATATTCTGGCCTTCATCGCCTTCTGCCACGAAGTCGGGGTGGAGCCTTCTCTAGATTTCTTCTTCACCGTCTACAAGGTCAGCCAAACCCGAGAAAAGGGGTTTAAAGTTTTAGGTAAGCATGCATCGAAGACTGGTGAAAAGTTTGAGAGACGATCTCTAGTGAATACCCCTTCAAGCAACAGGGGATGGCATAAGGGATGGTTTTTCGTTAAGGGACCCGAGATTGCCTCTCTGCCGGACTGGACAATGAGCGAAGTGGTTTCTGCTGACTTTGGTGATATCTCAGAAGAGCGTGAGGCCGAGATGATAGAGCTCTTCGAGAACTTTCCATCGAAGGAATGGAACTATTTGCTTCTTACTAAGCAAGCCTGGTTGTATGACCACAAATGTAAGTTCTGATTTACTTGACTGCATAATTATTTGAAAATGTTTAATGATGTAAATTTTGACATGTGATCCTTCTGTCTTTTGCAATGTCTTTGATTAAGCTGTCTTCGATAGACGTGAGAGATTTGGAGGATTTCTTAGCCGGAAAGTCGGCACAAGCCATTGCCGAGCCTCCCCAATCAGAAATCCCAGAAACTGAAGATAACCCGATTGATGAAACCCATATAGTTGATCCTCGAATAGGTGAACCAGAAGATGTCGAATCTCCTCCTCCCGAAGAGATACTCCAAACCCGATAAAAGAGGCGGCCAGTTCGGAAACCTAGACCCACGCCCGTTCTAAAAACTTTGGAGCCCATTCCAGAATCTGAACCACCCACCACATCAGTCCCTCCTCGGGGAAGCTTACTCGATCATCCTGATCGAAGGTGCCATAGTGAAAGTTGCCCAAATGTGGACGTACCCAGGATTCCATTCCTACCGCAGGCCTTTTCTTCTTGCTATCATCTTTGGGCTCCCCACCATTGCTAGACTTAGTTTGCCATTGCACCCGCCTTACGACACGTTAATCAAACCTAAAGGAGGAGATAAGCCGAGAAAGGATGGCTGGCATTCATCAGTAGGTGGATCCGCCGTAGGGCTTGATAATCAAAAAATTAAAATCCAAAGTGACTCCTCTGTCAGCCGAAGAGCTCAGAGTACCTCCGTCTTCGATCAAGCTCCCTTCACCAATTCCAGTGGAGATACAAGTTTCTGATGAGGAAGAGCAAGTTGAAACCGTGCTTGCATTATCTCGGAAAAGAAAGCATTCTTCTGACGATCCTCCTAGTGCGGCTTCAGCCCCATCACCACCACGAGAATCCGTGCCGATCCGATCTCCATCTCCCGAGAATGTATACATGGACCCGTCACCGTCTCCCAAACGACCAACTCCATCTCCCAATCTAGCAAAGGTATCACCCGAACGACCCGGACCTTCAAATCAGGAATATCATAATGAAGCTATGGGGTCTCCGACCCTATGGCCTTGGTTTAATTCGAATTTTCCTTTCAAGCTCTTCGATACGGACGGGGATCTGCTTGACGAGGGGATGAGTTATCTGGCTAAGGTAAGTAACAGTTTTTTTTTATTTATCTTCTTCATTCCCGCTTCTGTTTAAGTATTTGAATTTGATCGGATATTGTTGGACATATGCAGGCAAATGCTGTCTTCGGGCGTTTACGTCTGAGGCATATCAATGGTGAAGCCGAGGAGGATTTTTTGAGACAGGATAACCATATGCTGAAGGCGACCCTGGCTCGGGAAAGGAGAGATCACGAAGGTGTTGTTCATACCAATGAAGGCCTTCGAAAAGACCTAGATCGAGCTAGGATGAACTTAAAGACATCTGATGATGAGCTAAGGGCCACGAGGGATGAGCTGGCTGCGTCCGACGCCAGTCAAAAATGTTTAACTGATATGAATACGGGCCTCGTCGAAGAGAATCTGCTTTTGAAGGCTAAGATTGAAGAGCTCGTCACAGCCCAACGGAACTGGGCGATGCAATTGGGCAAAGTCCAAGCGAAGTCTCAAGATGAAAAGAAGGCGTATAGGGCTAAACGTCACAAGCTTCGTCACAAGATAAAGGAACTAGAGGGACGAGGTCCTCTTCTGACTGAAGAAGTGCGTAAGCAGATCCAGGCCGACTATCGAGAGTCTAACGAGATGAATGCTGAGATCTTGAAGGTTTATTCCGAAGGTTATGAAGATTGTCGGGAGCGTGGTAAGGAAAAATTGGCTGCTGCTCAGCTAGATCCAGCTCTGATCGACTCCGATGGTGGAGACGGTGCTTGAATGTCCTTTCTGCTTTTTTCTGATATGTTAATGACTTGTGAAAATTATTTATTTAAACTGTTTAAAGCTTTATGTAAGAATTTTGACAGGATTTCTATGCTTGTGTAATTAGTTAGTGTTATGGATGAATTTGGTTTTGAACAGATGAATGAATGTCTTATCTTGTCAATGAATCTTTAACTTTATTGATTATGACTTCTGTTTTGATTCGTTTCTTGTCAATAATTCAGCATCAATTAATCTGTATGAACTTAACTTAAATTGTGAATCAGCTAAGGCATATAACAGTTAAATTATGAAATAATGTGAACTGAATCTAATGAACTGAATTGAATGGACAGAATTGAATGAACTGAACTCAACACTTGAACAAAATAAAGTAATGTATACTTATCGTTACTGAAGTGTGAGATCGATCATGTATAAGGTGAATCCGGCTGATCCTCCTTGCACCATCGAGATTTTGTTTACCACTCAGGGTGAAACAAATATATAAGGACCAATATATAAGGACATTTGTTTACCACGTAGGGTATAACAAAGATATAAGGACCATGGAATTTGTCTACCACATGGGGTCACAAATTTATAAGGACACTCCTACCAATAAGGCTGCCATCGAATGGCCAGCAAGTCCGACCATACCTCCTTACTTCAGTACCTTTTGTTTACCATGCGGGGTATAACAAATTTAAAAGAACCATGGATTTTGTCTACTACGCGGGGAATAACAAAAACATAAGGACACTCCTGCCGAAGAGGCTACCATCAAATGGTCAGCGAGTCCACCCCTTCCTCCTTACTTCGGTGCCTATTGAATTACCGCCCTCGGTAAAAACAATATAAAAAAGGACCATATGATTTGTCTACCACACGGGGTAACAAATAAGTAGGCTGCCATTGAATGGCCAGCGAGTCCGACCATACCTCCTTACACCATTGTGAACTTAGGACAAATATGAAGAAGATCAATTGTGAAAAGGTGACTTTTTATTGATAATGGACAATCATGTACAGACTTCCGGTTAATTGACTTGATCTCTATTGAAAATATTTTCGAAGCCTGCCAGCATACCAAGTGTTCTTGATCTTGGACCCATCTAATGCCTTTAATCGATAAGTGCCTGGCTTTGGTACTTCGATCACCTCATACTGACCCTTCCCGATTTAAGATTAGCTTTCCCGTGTTCTGAGGCGTAGATGCTTCGGCTTCTCTGAGGACGAAGTCTCCTACTTCGAATCTGCGAAGTTTGACTCCCTTGTTGTAATTCTTAGCTACTCTTCGTTGGTAGGCAGCTAGTTTGAGCAAAGCTACCTCTCTGACTTCTTCTAACAGATCCAAGTTGGCCTTATGGTCCTTCGTCGTTGTAGATCTCTTTGAATTGGACCGACCAAGACTTGGAGATCCAATTCGGCCCGGGACTAAGGCATCGCATTACCATAGGCCAATCGAAAAGGAGAAATCCCGTGGTAGTCCTCGATGTGGTCCGATAAGCCCATAGCACTTACATCGGCGACTCCTCCTCCGCCATCTTCCTTTGGCTTCATCCAATCTGCGCTTGATGCCGATTCAGGTGTTGTTACATTTGTCACCTCAACTTGCCTGATTTTGTTGTGGATGAGCCATCGAAGTCTTCTTATCTTTGAATCTGACTCTTTTAAAATCCTTCAAATTTTGATCCAACGAACTGACGTCCGTTGTCCGATATCAATACTTTAGGAATTCCGAAGTGAAACACTACGGACTCTTTTATGAACTTCAAACACTCTTGTTCCGTTATCAACCGAAGTGGCTTTGCCTCTACCCACTTGGTCATGTAATCAATGACAACTATGACAAAGCTGACCTGACCTTTAGCTTTAGGCAATGGACCCAATATATCTACCCCCCAGACAGCAAAGTGTATAGGAGATAAAATCGAGTATAGCTCTTCTGGTGGCTGATGTGGGATCGAACTGTTCAGCTGGCATTTTTCACATTTCTTGACATACTCTGTAGCTTCCTTAAAAATTATAGGCCAATAGTATCCCTGTCGAAGTACTTTATAAGCCAAAGACTTGGCAGCCATATGATCACCACAAATACCCTCGTGAACCTCCCGAAGAGCATACTCGGCCTCGGATGGAACCAGACACTTCAACAATGGTGAGGAAAATGCCAATCGATAAAGATCCCTATCAATAAGAACGAAATTGGCACTCTTGTATTTGATCTTCTTTGCCAACATCTGATCCAAAGGAAGGATGCCATCTGCCAGATTTTTAATATAGGGAGTCATCCAGCAGTTAGATCGTTCGATACACATTACCGCTTCATGCTGGATACTCGGCTGCTGCAAAATTTCTAAATAAACCTATCCATTGAAAATATCTGCATCTGTAGTGGCCAGCTTCGACAGTGCATCGGCATTGGAATTGTCATTACGCTCTATGCCCTGAAACTCATAAGAAACGAAGTACTGAAGTCGATCTTTTAATTCTGCCAGATACTTTATCATCCTGGTCCCACGAGCTCATAATCTCCCGACAGCTGTTTGACGACCAACTGAGAGTCACTGTAAATGATCAGCTTCTGGACCTCTAGACTCTTCGTCAGTCGAACTCCTGCTAACACTGCTTCATACTCGGCCTCGTTGTTTGTTGCTTTGAGCCCAAATCTGATTGCTTGCTGCACCTTGAATCCCTCCAGACTTGTCAAGATAATCCCTGCCCCACTAACATTCACTGTAGAGGACCCATCTGCATACAGCGTTCATGTATTCGGACCATGCTAAAGAATAGCAACTTCTCGATCGGACGTCTCAGCCTCTGGCAACTCGGCATCTGCTTCGGTGAACGAACATTCCACCATAAAATCAGCCAAGGCCTGACCCTTGATAGCGGTTCGGGGATGGTATTTGATAAAAAATTGGGACAATTCCATCGTCCATGCTGCCAATCTCCCCGAAACCTCTGGCTTACTCATCACCTTCTTCAATGGCTGATCCGTGGAGATGACCAGGAGCCGACCTTGAAAATATTGCCGAAGCTTTCTACTAGCAATTATCAAAGCAAAAGCAAATTTTTCAATATTCGGGTACCTGGTTTCAGCATCTCGTAGGACGTGACTGACATAATAGACCGGATGCTGCTTCCCACTGACCTCCCGAACCAGCACTGCTCCAACTGCCAATGAACTTGCTGCAAGGTACAAATACAAGGTCTCTGCTGGGGCAGGCTTCACCAATAGAGGAGCAGAAGACAGATATGTCTTTATGCCTTGGAAGGCATCTTCACACTCTGAAGTCCACTGGAACGTCTTCGCATTCTTCGGCCCCTTCAGTGTGTCGAAGAACGGCAAGCATCTCTCCGCAGACTTCGACATAAACCTCCTCAGAGCTGCAATCCTGCCAGTAAGACGTTGGACGTCTTTGAACAACTGAGGAGTCTTCATGTCAAGAATGGCTTGGATCTTCTCTGGATTAGCTTCAATGCCCCTCTGACTGACCAGATACCCCAGGAACTTCCCTGCACCGAGTCCAAAGGTACACTTTGCTGGATTGAGCCTCAACTTGTGGTGACAGACAGTCTGAAAGCATTCCTCCAGATCATCCAAGTGCTTTTGGACTTGCATGCTTTTCATGATCATATCATCTACGTACACCTCCATGTTCCTCCCCAGCTGTCTATCGAATATGAAATTCATCATTCTTTGGTAGGTGGCTCCAGCATTTATAAGGCCAAAGGTCATCTTCTTATAGACATACACCGAACGGTGTGTAATGAATGCTGTCTTCGGAATGTCCTCCTTGCACATGGAAATTTGATGATAACTTGAAAAAGCATCCATAAAGCTTAGTAATGCATACCCCGAAGTGGCATCGATGAGTTGATCAATATGGGGTAGAGGATAAAAATCCTTCAGACAAGCTTTATTCGAATTGATTGTAGTCGATGCAAACCCGCCACTTTCCATTCTCATACGCACCAACACTACATTGGCCATCCACTGTGGGTAGTCGATCTCAAAAATGAAGTCAGCAGCTATAAGCTTAGCAATCTCCTCATCAATGATCCTCTGACGCTCAGGTGCAAAGATTCGCCTTTTTTGCCGAACTGGCTTTTTTGATGGATCTACCTCCAACCTGTGCTCGGCAATTTTCCGGCTAATTCCAGGAATATATTGTGGTTCCCATGCAAAAATATCCGCATAGCAGCGAATGAGCTCTATAAGATTTGTCCAAAGATGTTCTGGTAGACCCGAATCAATCTTCACTATTTTGTCTCTCTTCCCGATGACCAACTCGATCTCTTCCGTCTCCCCTGCAGGAGTAACCAATGACTCTGAACTGCTTTCAGTAAAGGGCTCGATCTCAATTGCCAAGGTTTGCTTCTGCTTGCTGACCCCTACTCCGGAGGAAATGATAGCATTCCGATAACAGCGTCGGGCTAGATCCAAGTCCCCTGCCACCTCTCCAACTCCGTATGCCGTGGGGAACTTGATTTTGAAGTGAGGGATGGAAGTCACAGCTTGGAGAGCCGTCAAGGTAGGCCTTCCCAATATGGCGTTGTGGTAGAATCTACATGCACAACATAAAATTTACATGTTATTTCTACTCACGAGGAGCTATGTCAAGACCCTTTGGGAGTTCAATAGTGCCTGCAACTTTGATCAGATCGTTCTTTGAAGCCATATAAAGGAGCCTCCGCCTGACCTCCATCTTTCGCCCATCAAGATGCATCCTCTGATAAGCGTGGGCATACAGAATATCTACAGAAGACCCATTGTCTATCATCATACGCTTCACATCCACCGAGCCTACTTGTGCAGTGATCACTAACGCTCCTTCATGGGGCTCGATGGGCTCCAAAGGATAATCTGAATCGGTGAAGGATATGACAGTCCCCGAAAATGGTCGGTCGGCCTTCGGGGACGCACCCGCCACGGACATGACCGAATCTAGATACCCTCTCCTCTTCTTCCCTACCAACTTTCCCGATGTCCCACCGGTTATTACATCAATGACGTGCCTCGGTGGAACCGTTTGGACTGTCAGAACAGTACGGTTGACATTTTGTTGATCTTGTCGGTCCCTCTCGGCCACATACTGAACCAGGAAACCACTTTGAATCTTCTTCTCCACGAAATCCTTCAAATTGCAACACTCATTAGTATCATGGCCCGCGGCTTGATGATAGCCACAATATTTCTGAGAGTTGCCTTGCCTTGTCTTATAGTTATCACGAGGTGGCTCATAGAATGGCTGGTTCCTAATCTGGTCCAAAATCACCGACCTATCCGTATTCAGCTTAGTGTAAACCTTATTCACCTTCGGGGCAGACGCAGGTGGACGACTACTTCCTTGTCGCCACGAGTTGTTGAACTTCTTCGAACTACCCTCTGGCCGATCATTATATCCTCCCCCCTTTCTCTGATCACCATCTACTTTAGGCGTGTCTGCCTCTTTCATTTGGTCCGAAGAAGGGCGTTTCAGGCTATTCATAGCCTCCTCCACGACAATATAACCTTCTGCCTTATCAAAAGCTTCTGCTAAGCTCTTCGGGTGATGGAACATCAACTTCTTCACCAGCTTTTCGGACTTTACCAGGTCTAACCCATTCTGAAACAACCCTACCGCTTTGAGATCATTGAGGTCGGACACCTGACCAACCGCTTCCCTGAATCTCTTCACATACTGGCCTAAAGACTCATTGGTGAACTATCTGACCTGTGCTAAAGAACCTGTAGGCTTCCCCCTTCTTCGGTTACTCCCAAAGCGGGCATGGAACTTATCACAAAGCTCGGTCCAAGAGGAAATTGAATCTGACGGTAAAGTCCCCATCCATTGCCTCGCATATTTCCTCAGCGTCATGACAAATGTGTGGCACTTGGCAGCATCGGTGAAATTGTAATAATCCATCAGCCGGTCGAACGTCTGGCTATGGTCATAAGGGTCTCCAGACCCATCGTAAGTCTCCATGCGCGGCAACTTTTTGGTGATGTCTGCCTTTTCCTTCAGAATGTCCGAGGAGAAAGGAGATGCCTTCTTCCCCGGGGTGTCCTTCACCTACTGTTCTTCTGCCAACTGCTTTCGGAGCTCCTTTAACTCCTTTATCAAGAAACCAACATCTTCGGGCTGCGAGGAGACTTCTTTCTCCTGAATGACGTTCTGCTTTTGAGTGGATCAACCCCCTCCTGCCGACCTCACTGCCTTTGTTGGGCTTCTGGATCTACTCCGGCGTACAACCCTATCCTCATGGGGAGAATAGTCATGTTGATGCTCTCTTCTTCTGGTTTCTGGCACAATCTCCCTTGACCTACTCCTTCTCGTGTCGTCGTCTCGATGCTGAGAACCAACGACCACTAGTGCCTTCTTCGAGGCCACGGGAGTTCTACTCTTCGATCTCCTTCTGCCGCGAGAATGATCCCTAGACACATGCGTGGAATGCTCCGGCTCTTTCTCCTCTCGTCGTTGCATCTCCTTATGCTTACTCCGCCTTTCAGACTGAACATGGCTAGATGATTCGTCCCTTAACTCTGCTACCCGAAGCATCTGTTTGGCTATATCTTCCCTCTATTTTAACAGGACCTCCAAGGCTTTATCTACTTCGTCCGCCATCCTCGCCAACTTGGCAGCTCTGTCCTCTTGACCACTTCGGCAATGAGTCTTGGTCGGTGAGCCTTCTGCTCGCCCTCGACCACGATCATGCCCTTTATCTGCATCGAAGACCAACCTTCATCTGGCTCCACCATGGATCTTCGAACGGATATCTTCCGAATTAAGCTTGGAGGTCGTGCTTTCATGAGCACTCTTAAAAGGACCCAGACGATCCTTTACTGAAATACGGGGCAACGACGAGCTCACAACCATCGTCTGCCCTTCGGGTGTACCATCCCTACTTCTCACAATCTTCCAAAGTAGATTAAATGAATGTGATTGAAAACTCAATAACACTAGAACTGCCCTCCTTCTAGCGCCAATGTTAATGCCAAGATCTGCTGCCACGTCCTAATCACGTAAGACGTCCCCAATCCGCGACAAAAACACGATAAACAAACACCACAAGCTTGACGGCTTCGACCGTCGGGGGATAGCTCAGGCGTGAGAGTCAGTATACATGTTCACGAGGTTAACAATGGAGGATAATAATTGTCTAGTGTATTGAGAGAGATAATAATTCTCAGTCGTGTGTGTATGTGAACGTACCTCTTTGTGAAGACTTCCTTGCTAGGTTATACTCTCTTTGCCCGGATTACCGTGCCACCCACTACTATCTGACACAGCCCCCTGATCTGATGGGTTCTGCCGACTGCATGCAGTCTATCCACTACCTTTGGTCACTGTTTTCTACCGCCGGCCGGCTATGATCCCATCCACATTAATGCATGGCAGTTACAGCAGTCAACTATCATGCTTTTTCATCATTACAAGTCAAAGTAATAGATATTAAAATATCTAATGGGTTAGTCTAATGAACCGACCCGGTCTCATAAGGTTTTAATAGAAATAATATGATGACTAGGCCCAATGACTTTCAAGGTTCAATAATGAAGGCCCAATAGACTAATTAAATAAGTGAGCCCAATTTATTCGGCCCAAATAGAAGAAAATATCATGACTCAACACCGTCCATAAATGACATCATCTCATGATTAACCGTTGCATCTACCAAAGTGGCTATGTTAGGTAATGGGTACATGTCCTTCGGGCATGCCTTGTTCAAGTCTCTGAAATCCACACATATTCGTAGCTTTCCATTTGATTTCTTTACCGGTACGATGTTGGGAAGCCATGTTGGATGTTGGATCGGCTTGATGAACCCTATTTCCAACAACTTTTTTATTTCTTCCTTTATTTGGGTTTCGACTTCGGGTGCATAGTTGCGAGGTGCTTGCTTCACTGGCTTCATTCCCGAGCTTATGTTTAGATTGTGCTCCACAAGATCTTTGTCAATTCCTGGCATCTCGTCGTAATTCCAAGCAAAGACATCCATATACTCTCACAATAATTGTATGAGCTACTCTTTCTGGTTAGCATCAAGCTCCTTGTTGACATAAGTCAGTCTTGGTGTTCCTCCATCTGTTGCCAAATCAACTTCTTCTAATTCATTTTGTTGTGATTTTGGCCTATCATCGAAGCATTATGGAGCTGGTTCTACCTTCTGTTCTACAACTTCTCCTTCTTCATTATTGCTAGAATGGGGGACACCTCCTGAACCGTTGGGTTTGCACGCTTCCTTAGGCTCTTCCCCATTGCACCGTCACAATCGAAACACCACATTTTCATCGGGTTTAACAACCCTATCCCATTTTACCTTTTGGCCATCCTCAGACTGTGATATCCGCTTGGCATTTATTATATTTTTGGCATCTTCAGGATCTGCTGTCCTTTTTTTTTCTTCTCTTCCTTCCTTCTCCAAGTCTACTACTACTGGCTTCATATTTTTGGAACATTCTCCATGTTTCGAGGTCTTCTTCTTTACTTTTTCTGCAGGTACAAACTTATCTTCCTGCACTTCCTCCCAACTTGCCAGTCTGAGGGAATCAGGCCTCGCAATCTGGTTCTCTCCCTCTTCAGCGACATCATCGAAGAAAGTTGCTTCAGTGATGTGTGCCTCCTCTGGTCCAATGGGATTCCGAGTTGCTAGTACTTTCACTTCTCTCCCTTTCCAGATAGCTTTCAAGCATTGATGAAAAATTTAGGGTACCACCCCATAGTCATTTTTCCAAGCCCTTCCCAGCAAGACATGATATGCTGCATCCACCTCTGCAACATAGAACATTACAGGCCCTTGAATCTTCCCAACTTGCATGTCTACCTTGATGTGTTCCAGGGTTCTTGTGCTCTGGTTGGCGAATCCTGTAATGTTTGTTTGTTCCTTCACAATCTTCTTCTCTGGCAGGCCTAACCGTTTGAACATGGTGTAGGGCATAATATTTACAGACGCTCCATTGTCAATGAACGTCCACCGCACTTCGATGCCATTGATTACTGCTGTCGCATACAACGGTCTGTTGTACGGGTATCTTATCTCTCTATCAGCTTTAGAGAAATATATCTTATTTGTTTCTTCCTCCATCGTCTTCACAAATCCTTTGCTTATGGCCATGCAAGTCTCCTGTGTCTCGGCAGCCTTAATGATTGCCTTGGTTGCCTCAATCCTTGCTTCATTGGCCAATCCTATCTGATCGAAAAATTTTCTAAACTTGGCCCCATTTATTAACGCCGTCACCTGCAGGCCTGAGTCACACTCCTCCTTTTCTTCCATCATCATCTCCACTTCTGGGATTGTGCTGTGGATAACAGTGTTGCATGTTTCTTTCCCCTTGTGATTTGGTAGTGGCTTGTCATGAACACTGCTTTCTTTTCCAAGTTCGATCTCCCCATTTGCCAGCTTCTCATGGTATATCCTCCTTAGGCTGTAACAGTCCATAGTAGAATGTCCCACGTATTGGTGGTATACACAGAAGTCCGGTCTTCTCTTCATCTCTTCCGTCCCTACAAATCTAGGCCTTGGGGGTTTCACCACCCCATGTTCAATCCATTGCTCGTATAGACCCTTGAATGATTTCTCACTGCATGTGATAGCCTCCGGGACTGACTTTCTTGCATATTTATCTCTAGGCCTTCTTTTACTTCGATCAAAATTTTTCTCAAGATTTTCCCTCTTGCCCCCTTGTGGTTTTGATTGAGAATCAGTCAAAGCCACAGTTGTTGTCCTCTTGCCCCTCCATGTAACCGTCGCATGGCTAGTGGGCAGTGTTATGATTCCTCCCAAGTCTTGTGCAAAAGATGAGAGGGCCGTGAAGGAATCACAAGCCTTGGTAATGAGGTGGGGCTTGAAGGAATCTAAGGCACTATTGTTGCAAATGCTGACCATGTTCTTTTCTTCAATCGGCTCTGTACACTTCTGTGCCTGGGCCCTGAACTTGTTAAAGTAATCTGATAGCTCTTCATTCGGTTTCTGTTTGAACCGCATGAGTTCTACAATGGTTACCTGTTTCTGCACATAGAAAAATTTCTTAAAAAATTATAATTTAAGGTCATCCCAATCATGGACTGACCCCTTCTCTAAATTGTAGTACCAACTAAAGGCACTATTCGTCAAAGTTTTGTTGAATTCCCGCATCAATAAGTTGTGGTTGTTCACTTCATCATATCCCAGCCACGGAGACATCGACTCTATGAACCGGGCAATATGTTCCCTGGCGTTTCCTTTCTCCCCGTTGTATTTTGGAAACTGCGGGGGATGCTTAATATACCCTATCGGGTAAGGTTGCCTCCGAATATGTGCCGGGTAAGGCAGAGTAAAGTCTAACTCTGAGGGTCGAGATGTCTGCCTACGAAGTTGATTGATCACATCGATCATATCATCCTTCATCACATACTGGCTCGTGGCATGAACTCTCTGGGGTGTTGTGATATACTGATGTATCGGCGGTGTGTATGCTAGAGAATTTGGTTGATGCATGCTTGCATCGTGCAAAGGTGGCACTTGTGGCAGCTGCTGGCTCACTCGCTGGACATGACTTGGAATGGTTGGCATTTGCACTTGTGAAAATGCTGGAAGAGCGGTTGGGATGATGTGTGTCTGAGGTTGGCTTGCTTCCACCATGGGTTGTGGCACGTCGCCACTGTTCTGGGGCTCCAAGTTGATGATTGGAATCGACTGATTCTCCATCGATGGAGGTACAATCTAGTTCTCTTTGTTGTTGATGTCATTGTTGTTGTCTTCCACTCCTACTTGATCCCCCTGCGAACTGTCTGGGAACATGGCCTTGAAGGTGGGAATCTGCATCAACTGCTGGCGAAAATTCCCCATTTCCTCTTGCTTTCTTTGCATTTCCAGCATCATGGCCATCATCATCCCTTGGCCTTCTCGTGCTTCCTTCAATGCCTTGAGCATCTTGATTTAGACAAAGATTAAATCGCTTCTCTCGCTTACATCATCGCCTTACTTTCCTGCGTTGGTTTGTTGTTGATTGGCCATGTATGGTGATGTTGAACTCCCTTCTGAAGTGTCTTCAATAATTGGTTGGTCAAAATCCAGATTTGCGCCTTAGAAAGCTTGAGTTTCTTGCCTTGGAACTGGATCCGGTGAGGTAATACTATTTGTTAGTGAGGTAGCTCTTCCTGTAGTTCTCCCACTTCGAGTTGTGGGCATACCCTTCACGAATTCTACACCTCCGTAGCAGAGTCGCCAAATAAATGTGGGCAAGGAAATTGCGCCTTGCTTGTTTAGGGTTTCGTGTTGGCTGAGGAGGAGAGAAATCCACGAAGAGAACAGAATTGATTGATTGATTGAAGAGGGGAGAACGACATGTGGGCGATTATTCCAATGACGTGTGGCAGAACCCCTAGAATCTGGAAACCTTATTAGGGTTATTGGGATTCCAAGAGCCTTCTTCTTTAGTCCTTCTACTCCTAGAATCCGAAAACCTTATTAGGGTTATTGGGATTCCAAGAGTCTTCCTGAGTGTTGAGAGAGAAAGTCTAAGTCATTTGATCTTCCAAGAGTCCAAGTCCTGAGTCTCAATAGAGGTCCCTTTCCCAATGGAATGGAAGGGGTATTTATAGGGTTTTCTGGAAAGTAGTCATGTGCAAGGCACATGCTTTCAGGGAAATTCCAGAAATACCCTTTAGTCATTAGAATATTGCTCATATTGCCCTGTCCTTCTAGCCACCAATCCAATCCCTCAATCAATTCCCAAAACGAGCCGCCTCCAAGAGTCTTCTGCATCGGGACGCGTAGAGGCTTCTCCCAGGTCTAGCACATTTATTTCTGACTTTTTCGTCTTTATTCCATTAGGTTATGCGAACCCTAATTTGCACATTTAATGAGGACGTGGAACCCTAATTGTGCATTTAATTCAATTAGGTCATGTGAACCCTAATTTCACACTTGGGCCCACATATATATATATATATATATATATATATATATATATATATATATATATATATATATATTTTGCTTGACTCCCAAAAATGCATAATAATTTTTTAACTTAAATTTTTACAAAATTGGTAATTTTGGTGTACTTTGGATACATATAAAAAACAATGGTGTATGCGATGCATGTGCAACACTGCTTTTTATATGTATCCAAATTACACTTAAATCACTGAATTCTATAAAAATTCTAGTTGAAAAAACTACTATACATTTTTTGGGAGTCAAAACAAAAATAAATAAATAAATAAATAATTTGAGTGTAATATTCATTTAGAAAGTAGGAATGGTAGAATCAATGTAGAAGGATTGTTTCTTTAGGGTTAATTGCATATTAAACCTCGAAGTATACACCATTTTACTATTCGTATCCCTATGTTTAATTAAACGATCTCATCCCGCTATCCCAAGTACCGTTAAGTAAGCATAACTGACCCTTTTAATCAATTTGTTCACCGAAAATACCCATGTGTCACAATTTAAATGACCAAATATTACAAAAGGGCTTACTTAACGGTACTTAGGGTAGCAGGATGAGAGCGTTAAAGAGCAAGGTACGAATGGTAAAAGGGTGTATACTTCAGGATTTAGTATACAATTAACCCATTTCTTTAATATAATATATATATATATATATATATATATATAGTAATAATATATATTATGTATTTGTTATGAATCCTTATAAGGCATACATCATCTATACCATTGAAAACAAGAAGGAACAACCATAATTAGAAACTAAAAATGGTTGTCCGCTACAATTAGTAGCAGACAGTAAAAAAACACATATCATACGCTACTAATAGTAGCGAATTCTAATCAGAATAATGGTTCGACTTTATTTAAGTAGGGTTTAGATTTATTAACTAAGATTTAGGGTTTATAAACTAGTGTTTAGATAACCCAGTTAAAAATGGAGTTAATAAATCCTAAATCTCGGTTAATAAACCTTAAATTCTGATTAATAAACTATAAACCTTAGTTAATAAAATTAAACAATTATTCTGATTAGCAAATGATAAGTTACTAGTTTTGTAATTATAGTATTATAGTTTTGTAATTACTAGTTTTTGTTTTATGAACTTACCAAATCATAAGTTTTTAGTTTTGTAATTATAACATTATAAAAAAATATGGTGATAAATTATATATATATATAGTTGTATCAGTATTATGCTACACAATTATTCCATGTGTTTAAATAATAGAGTTTTATCTGCCACTTTTTGATAAATATAGTCTTCTTCTTAATGAAAGTATATATAGTAGGCCATATATGATCTCGTACACATATAATCTGTTACTATTGTTTATCTTGTATTGTTGTACGTATCGGTTGTAATAATATCAGTGTAATAATCCTTATATAAATAGTATAAGATAACACCACCTATTATGGTGTGTGAGGATTTTAGAAATATTTTGGTTTATCTTAGTCTCAGAGCTCTATAGAAAATGCCTCCAAGTCAGCCGCCTCTTCATCTTCAGCTTTTATTATACCATCTTATGTTGGGTGTGGGTTCTCACCCATGAGATAGAATCCAATATAGAAAAGAATTGATTTTCTTTATGAGCAAGTAAGTGGGTTTACTTGATATTAATCCAATTAGAAATTGGGTTAATGGAAGCAATATTGGAATTGGAGATTCTATGAAAGGAATCCAAATTGAAAAAGGATTTACTTGTTAGATTAGTTGGTGACCAAGACAAGGAGATGTGATCTCTAATTTGATTAGGAAAATAAATTGTTTCTAATCCATATTAAGAATGGTATCAAAGCCCATAGTTCGATGGGCCCAAGTAACAACTCACTTCAAGGTGCGAGGGCAAGGGTAAAAATTTCGCAGGCCTCGTGGGAGAATCCAAGTATCAACTCCAAGGTGCGAGGGGTGTGCGCGAAGGTACAATTCGCAGGCCTCGTGGGTGGAGTAAATAAAGTTGAATCAGGTGGAGCACAGGATGATTTGAGTCGGGTGGAGCGGGCTTAGGAAGGCTCTAGGGAAGTTGCTGAGACACGTTTGCCCCGGACGTGGTGGAGTAATATTAGAGTCAAGTAAAGCTCTTGAAGGACTCAAAGATGAAGTATTTGAATCAGGTGGAGCAGGGCTCAGATTGCTCTAAGAAAACTGCTGAGACACGTTTGCTGCCGGCGTGATGGAGTAGTATTAGAGTCGAGCAGAGAGCTCTTGAAGAATTCAAAGAAGGTGTGCTTAATGATGAGAATACTCTAGTATGATACTTGTGATGGGTATTCAAGTGAAAGGTGGAGATTGTTGGGATATTTCACATGAATCCCGCATCGGATAAATTCAAGAGTGTAGATGGGTTAATAAGTATGGTAGAGCCTCAATCTAATAGGTTAACCTTTTAGGTAAGGAGGTGGTCCAACATGCTTATTGGGCCCGTCTACACAGGTGTGCGCTACTAGGTGATGAATTGATGTGGGATGGATCGTACAATTACGTTACAAAATGGTATCAAAGCCCATGGTTCGATGGGCCCAAGTAACAACTCACTCCAAGGTGCGAGGGCGAGGGTAAAAATTTTGCAGGCTTCGTGGGAGAGTCCAAGAATCAACTTCAAGGTGCGCAGAGGTAAAATTCGCAGGCCTCGTGGGTGGAGTAAATAGAGTTGAATCAGGTGGAGCACGGGATGATTTGAGTCGGGTGGACCGGGCTTAGGAAGGCTCTAGGAAAGTTGCTGAGACACGTTTGCCCCGGACATGGTGGAGCAAAATTAGAGTCAAGCAAAGCTCTTGAAGGACTCAAAGGTGAAGTATTTGAATCGGGTGGAGCAGGGCTCGGATGGCTCTAGGAAAACTGATGAGACACGTTTGCTGCCGACGTGATGGAGTAGTATTAGAGTCGAGCAGAGAGCTCTTGAAGAATTCAAAGAAGGTGTGCTTAATGATGAGAATACTCTAATATGATACTTGTGATGGGTATTCAAGTGAAAGGTGGAGATTGTTGGGATATTTCACATGAATCCCACATCGGATAAATTCAAGAGTGTAGATGGGTTAATAAGTATTGTAGAGCCTCAACCTAATAGGTTAACCTTTTAGGTAAGGAGGTGGTCCAACATGCTTATTGGGCCCGTCTACACAGGTGTGCGCTGCTAGGTGATGAATTGATGTGGGATGGATCGTACAATTACGTTACAAAAATATTGGAATTAGAGATTCTATGAAAGGAATCCAAGTTGAAAAAGGATTTACTTGTTAGATTAGTTGGTGACCAAGACAAGGAGATGTGATCCCTAATTTGATTAGGAGAATAAATTATTTCTAATCCATATTAGGAATGGATTATGAAGAGTACTATAAATAAGGCTATGAGGGAGTCTTATTTGATACATGAGATAATCTTGGTAGTAAGAAGATACCAAAAGAATAAATTGAGAGAATTACAATTTGTTGTTCGTGGGTATCCGCCATCATCTCTGTTCAATTAAAAGCTTGAAGACTTTATTGCTTGGGGTGTTTTGGGTGGTGAAGTTAATTAGGTTTCTCAACCTAATTAAAGGTAAATTGTACTATCTCAATTTATTGTGAAACCTCAAGTTAAAGGGCATAAAACTTGAGAGGATTATTGTAAGCCCATTATTAGTGATATAGTGGAGATTCAGAGTTTGACCCGTGGTTTTTACCTCTTAATTTTAGAGGGTTTTCCATGTAAATTTGGTGTCTTTCTTGAGGATGGTTATTTGTTATTTTTGTTCTCATAATTAGTTTTGTTGATTTCATATCTAATTGCACAAAGTTGAAAAAGTAATTCCTGGGATATAGATTATTTTTGGCGTACTTTTGTCAACAGTGGTATCAGAGATTTGTTATTTTTGTGGTTTTCTTGTGTAAATTAAATGGAGGATTGGACAGCAGGTTGCATGATTAATCTCAAGGCTATAAATTATGCAATTTGGAAGCCAAGAATGGAGGATTTGCTTTACTGCAAGGATTTGTATGAGCCACTTGAGAACGATGGAGTTAAGCCCACAAACAAGAGTGACGCGCAATGAAATAAGATGAACAGGAAGACTATTAGTCTGATCAGATCGTGGATTGATCAAAGTGTGTTTCATCATGTTGCCACATAAATTAAAGCATATGCTCTCTAGCAGAAATTGTAGTCCCTGTATAAAAGGAAGACGGTGCAAAATAAAGCTTTTTTGATTAAGAAGCTTGTGAATTCTAAATTTAAGGATGGAAACTCCGTTGCAAAACACTTGAGTGATTTTCAGAGTTTGATAAATCAATTAAGTACAATGAAGATGGTAATTGACGATATGAGATACAGGCTTTGTTGTTGTTAAGCTCTTTGCACGATGCATTTGGGATACATTTGTTTGTATCGTCAAATTAACTCCGCTCCTAATGGCAAGCTGACTATGGATATAGTTAATGATAGTTTGTTTAACGAGGAACAAAGGCGAAGAGATACTATGGTGATTAGTGCTGATTCACAAGTTTTTATCGCACAGAGTAGGGGACAAAACAAAGGGAGAAACTCTCCTGAAGATGATAAATCTAGGGAAAGGTCAAGAGATAGAAAAGAAGTAATTTGTTTTCACTGCCAGAAGTTGGGTCACATAAAACGAGAGTGCAGATTTTTAAAGAAGGAGCAGTCAAAGGAAAAAGATGAGGATAAAGATTCGATTGTGTATCTATTCGACGTTAATGTAGCTATTGTTTGTGATGATAAAACCAAGTATCATGTTAATGATTGGATTATTGATTCGGGTGCTTCGTTCCATGCTACTCGCGTGGTGAAATCTTCATATCCTACAGTAGTGGTGATTTTGGCCATGTGCGAATGGGAAACGAAAGTGCATCCAAGATTATAGGCATTGGAGATATTTGTTTGGAAACTAACAGTGGTTGCAGGTTGATGCTGAGAGAAGTCAGACATATTTCGGATATTCGTTTTAATTTGATCTCTGCTGGTAAGCTTGATGAGAATGGTTATAAAAGTTACTTTGGTGAAGGTCAATGGAAGCTCACCAAAGAGTCTCTAGCGGTGACTAAAGGTAAGAAGGTAAACACTTTTTATACGATGCGGGCACATGTGAGAGTTGTTGAAGATGGGGGAGTTAGGCAGAAAAAAGAGTGATACAAAGTCGTGCGAGATGGGAGAAAATCCTTGCATGAAAACCACGAGAGAAAATCTCTTTGTTTTAAATGGGTACCAAAAGTGAAGAAGGAAAGTGATAGCTCACAGCCAGTGTACAAAGCGGTTGTGAATGAATTTGGCAATCAAAAATATGTCAAGTTTGAGTTAGATCCTCCCATTGAGAAGAACCATGCCAACGAGACAAAGCCAGACATGAAAATAGTTGAAAATTCCAAGAAGCTTAAGTTGAGCCAAGATTTCGTTGGAATTAACTCCGAGTAAGGAGTTGTGGTTGGTAATCCCTCCTCTCATGGGTTCGGAGGGGGGTATTGTTGGGTGTGGGTCCTCACCCATGAGATAGAATCCAATATAGAAAATAATTGATTTTCTTTGTGAGCAAGTAAGTGGGTTTACTTGATATTAATCCAATTAGAAATTGGGTTAATGGAAGCAATATTGGAATTGGAGATTCTATGAAAGGAATCCAAGTTGAAAAAGGATTTACTTGTTAGATTAGTTGGTGACCAAGACAAGGAGATGTGATCCCTAATTTAATTAGGAGAATAAATTGTTTCTAATCCATATTAGGAATGGATTATGAAGAGTACTATAAATAAGGCTATGAGAGAGTCTTATTTGATACAGGAGATAAGCTTGGTAGTAAGAAGACACCAAAAGAATAAATTGAGAGAATTATAGTTTGTTGTTCGTGGGTATCCTCCATCATCTCTATTCAATTGAAAGCTTGAAGACTTTATTGCTTGGGGTGTTTTTGGGTGGTGAAGTTAATTAGGTTTCTCAACCTAATTAAAGGTAAATTGTACTATCTCAATTTATTGTGAAACCTCAAGTTAAAGGGCATAAAACTTGAGAGGATTATTGTAAGCCCATTATTAGTGATATAGTGGAGATTTGGAGTTTGACCCGTGGTTTGTACCTCTTAATTTTAGAGGGTTTTTCACGTAAATTTGGTGTCTTGCTTGTGGATGGTTATTTGTTATTTTTGTTCTCATAATTGGTTTTGTTGATTTCATATTTAATTGCACAAAGTCGGAAAAGTAATTCCTGGGATATAGATTAGTTTTGGCGTACTTTTCTCAACATCTTCTTCCTACTCTTTCACTCAAACACAACATAACCTGAGTACTCTCAAATTTTGAGATAACAATTACTATCTGTTATGGCGCACCCAAATTGTCCCCTATCTCTAAGGCCGTAAGTTATTCAATTTCCTTGATGGTTCATTTCCTTACCTTCCGTCCAAAGTCCAAATTGATAGCGAAGAGTCTCCAAATCCAAATTATCAACCATAGATATATCAAGATAATCTTCTATCATGCCTTCTTATTGTGCAGATGTTACTGTAATAATTATTGAATTAATAATATGAGATACTATGGAACAACTACTGTGGTAATTATTGAATGAAATTGTGACGCCCCCAAAATAGGTATACATCACCCATCTTGGGTCGCCAGAAAATACACTACTTACAACTCCATTTATATAACTGTCGTGCAAAATACGACGACTCATATATTATGAGTTTCAATAAAAATATTGTTACGTATATAATACGATAATATTTATACTTAAATTATTACAATGCCATATAAAGTACAGCAGCAATTATATCAAGTCCCCGAAGGAACACGAGAAGATTTATGTTCTCCTCATTCTAATGGAGTGCACCTTTGACGCTTCCATATTCTGATTCGCCTCACCCTATTGTTGTTCACCAAAATTAAATATCAAATGATGTATAAAACATGTCACGCATATTTTAAGTTCTCAGTACAATTATTATGCCATACCGTTTCATAATTTGATTAGGCTTGTGACTAATTCGTATCACCACTTTATACCCATGTTCTCTCTACTAGTCCCAGCTACACTTTTATTACCTGAAAGGGGTGGTGAAGTAAAAGGGTGAGCACAAATAGCCCAGTAAAGAATATCATGACTTAAGATAATTAAATTATCAATAGTCTTCATCAATAATAATTCAGATATTTAGAACATATGGTAGAAGATAAAAGTTTCCAACCATAATAGCAGCGGAATCAATAATCCATTAGAAGAGTCAAGTAAAACATAATGTCTACTATCTCCTCTAGATTAAAAGTCCATCGTAAATATTTCATTCCTGTAATAATCATCAACAGTTCTTGGTTATACCCAAGACAAAGAGAACTCTCATCACCTGTCTTCACCTGAACCACCACAGATTATAATTAAATCACAATTCATATTTATAATCAAGTAAATCAACAGTACAACTTTGCACTACATGCCAAAGATATACAACTGTAAAACCAATAATCAACAGTCCATCTTTGCACTACAGCCCAAAGATATACAAATGTAAAACCAATAATCTTTGAGACTCGACTTAATAGTATCAATGACCACGAATTATCCATTACTACGGGCCAAGGATATTCGTGTTTTCAATTACGATCATAATTATACCGAATAATCCCTGGTCATAATCATACCAAGTCTATCTATGCACTACTGGCCATAGATGACTTTCAACACAATATAAGCATGAGAATGATGACAATGATATATATAATGAATAAACATAAATCATCATAATAATAAGATAACATAGATCTTAGTGATTTTCAACTTAATTATCCAGAGTCCAAATTGATAACATAATAATAGATGAAGCACAAACTATTAAGGATATTCTAATCCTTTCAGGACTTTTCACCATTTAATGATAAACTGAATACACGAATAATAATATCTTACCATAATATGGAGTATGAAAGAAAATGATATTCTTTTTACCATAAAAATGATACCCCCTTACCACAATAATGATATCCCTTACCTTAGCATGTGACTTGATTCTGCTTTCTGTGAAATTGATCATCTTAAATAATGCTTGCATTCCTTATCTACACTTGGAGTAATATTACACTCAATAGAAATACTCACAATATTGAAGTAAGAGAATTCTATATTTTTAGTGTAGTGATCGTGTGTGTTTAGTTGCTCAATCGGGCAACCTAATTATACTGAAAGTTTAGTAAACAACTAGCACACCCGCTTTGACAAAATAACCAAATAAAGTATATAATAATGCTAGTAGTGGAATTTATGGTCCCACAGAGAAAATTAAACCAACTTGTACCAGTTTTAAAAATAATTGAGTTGTGCTCCAGACTACTTTAGAAAAAGTAGAGTGTCGGCAAGTCCTGCCAAACTTACTTTTGTAAAAGAAAATAATTGAACAAACATCTGTATATCATACTTATCTTTAATCAACACCCTTTTCAATCTTTGAACCATTATTCACAATTATTAACATAGACTCAATATTGCCAACTGGTTTACTTATATCATATCAAATACTGTGAGTCACTATGTAATAACTACTATGACAATTATTGAAATAAATATTGAGTGACTTCTTACGTAAGAATCAAATCAATACCTTACTTATAAACAATGTAAATTCTATTAAAAGTAAGGATCAACATCAAATCATAATTATCTCGAATAATATATACACCAACTAATAATTCATTATTCATTTAAAGTTGTCTTTATTTATCGCATAATATCATAATATTTAATAATTTTCATGTTTTACAACTTAGAACAACATCCTTTATCGTCGAAAACATTACACGTTGCATACGTGCATGCCCGACGTCCTCCGATTGCCTCTGAATGCACATCAGTCCCTAAAATAGTCATTTTAGGCCTTGATCCCGACCTCAAATCTCAAAACATAAATAATGAAAGTTTTAGGTCTACTCTTTATCTTTCCGAATCATCCTTAATCACCTCAATCGGAGTTCGTATGAAAACGTTATTCCTAATTTACTAAAGGACATCCGAACAGATTTTGGCTTAACACTTGACCAGCGCCTAGGCACCCAAATTTGGCATTGGGCAAGCACCTAGGCGGCCAAGAACAGATTCAAAGCTTCGAGCCTAGTGCCTAGGCGTTCGACCCTTGATACTTATCTCCAATTTTCCAGATTTTACAACTTTTGACACACATACTTCAAATCTTCATAACTTCTTCATCCATTATCGGAATTAGTCCGTTTTCGAGGCTATGGAAAGCTTGTAACATGATCTACAAAACCCCCATGATTTCATAATTTTTTAGATTCATTAATTAATCCAAAATTTGGCTCCAAAGTCCCCCAAGACGAAGTTTTTCATCGCTTAACATGTTTTACGAAAACTTTCATCACAACTTCAATTTAAATCATTTGTAGTTCTTTCAAATTAGAATATTTCCATAAATTCTTAATCTATAGATCCTCATCCTTGAATTTTACACATAAATCAACCATCAATACTTTTACAAGTTTGATTTAAGTCATCAACATAACTTTTGTTCATCCTCAAACACATGCCCAACTTTTTTATCTTAAATTCTATTATGACATGAATTAAACATAAAATCTTTATCATATACTTCCTTATTACTTTGGATCCATCATGATCCCCTATAACCCAACTTTCAAAAAATCAAACTCTTAGGAAAATTAAAGAGATGAAAAGTATTGGTTTTACAAAATCAAGTAATAAACTAATTTTTCTAAAAATTTCCAGATTTTGTTCTTCATTTGATTTCTTGATTTCTCTCGTTTAATCCTTGTTTATACAAGTTTAAATCATCTCAATCAAGTATGAACAAAATCTCTTCATATAAAATTCATGAAATCTTAAATAGAAAAATAAATCAATGGTTTACACATACCTTTCTTGATTTCTTGATTCCTTAATTTCTTCTCCTTCTTCTTCTCTCTCTCTCTCTTGTCTAATAACTCCCGTGGGTGGAAAATGAGTAGGAGTATCCTTTTTCCTTCTTTTATTTTTCTTTCTTACTCCCTCTTCCTCCTCTTTTCTTCCTTTATCTTTTCTTTGTCTCCCCAATTAGTTCTCTCTCCCCCCTCAATTATCCGATTAATTGCTCATTTGACCATTTATCAATTTAACATTTTTTAAAAATCATAAATTAAATTAGACTTTTATTTCATAAAATTTGGGGTCTTACATAAATACTTAGCTACTTCTACGTAAGTATCAATAATCAAAGATACTGTGCAATATTGTGTGCTACTGTGCAACGCGTATTATTGTACTTTTATCACCGATTATTTTAACAGTTTAACGGTAAAAGTTTTACCGTTATTTTTATAAAAAAGTTATTTATGTCGCTTTCTATATCCGACAGTTATTTTGTTGTGGGGTCCACCAATGATTGAGCCGTTGTACGAATATTTCCCGACCAAATTAATATTTTTCGACAAAACGAATATTTTATATATGACAACTTACTTACTTTGTAAAATTTGTACATATCATCCATAACTATACAATTTATTAAATTATCACCTTACTACAGTAAAACCCCTATTTAGGAATACTCTATATAAGAATAACCTCTACAATATTATAAAAAAAAATTGGTCCCAATTTGGGCCAATTATAAATAGGAATAACCTCTAAATTTTTAAGTCCCGTATTAAGAAACTAGATCTCTATATAGTAATAATATATATATATATATATGAGCGAGAGACAATATTAATTTTAAAAGACTACATTTTTTATAAAAGACTACATTTCCTATAAAGGACTACATTTTCCTATAAAAGACTACATTTCCTATAAAATACCATATTTTCCTATAAAAGACTACTTTGTAGAAATATTTTTAGAATAATAATTATTAGGGAGTTCTTATTGATATTTTTGTTAAAGTGAATATTTTTGGGTATTTGAAAAATATTTTGTACCAATACCTCTATTTAGTAATAACCTCTCGATTAGAATACAAATAGTTTGGTCCCAAGTCTATTCCTAAATAGAGGTTTTAATGTATATAGAATAATATTTAGAGAAAATTAAATTTTTATTTATAAAAAATTAGGGACTTACGGTAAGTACTTCAAAAGGAAAAAAAAGGCAAAACATTCTGATGATGAAGTTAAATTAACTAATGTGATGGATAGATTAGCTACCATATTGGAAAAGTAAGGTGAGACATTTGAAAAATAGGGAGAAGCATTTATCAATTCATCTATGCGAGTCTATTATGAAAATGAGGGTAAAATGCAAATGTGGCACCTAAATTTTAAATTTTTTGGGTATTGAGCCCCTTTCTTTTGGTCAACGTAAATTGAGCCATTTTTATTCAAAAATTTGGATATTGAGCTCCCAAGTGCCACATGGGCGTTGACCAGTAGACGTGACATACGTGACACCGTTGGCGTGTACTTTTTCAAAATTAATTCCCAAAAATGTGTTACTCCAAAGATTTGAACTCAAAACCTCTAATTTGAAAATTTTAATCAAAAGACCATCAAAGCACCACATGTGACACCCCCAAAATAGGTATACATCACCCATTCTGAGTTGCAAAATACATGGTACAGAAACAAATACAACTTCAGTAATACAATTGTCGTGCAAAATACGATAACACATATACTGTGAGTTTAAATACAAATAATGTCTAATAGACAGTATACAAACTCAAAAGCAGTCCTCATTATAATTATTGATACACTATTTTACAAAAATAGTGAGGACTGTTAAAATTACTTTCTAAAATCATCACTCCGTACCCCGGCTAGTTCTTGCTAAATTCTCACCTCCTGAGAAGAAAAATGGAACAAAAAGGAAAAGGGTGAGCTCAACTAGCCCAGTAAAGAATATTATGACTAGGATAATATACAACAATTTATCATTAGTCTTCAACAGGGAAAAATCTGATAGAATATAATAGACAACAAGTTTTAGATCAACAACTGCAGCGGAAACAACAATCCATTAGAAGATTCAAGTAGAGAATGAATTCTACCATATTCTAAGATTTAAAAGTCCATCATCAATATTTTATCCCTATAACTTCAATCAATATACATCTTGAATCAAATATTTATCTTTGCACTACAGGCCAAAGATATTCATTTGTACCACATGTTGATCATGTTCATCTGAACACCTGTACATCTTAGCACTACGGGCCAAAAATATTCATCAGGAAATCATTCATCTTTGCACTACAGGCCAAAGATATTCAGTAATATCATCATTTAGGATTGAGGATGATGAAAAATATTTTAAAGAAAACGAATCCAGTCAGACAAAAGAACAAATATTTGGGATTCGTACTTCAGTTTATCCAAGTTCAAAAATACTCCATAATAACCAATTGTGAAGAAGAATTCAAAATAAAGATCAAAACATGGATACAATCAAAGATAGTAACTATAATAGACATCTTGGACAAAGAAGAGAAAATTTCATTTTGCGGTAAAGAGTGTCGTATTCGTATACGTGAATAGTGCCTTATACATGAATAGTAACCCCGACACAAAAAGGTAAAAATTCCACATGAATAGGAACCGTTGACTTTAACTTTTCTGGGACAGCCTTGTGTTACCATCCCCGCTAGACTTGGTTTCGTTACAATACAATCTCGAGCGATATGTCCTTCCTTTCCACAATTATAGCATACCTTGAACTGTTGTGCACAGTTTGGGCTGATATGTCCCTCTTTCTTGCATTTATAGCATACGACCGGTGGTCATTCTCCTCCCTTAGAACTAGTTGATGTTGGTGTTGCCGTCTTCTTGTCATTGTTGAATCTCCTCTTTTTAAAATCTCCCCCCGACTCGCTTCTTCTATTTTCATGGCCACGATTACCACCAGAGTGGTTACCGTTTTTGTCTGTATTTTTTTTTCCCCGCTGGTTATCGTTGCTCCAATGACTATTGTCACCGGTATGACCCTGGTTGTGGTCCCTCGGGTTGAACATACTCATTATCTCGCTCTAATAATTGAGCCCTGTTGACAACATCTGAATATAGAGAAAATTTATGAGAAATGAGATCTTGACGCATGTCGGGTTTCAAACCTCTCGAAACATCCGCGTCATCGTTCCTCATTCTCCACCAAATGAGGTGCAAACACGGATAACTCATGAACTTCGCCTCGTCTTTGGGACACCGTCGTATGTTGTTTTATTCACCCTAATAAACTCTACCTCCTTCATATGGCGAATACTTTCAGGAAAGTACTTGTCATTGAAAAGTTTCTAAAATATTTCCCAATACATCTTTGAGTGCGGCGGGTTGGAGTGCGCTTCCTGAGACTCCACCGGTGATCGCCTCGCCGAGGAACATAAAGGTGGCAAATGGAACCTTCTATTCCTCCGTGCATCCCAAGACATCGAATATCTTGATAATTTGTTTAATCCACGTTTCCGCCTTGATCGGATCCGGCTTTCCCGTAAATTCTGGTGGTCCCAACTCTTTAAACTGCTTGGTTGTGACAAGTCGCGCATTGCTATCATTTCCACCAGTATTTTGTGCACGAGTCTCCCTCATCTAATTTTACATGAACTGCAAAAAGCTTCTAAACATCCCATCATTCATCATTTGTTTGGTAGTGTTGTTTACAGGATGAATATTGCCTTCTTATTGCACGTTCCCCTAGGTGGTGATTAAAGGTGTGTCCACGGTCTCATTCACTCCACTGTTAATATTCTCAGCTGTCATTCTCAAATACTGCCATAAAACAAGGGTTAATTAAAGAAATTAACATGCCACATAATATCCTTATTATGACCGACCAACAATTAAGCCTAGGTAGGACACACTAGCGAAGGATTTACTCGTCTCTCCCCTCCTAGTACTATTCCCCGATCTCCGCCAGAGACCATATCCCTAAGCTCTGATACTAACTGTGACACCCCCCAAAAAGGTATACATCACCCATTCTAAGTTGCCAAATACATGTTACAGAAACAAATGCAACTTCATTAATACAATTATCGTACAAAATACGATAACACATATACTGTGAGTTTAAATACAAATCTTTGTCTAATAGGCGTATATACAAACTCAAAAGGAGTCCTCATTATAATTATTGATACACTATTTTACAAAAATAGTGAGGAATTTGATAAAACAACTTTCTAAAATCATCACTCCGCATTACCCATTAGTTCTCGCTAAATTCTCACCTCACGAGAAGAAAAATGGAACAAAAAGAAAAAGGGTGAGCTCAACTAGCCCAGTAAAGAATATTATGACTAGGATAATATACAACAATTTATCATTAGTCTTCAACAGGGAAAAATCTGATAGAATATAATAGACAACAAGTTTTAGATCAACAACTGCAGCGAAAACAACAATCCATTAGAAGAGTCAAGTAGAGAATGAATTCTACCATATTCTAAGATTTAAAAGTCCATCATCAATATTTTATCCCTATAACATCAATCAATATACATCTTGAATCAAATATTTATCTTTGCATTGCAGGCCAAAGATATTCATTGGTATCACATGTTGGTCATGTTCATCTCAACACCTGTACATCTTAGAACTACGGGCCAAAGATATTCATCAGAAAATCATTCATCTTTGCACTACAAGCCAAAGATATTCAGTAATATCATCATTTAGGACTGAGGATAATGAAAAATATTTTAAAGAAAACGAATCCAGTGAGACAAAAGAACAAATATTTGGAATTCGTACTTCGGTTTATCCAAGTTCAAAAATACTCCATAATAACCAATTATGAAGAAGAATTCAAAATAAAGATCAAAACATGGATACAATCAAAGATAGTAACCATAATAGACATATTGGACAAAGAAGAAAAAATTTAATTTTTCGGTAAATAGTGTCGTATTTGTATACGTGAATAATGACGTATACGTGAATAGTAACCCCGACACAAAAAGGTAAAAATTCCACAATAATATTCATATCAATATTTCGGCATAATGATATTGAAGGAAATAATATCATTTACAAAAAAAAATAACATCACTTACCTCAAAAGTATAGTACTTCTGACTGGAATACCGGATATAGTGTTGAAGGGAACTTGTATAACAACACTCAAAGTATCAAAATACTCACAAGAATACGCTCGATAATATAGAGAGAGAAATCTTTAATTTCTGATGTGATTTTCCATTCTAACCTAAGCACCCTATTTATAGGAAAATGCTTAGAACACCAAAGCAGAAAATTTAATAAAATATTAATATATTTATATAAATTTTCTATGCCCACTTTGACAATCCAATTTCAGCACATTAACCACACAAGTGGGGCCCACCATCACACAAAAAAACGTTTTTCATAAAAAAATTATTTAAAATTCCAAAAATCAATTATTTCGGAACTTCATTAATTCATAATAAATAGCCCTTTTATCAGAAAAATTTGAATCTTATGTTCATTCCATAGGAAATTCAATTCTCTACAACTTTGTAAGTTTAAGTTTTTCCAAATTTCAAACAAAAATTGACTGAAATCCACATACGGACGATTTTACAAGCTATAATCAAATTTCAGTCAATAAATGGGGTCCACAAACATGAAAAACATGTTTTAAATATTTTTAGTAACAAAATAATCTTCCTCCTCATTTATTCATATATCCCACGTTCATTATAAAAATATCACCATTATTATATTATTATAATATAATAATATATTTAAATAAATTATTTTATCAGAAAAGATAAAATATCAATTTTCAATAATTGTCACATTAAAATTTTTCTCCATATATATCCACATAAAATGAATATTTTCCTTATCAATAATTATTCACAAATAATATTACAGAATCACAATCATCGACAACGGTAGTTCCGAGGAAAAAGGGGCTTTCGATAAGGATTTTTCCTTCTTGGTAGCATGATTAGGTGACCAAACCTCTCATTAAATGAGAACTTTTAGACATTGCCAATAATACTATCTAATATTATTATTCAAATAATATGAATTATTGATCGATAATGGAAAATATTGTATAGTGACAATTATTGAAACAACAATAATATAAAATATCAACGTAGCAATTATTGAATCAATAAAATAAAATATTGAGCGATAATTCTCGTAACAATTATTGAGTAGTGCCTTCTTACGTAAGAATCAATAATTGGTGCAATACTGGTGTCTTTTATTGTGTTTTAACCACGTATTCCAACAATTAATAATAATAATAACTACAGCAGTTATTTATAAACAATTTATACTTGTCGTTTTCTTCTTCCAATCGCTTTTTGTTATGGGGCCCACAAAAGGTTGTGCAGTCGTACGAATATTCTCCGACAGGAAGAATATTCCACGACCAAACGAATATTCCCCGACAACAATGAATAATTTATAACCACTTGATTATTTCAAATATTTGCGCATTTTACCCATAATTAACCACATTAATCAAATCAACCATTACTATTTCAAAATAATAAATAGAGGAAATTCAATTTCATTTATAAAAAGTTGGGGTCTTACACCACATGTATAGTTATTAAATTTGCCCAAGGAATAAATATTGTGCTAAATTAATTAATTATTATTATTACTATTATTATTATTATTATTATTAAAAATTACTTTATAATAATAATAATACTAATAATAAATAAATAAATAATAATACTAACAATAATAAAAATTATAATAATAAAAATTTGTTATTATTTATTTTTTATTATTATTATTATTATTATTAATAATAATAATAATAATAATAATAATAACAATAATAATAATAATAAGAATAAATAATAATAATAATAATAATAATAAATTTTAAAATTTTATTTTTTTTATTGTAAATTATTATTATTGTTTTTTTATTATTATTATTATTATTATTATTATTATTATTATTATTATTATTATTATTATTATTATTATTATTATTATTATTATTATTATTATTGTTTATTAATATTATTATTACACTTCATAAGTTTAATAATAATAAAGAATAAATAATAATAATAATAATATTATTATTATTTATTATTATTATTATTAATATTAATATTATTATGGTTATTATTATAATTATTATTTTGGTTATAATAATAATAATAATGAATTGATTTAGTACATAAATTTTATTGGTTTTATTATAAATTATTATTATTGTTGTTTTTATTATTATTATCATTATTTATTATTATTATTATTACACTTACGTAAGTGTAATAATAATAAAGAATAAATAATAATAAAATATTTTAATTTTATAATTTTTATAATTTTCTTAATTATATTTGTTATTAATTATATAAAAAACATTTTCTATTAATTACAAAAATAACTAAATAACACTTTTTATTTTTTAATTTCTACCATGTATTTTTTGCTAAATTTTCTAATTTTATTGTAATTTTCTTTCATTTTCCCTAAATGTATTTCATATTCCCCTTAATTTTAATTAGCATATTTTTAGTTTTGTGTTTTATAAATGGCTTAATTATATAAAAAAATTATTTGATATTAATTAAAAAATAATTAAATACATTTTTTTATTTTCTTATTTTTAGCTAACTTTTTAAATTTATATTATACTTTAAATTTATTTATTTTATTTTCTTCATAAAAAATTTCTTCCAAATCCATATAATCACCGCCACATCGCATAATCACCGCCACATCAGATTTTTTTTACAAATCAGCCGCTTAGGTGTCATTTTCCTTTTAAAGTCAAAGGATTTAACGATTTTTTTAACTTTGTGTTAGAAAAGTCGAGTACAGTTAGTTGACTGTAAGAAAAAAAAAATTCAATTATCCATTTGTGAGTTGGCCTATAGTACAATGACCAAAAAAGTATTTAACCCACTGTTTTTGTAGGGGTATTTTTGTCAGTTCTATGCCTTACAAAATCTAAAAAATTTTGGTATGATATCATGATGAGTTAACTGCATCCTGTCCAAAGATGACGATTTTTGGATGTGTAGGATAAAAGTTATGGATTTTACGAGAAATGACTACTTACAAAGTAAAAAGGAATAACTCTTAGTTTGTAACTCAAAAAATTATGAAATGTTTACCATAAGTACATATACATAACCAGGACATCCCCTGAAAGTTTCAGAATTGTTGGACAAATTTTTGGTTTATTAAAAATATTTCAATATCCGGTTGTTTTGGACTAATAAAAAATAGAAAATTTATTTTAAAATTTCCAAGACAAATATATGTTCATAAGGGAACTATAAACTATCAAATCCCAGAAAATTAAAACTTTTGGAACTGTTTTGATATTTTTCAAGTAAATGGTTGAGTTATGGATAAATGTGTATAATAAGTAATCTAGTGTTAAAAAGGGTAAAAACGTAATTTTTCAGACCAAAGACCCTTGGTATATAGAAATTAGATTTTTAGAGGGTAGTTTGGTCATTTTTAATAAAATTTAATATTTATGACATTTTAGGTTTGTTAAATAAATGTTATAGTAAATGATAAACAATTAATTAAATCGTTTATAGGTATAATAAATGATTAAAAATATTATTAAAAGATTAATAATATTAGATAATGATTAAAATATTATTAAATCATTAATAATATTAGATGAATATAATATTATTAAAGGATTAATAAAATTTGTAAATGATTAAGATTATTATTAAAAGGTTAATAATAATTGCAGAAGTGAATAAAATATTATTAAATGATTAATAATATTAGTAAGTGATTAAAATATTATTAAAGAATTAATAATATTTGAAAATGATTAAGATGTGGATAAGTGATTAAAATATTATTAAAAAGTTAATAATATTTGTAAACGATTAAGATATTATGAAGTGATTATTCAGAAGTGAGTAAAATATATTAAGTGATTAATAATATTAGACAGAAGTTTTAAGATGATGATTTAGTGATAGTAATGATAATGAGATACTGAATTATTGATTATGTGGCTAAATGTTAGCCAAATTATTAATGAAGTAATAGTATTACGAGGCATGATTGATATGTTATACTGATTGAAAGATCAATCTTATAAATGATAGGTCTTTCATAAGAGATTAAATTAGACTGCTTAGCGGTAATCAACGGTCAAGGCAAGTTTCAAGCATGCTAGTGGATTAATTATTGACAATTATTCCACATCTTAGTGCATGTTGAATATGTTCATTAGGTATGAAAGGCTAATCACCTTGATTATCATAAGTTTCAGTTAAATTGTTCATGGTCATTGTTGACTACTCATCATATATAATTGATTCAGTTATTCAATTATTAAAATTTGATTCATGTTATTTCACAATTATTATACATTGTTGGAAACTTGGAAGTGTATTCCTTTTCAATCACGATATATGATTTTTGTACTTCAACTTTCTGAGCAAAGTAGTTGATCACTCTTGCTATATCATGATAATATTTTCAGTTAAGACGAATGTTCGAAGAAAGACAGAGGCAAGGACAAGTACAAGAGTAGATTATTGTGCACCTTTAACTATTAAGTTATCTGATGTAAATTATTTCTGTAAACCTTTTGAAAATTTTAAAGGTACGTATGTAAGTTAAGGTTGTAGACCTTTAGTCGTTCAGTTTGTAATGTTGACGTATGAAACTTCAAAGAGAATATGAGAATGCTTCTTGTTATGTTATTATTGTTCAATGGTTTTTGTAATAACCTATGTGCTGCCTTGTCATGTTTGATACTTTAACAGAACAATACAATTGTTGGAGCATCAAACCCCAATCAATACACAACGTTTTTTATAAAAAAAAAATGGTGTAATGTGCAAATACTCTAAAAAAACATTGTGTAATGTGCAAATACACAACGTTTTTTAAAAAACAAATGTTGTGTAATGTGCAAATACACAACGTTGTTTGAAAAAAAATGTTGTGTAATGTGCAAAAACACAACGTTTTTTACAAGAAAAAAAATTCTGTAATGTGTCAAACTACAACGTTTTAAAAACGTTGTATATTTGTGTCTAATAGATGATACAGCTAACCACGACATTTTTGGAGACCCAATTACAACGTCTTTTAGAGTTATCTATTTACTTTTTTATACTGGTGTGCAGAATCAACCTTGTCTTCTTGTCTTTATTCCTTTGATCTTTGAGAGCATGTTGTTGTTCTGTTGTATACGCGGCTTCTTGTTCAGCAGTGGGCTCTGTATACCCATTTATTACAATCTCCATTAGGTCCTAAGACCCAAACAATGCATTCATCTGAATACTCCATCTTTCATTGTTGTCCTTCAATAATTTTAGAATTTGAGGCTGGACCAAGCTGTTAGACATTTTGATATGAAAAAAAAAAGAGATATAGAGATTGTGGGCCCATGTGCAAAATTAGGGTTCAAATGACCTAATTAAATTAAATGCACAATTAGGGTTCCACTACCTCATTAAATGTGCAATTTAGGGTTCGCATAACCTAATGGAATGAAGATGGAAAAGTCAGAAATAAATATGCTAGACCCGGGAGAAGCCTCCACGTGTCCCGAGGCAGAAGACTCGTGGAGGCGGCTTATTTTGGGAATTGATTGAGGTATTGGATTGGTGGCTAGAAGGACAAAGCAATATGGGCATTACTTTAATGACTGAAGGGTATTTCTGGAATTTCATTGAAAACATGTGCCTAGCATGTGATGACTTAAGTCCAGGAAACTCTATAAATACCCCTTCCATTCTAGGAAGGAGGGGGACTCTTTTGGTAGCTTAAGGCTTGGATATTCCACCTAAAAGCACTAACAAGATTCGAACACTCTCTCAACTCGAAGAACTGAAGAAGGCTCTTAGAATCTCAATAACCTAACACGGTTTACGGATTCTAGGGGTTACGCCACGCAGCGTCGTTGGAGTGGCGCCCACCTTTCGTTCTCCCCTCTACAATCAATCAATCAATTCTGTATTCTTCGTGGATTTCTCTCATCCTCAGCCAACACGAAACCCTAACCCTATCAAGGTGCGATATCCTTGCCCACATTTATTTGGCGACTCTGCTGGGGAGGTGTAGAATTCGTGAAGGGTATGCCCACAACTCGAAGTGGGAGAACTACAGGAAGAGCTGCTTCACCAACAAATAGCATTACCTCACCGGATCCAGTTCCAAGACAAGTAACTCAAGCATTCCAAGGTGCTGAACACTGGATTTTTACCAACCACTTGTTGAAAGCGCTTGGAAGGGAGTTCGACATCACCACATATGGCTAATCAACAACAAACCAACGCAGGAAGGCAAGGCGAGGATGCAGGTGGAGACCAGACGAATGTTGTGCAACTGGAGATGCTCAAGGCATTAAAGGAAGCACGAGAAGGGCAAGGATGATGATGGCCATGATGCACGAGAAATGCGAGAGGAAGCAAGAGGAGATGGGGAATTTCACTTGACGGTTGATCTGATTCCACTTTTAAGGCCATGTTCGGGGAAGTTCGCGGGGGAGCGGTAGGAGTGGAAGACAACAACAATGGCAGTAACAACAAAGAAAACTAGATTGTACCTCCATCGACGGAAATTCAATCGGTTCTAATAATCAACTTCGAGGCCCAGCACAGTGGCGACGTGCCACAACTTAGGTTGGAAGCAAGCCAACCTCAAACAAACATCATCCCAACTGCTCTCCCATCAATTTCACAGGTGCAAATGCCAACCATTCCAGGCAATGTCCGGTAGTGAGCAAAGAAGCGCCACGGTGCCAACTTTGCATGATGCAAGTGTGCATCAACCAATCTCTCTACCATACACACCGCCGATACAGCAGTATATCACAACCCCAGAGAGTTCACGCCACGAGCCAGTATGTGACGAAGGATGATATGATCGATGTGATCAATCAACTTCGTAGGCAGACATCTAGACCATCGGAGTTGGACTTTACTCCGCCTTACCCGGCATATATTCGGAGGCAACCTTACCTGATAGGGTATATTGAGCATCCCCCGCAATTTCCAAAATACAACGGGAAGAAAGGAAATGCCAGGGAACATATTGTCAGGTTCGTAGAGTCGATTTCTCCATGGCTGGGATATGATAAAGTGAACAACCACAACTTGTTGATGCGGGAATTCAACAAAACTTTGACGGATAGTGCCTTCAGTTGGTACTACAATTTGGAGAAGGGGTCAGTCCATGATTGGGATGACCTAAAATTACAATTTTTTAAGAAATTTTTCTATGTGCAGAAACAGGTAACCATTGTAAAACTCATGCGGTTCAAACAGAAATCGAATGAAGAGCTATCAGATTACATTAGCGGAGTTTTAGGCCCGAGTACACGAAGTGTGCAGGCAGAATTGATTGAAGAAAAGAACCTGGTCAGCATTTACAACAATGGTGCCTTAGATTCCTTCAAGCCCCACCTCATTACCAAGGCTTGTGATTCCTTCGCGACCCTCTCATCTTTTGCACAAGACTTGGGAGGAATCATGACACTACCCACTAGCCATGCGACGGTTACATGGAGGGGCAAGAGGACAGCAACTGTGGCTTTGGCTGACTCTCAGTCAAAACCACAAGGGGGCAAGAGGGAGAAGCATGAGAAAAATTTTGATCGAAGCAAAGGAAGGCCTGGAGACAAATATGCAAGAAAGTCGGTCCCGGAGGCTATCACATGCAGTGAGAAAGCATTCAGGGGTCTATACGAGCAATGGATTGAACATGGGGTGGTGAAACCCCCAAGGCCTAGATTTGAAGTGATGGAAGAGATGAAGAGAAGGCCAGACTTCTGTGTATTCCACCAATACGCGGGACACTCAACTATGGATTGCTATAGCCTGTGTAGGATATTCCACGAGAAGCTGGCAAATGGGGAGATTGAACTGGGAAAGAAAGCGGTGTTCATGACAAGCCAACGCCCAAATCACAAGGGAAAGAAACATGCAACACTATTATCCACAACACAATCCCAGAAGTGGAGATGATGATGGAAGAAAAGGAGGAGTGTGACCCAGGCCTGCAAGTGACGGCGTTAATGAATGGGGCCAAGTTCAAAAAAAATTTCAATCAGATAGGATTGGCCAAGGAAGCAAGGATTGAGGCAACCAAGGCAATCATTAAGGCCGCCGAGACACAGGAGACTTGCATGGCCATAAGCAAAGGATTTGTGAAGACGATGGAGGAAGAAGCAAATAAGATATCTTTCTCTAAAGTTGATAGAGAGATAAGATACCCGCACAACAGACCGCTGTATGTGATAGCAATAATCAATGGCATCGAAGTGCGGAGGGCATTCATTGATAATGGAGCGTCTGTAAATATTATGCCCTACACCATGTTCAAATGGTTAGGCCTGCCAGAGAAGAAGATTGTGAAGGAACAAACAAACATTAGGAGTTTCATGACGAGCACAAGAACCCTAGGACACATCAAGGTAGACGTACAAGTTGGGAAGATTCGAGGGCCTATAATGTTCCATGTTGCAGAGGTGGATGCAGCATACCATGTCTTGCTGGGAAGGGCTTGGCAAAATGACTATGGGGTGGTACCCTCAGTTTTTCATCAATGCCTAAAAGCTATCTGGAAAGGAAGAGAAGTGAAGGTACCAGCAACTCGGAATCCCTTTGGACCAGAGGAGGCACACATCAACGAAGCAACTTTCTTCGATGATGTCGCTGAAGAGGGAGAGAACCAGATCGCGAGGCCTGATTCCCTAACACTAGCAAGCTGGAAGGAAGTGCAGGAAGATAAGTTTGTACCTGCAGAAAAAGTGAAGAAGAAGACTTTAGAACATGGAGAATGTTCTAAAAACATGAAGCCAGTAGTAGTAGACTTGGAAAAGGAAGGAAGAGAAGAAAAGAAAAGGCCAGCAGATCCTGAAGATGCTAGAAATATAATAAATGCCAAGAGAATAGCACAATCTGAGGATGGCCAAAAGGCAAAATGGGAGAGGGTTGTTAAACCCGATGGAAATGTGGTGTTTCGATTGTGACGGTGCAAGGGGGAAGAGCCCAAGGAAGCGTGAAAACCCAACGGCTCAGGAGGTGTCCCTCACTCCAGCAATAATGAAGAAGAAGAAGTTGTACAACAGAAGGTAGAACCAACTCCAGAATGCTTCGAGGATAGGCCAAAACCTTAACAAAATGAATTAGAAGAAGTTAATTTGGCAACGGATGGAGGAACGCCAAGACCGACTTATGTCAACAAGGAGCTTGAGGCTAACCAGAAAGAGGAGCTCATACAACTATTGCGAGAGTATAGGGACGTCTTTTCTTGGAATTACGACGAGATGCCCGGAATTGACAAAGATTTTGTGGAACACAATCTAAACATAAGCCCGGGAATGAAGCCAGTGAAACGAGCGCCTCACAACTATGCACCCGAGGTCGAAACCCAAATAAAGGAATAAATCAAAAAGTTGCTAAAAGTAGGGTTCAATAAGCCAATCCAACATCCAACATGGCTTTCGAAAGATCTTTGCAGGTAAAAGAAATCAAGTGGATGACTACGAATATGTGTCGATTTGAGAGACTTGAACAAGGCATGCAGAAGGACATGTACCCATTACCCAACATAGACACTTTGGTAGATGCAACGGCTAATCATGAGATGATGTCATTCATGGACGGGTTTGTGGGTTACAATCAGATAAAGATGTCTATAGAAGATGCAGAGTTGACAGCCTTTTGTACCCCGTTTGGGAATTTCTACTATGTAGTAATGCCATTCGGATTGAAGAATGCGGGGGCAACTTATCAGAGAGCAATGCATGCTATATTTCATGACATGATTCATTATATAGTGGAGGACTATGTGGACGACGTAGTAGTGAAATCCAAGAAGGCGACAACTCATGTGAAGGACTTAAGGAAAGTGTTTGAGCAATGCCAAAGGTACAAGTTGAGGATGAATACGAAGAAGTGTGCCTTTAGAATGACGGCTGGAAAATTCTTGGGCTTCTTGGTGCATAACAGAGGTTTAGAAGTGAACCCAAGCAAGGGGAAAACAGTTACAGAGATGCCCCCACCAAAGACGCAAAAGCAGTTGAAGAGCTTTCTAGGGAAGGTCTCGTACATGAGAAGATTCATGCCAGCATTAGCCGAAGTCACAGAACCTTTCAGTAAATTGCTAAAAGGAAAGGCACAATAGGACTGGGGGCAAGACTAACAACAAGCCTTTAAGAAGGTAAAAAGAATTTTGTCTTCAGCGCAAACGATAGTAGTGCCACAAAGAGGAATGCCGTTACAGTTGTATATCACATCTACCAAGAAGTCTATAGGAGGATTGATCATGCAAGAGGTGGATGAAGAAGAGAAACCTGTGTATTACATTAGCCGGATAATCAGAGGATCAGAAACTAGGTATTCACAAGTGGAAAGAAATTGCCTAGCGTTGGTGTTCATTGCGCAGAAAATATGGCATTATTTTCTAGCGCACGAAGTAAAAATTGCAACAAAAACTGATCCGATCATATACCTATTGACTAGGCCAGCATTAGTAGGAAGACCTGCCAGATGGATGATGATTCTTTCAGAATACGACATCAAGTGTGTAACACCAAAGGCAATCCGATGTCAAGCCTTGGCATACCTGCTAGCTCAATTTCCAAATGGAGAATATGAGCCCCCTTCTGAGGATCTTCCTGGTGGAGAAGTAGAATCAATCGACTTGATGGATGAGGACCCAGAATGGTGGAGTTTGGCTTTTGATAGAACATCTGCAGAAGGTAAAGGCGGAGCAAGAGTGGTGTTGACCACCAAAGAAGGAAATGAAATATCCTTGTCATACAAATTGGACTTCCCTTGCACAAATAATGAAGCAGAATACGAGGCGTTCATACTAGGATTGTTGGCGGCTCAAGAATTGGGAGTCAAATATCTTAAAGTAAAGGGAGATTCAAACCTTATAGTGCAGCAGATAAGAGGCCAATTCGGAGTGAAGGAACCTATCTTTAAGGCCAGATCGAATTTGTAGCACAAAAGGTGATGGAAGCTTACAAGAAGGTGGTGATTGAATATGTGCCAAGAGGATAAAATAAACAACCTGATGCACTAGCAACAGTAGCATCTCGAGTCTATGTCCAAGGGGGAGATTTGGATGTGAAGGTAATGAAGAGAACCCACCCAACCACGGTGCTAGACTTGTTCCCCAAAGGCATGATAGACGATTGGCAATATAACATCTCCCATCAATTGCAAACAAAGGAAGGAAAAATGCCAATCGTGGAGCTACAGAAGTACAACATCATCAAAGGTGTCTTGTATCACAAAGAAGCAGATGGTGTATTGACACGATGCTTGGGGAGGCAATAAACAAGTAAAGTCTTGCATCAGGTGCATGAAGAGAACTGCGGATTTGTAGACATAGGTCTGTATCGTAGGCTACAACGCCAAGGGTATTATTGGCCTGAAATGAAGAAAGAAGCAGATGCCCTACAACGCCACTGTATTTCATGCCAAAAATACCCTGGGGAGGATGAATGTGCTTTCATTGATGACATAGCGGATTGGCGAATTCCTTATGTGGACTTATTATAAAGCGGGACTCTTCCGACCAAAAAGAAGGATGCAATTATAATAAAGAGGAAGTCACAACGATTCTTCTTACAAAATGGAGAATTGTTCAGAAGAGGTTTCAATGGCAAGCCCCTACAGTGTCTAGAACTAGGTGAAGCCAAAGATTTGGTTTATCAAATGCACAAGGATGAACATCAAGGGGGAGCCAAGTTGTACAAACAACTTATCGATCATGGTTACTATTGGCCAAATATGGAAGGAGATTGTCTAGAATTTGTCAAAAAATGCCACATTTGTCAAATACATAGAAACTTGATACATGCTCCCGCCGTGGATTTGCGCACCTTAGCAACACCATGGCCCTTTCATACATGGGGAATGGATCTTATAGGTCCAATTCACCCTAATTCTAAGGGCAACATATGGATTTTAACTGCCATCGAGATGTACACAAAGTGGGTGAAAGCAGTACCCTTGAAGAAGGCCACGGGACCAGCAGTGGCAAATTTTATCAAGGACCACATCATTTGCCGTTTCGGGATTCTGAAGGTCATTTTGTCGGATAATGGAACTCCTTTCATTAATAGGGACATCAAAAATCTGATGGAAAGATACAGGGTGAAACATTACAAATCATCACTCTACTACAGAAAGGCAACGGACATGAGCGAGAGGCTATAAACAAAACTTTGATAAAAATCTTATCAAAAACCCTAGACGATCATCCAAAGAAATGGGCAGAACAACTACCAATAGCATTATGGGCATATCGAACTTCAAAAAGAAAGCCTCACCGTGAAACCCCATACGCCTTGGTGGTTGGTGAAGAAGCTATCTTGCCGTAGAAATAGAAATACCTTCGGCTCGAATGAGACTTCGAAGCTTAGTCGAGGAAGAAAGCCGACCAGCCGCACTAGAGGCCTTAGCCGACTTCCGGGACAAAGCTAAAGAAAAGCTTGAACGGTACCACGAAAGACTGCGACGACAATACAATACCGCGGTGGTACCACGACAAATTCTGGTGGGAGACCTAGTGTTCAAAACGGCAACTCAAGTTATGAGGGGTACCCCAACCACCAAATTTTACCCCAAATGGGAAGGCCCGTATAGGGTTCGAGAGATCTCCGAAAGCGGGTATTGCAAGATATCTCGTGGGGGATCAGATGCTGTCTCAGGCCCATTAAACTTGAAATGGGTAAAGAAATATTACACATGAGAAGTGCATCACAAAAGTTATACTTTCAACTTCAAAAGTAATCGAGGCACCTGACTCACAGCCCTCAGAAGTTACACTTTTAACTTCAAAAGTGATCTAGGTACCTGACTAACAGCCCTCGGAAGTTACACTTTCAACTTCAAAAGTGATCGAGGCACCTGACTAACAGCCCTCGGAAGTTACACTTTCAACTTCAAAAGTGACTGAGGCACCTGAGTATAAGCCCTCAAACCCGAAAGTTACACTTTAATTTAACTTTAAAAGTGGAGAACGTTATGCTTTATTCGACAAAAGCAAGAAAGTTACACTTTATCTCTAAAAGTGGCAAACGTTATGCTTTCTTCGATAAAAGCGAGATTTACTATGTGAAACGTTATGCTTTTCGTTAAAAGCAATTTTTTATCAATAAATTGACAAACTTTCACTTATAC
Source organism: Panax ginseng (assembly GCA_020205605.1). Lineage (NCBI taxonomy): Eukaryota > Viridiplantae > Streptophyta > Magnoliopsida > Apiales > Araliaceae > Panax > Panax ginseng. The sequence goes on along the minus strand of CM035136.1, from coordinate 25,739,295 downwards.
TTGAATGTTTTAATTTTCTTAAAAAAAAGAGTATAAATTCAAGTGTTGGTTTGTGGAAAATATATTTTTTTTTTGACAAAATTCATGTTTTCTTATAATACCTATTGTTGTCTTGGAATATTAATTTGAATAACTTGAGATTCAATGATAAATATTGAGTTTTAAGGAATCATTCAAATTAAAGGCAATCAACAAGGTTAAAGAAACCACGTTCTGATAAATGAAATATTTGTAAATGAGTTTCTGAAACAAGAAATTGAAAAAAAAACTACTACAATAAGTTATGATCTAAAGGCCAAGACATATCAAAATGAAGAGGAGGCATAACTAAAGCTTCCAAGTTAGCATCGACAGCATCTCGAATCTTAAGATTTGCAGCTTTCAGCTCCCTAACCTGTTGGGTAGTCGACTCTAAGTCCCGGCATTGCCGCTCTACCTCCTGAAGTTTTGCCTCTAAGTCCCGGCGCTGGCCCTCTAAATCTTGAGACTGGATCTTCAATTTTCTTGCAGCATCACCAAGCTCAGAAAGCTGCACTGAAAAGGATTCATCTTCACACTTATATACAGCAACCTCTGAACGTAGTGAAACAAGATTAAAACTCAACTTGAGAAGATCCAACCTATCACGAAAAGGAGACATGTCAACACCTACGACTGCAAGGTCTTCTACATCATCGCTAAACTTCTTCAAGTCCTCAACTCGCAAAGAATATAAAGAAAGAGTATGCAACCCAGGAACAAGGCCTGCGAGCTGGTCTAGGAAGAGGGTTTGGGTGGAAGTTGTCTTAATAATCGATTCGGTCAAGAATCTGCGGGAGGCCCGAGCTAGAGACGCCCGGACTTTCCGACTAGAAGGCGATATCTCGAAACCCCTCCAAGAAACAAGATCCCCACTTGGATTGAAGGAAGCTCTGACAGGAGCTACTTTAGAGGCCACCATAGAATCTGTCGAGACCAGGGATGGAGGAGCAGAAAAATGTTGTCTGACTAAGGATTCCTCGAAGCCTTGGTCACTGGAGGATAACCAAGGTCACTATATAAGAAAGTGGGAAACATCCGAATGGAGAACGGCAAATAACGCGAGTGCCTCAACGGGCAAAGGCAAATCTTTCATCCTCTCGTTTTGAAAACAAGATGTCAAAGCACAATATATTATAAAGAAAAAGAGGAAAGAAAATTCAAGATAAATCATTTGTGGATTAAAGAAGGATACTCACAATATAGTCAATGGAAAAGGAGTCGGGAGATGCCACAGAAAGGGGAATGTCATTCAACCCACCCAAAGTACTATCAACAATGCCCTCCCGAGCAATCACCAACTCGGTAGAATCCTTTCGGGGAGGATGAACATCACCAATAGTTTCAGAATGATTCTCCTGGGGAAGTAAGAGTCTCATCAACATCTTCAGACTCATCATGAGGAGCAGGCATAGGAAGGTTTGAAGAAATTGTCAGATCACCCACAATGAAGACTCGAGCTCACATCAGACAAAGTATCCTTAGCATCTAGACTAACACAATCGTCGCGAGGAGTAGATGACTCAATATCAACAAGGATAGGTTGGACGGGCTCACGACTAGTGGAAGCTACCGCGGAAGCCTCATTTGTAGTACTATATATTAACCCAAGAGGAACATCATCATCATCTTCATCGACCACGGTAACCTAAAATAAAAAAATAAAGGAAATAATTACTCAATGATATGTGAAAGCAGTAATACAAGGGATGAAAGAAAAATGAGAATAGTACGACAAATTACCAAATTTCTACGGCGCTTCTTGATCGGATCCTCTGCTAACGGGATACTAGGATCAACATTATCAAGGGGGCGTTTTGCTAATGGCTTTATGATAAGCCTGATAGGAGGATGACTGATTGGAACCACGGCAAAAGCAATAGGAGGAGCTATCTCAGAATCAGTAGTAGTAGCTGCTCTCGTTTTAGAATGAGTAACTCTCATCTCCTCGGCATCAGAGGATCCCTGGGGAGGAGCTAGAGAGGACACCCGAAACGGAGCCCGTGGTGGAAGACTCCTGGAAGTAGTGGGAACCTGTGATGGAATGATCTGCTGAGGGGGAGACGACTTAGGCATCAAAATGTTACAGCTCCACCAACAAAGCTCTGGGACCGCCAAAGTCTCGAGCGAACATTGGGCTTAAGAGCATAGCATAGCAATGGCCCCATTGAAGGCGTTGTGGAATAGAGGCGGCAATGAACAAATCAAGGTATCATCCTCCCATCTTTTAAGATTGACTTGCCGAGAATTACGTTCTCCAATGAGTATATCGCCTGGCCCGGAGTCATCTGGTATGACAAAAGGAAGGGATCTATAGGGATCACTTGATAGCCTCGGAAATGCCCATGTAAAAGAAGAGGAGGTAGAGATGAAATTGAGAAGAGCATCCTCATAATTCCCCCGGCAAGTGTGACCAAAAGGGCGTTCCTGGTCATATCTGAATTGTCTCATGACCCTGTGAGGATAATACAGTACAGTGCCAAAACTATTATTCTCAAGGAAATAGGGAAGCTCTGTAGACCGAAGGAAAATGAACCAAGACAGTGCGGATGTGACGCCCCCAAAATTAGGTATACGTTACCCATCTTGGGTCGCCACTTACATGGTACATAAATTCAAATACAACTTAATAAAACAACCGCCGTAGGTACAACAATACGACAAAAACATAAACTATGAGTTTGAATACAAATATTGTCTACTAGAGATTATACAAACTCAAAAGGAGTCCTTATTACAATTATTATTACACTATTTCACAGAATAGTGAGGACTACTAATGCTATCATCTAGTTCGTCACTCCGTTCCCCGACTAGTCCCTGCTACGTTCTCATTTCCTGAAGAGAACAATAAAAGTAAAAGGGTGAGCTCAACTAGCCCAGTAGGAAATATTATGACTAAGATAATGCAGAATATATTATCGTTAGCCTTCAACAGTGTTAAACTGATACAATATAACAACCATCAAGTTTAACTGCAGCGAAACAAGCAATCGATTAAAAGAGTCAAGTAGAGAATAAAATCTACTATCTTTTATGATTTAGAAGGTTTTTCATCACTTTTATCGCTGGGACTCAACTTAATAAATAATCCACATCGTCGAATCACCCCCCGCACTCACGACCAAGGATATTCTTTAGTATCACAACCACATTATTATCCATGCACTACGGGCCAAGAATATTTGTGTATTCATTAATGGTCATGATCATGCCAACAATCTGTCCATCAATGCACTACTGGGCCAATGAGGACTTTTACCACATCATTTGTAACATTACTTACCATGATTACACCAAATAATCCTCGGTCATAATCATACCAAGTCCATCTATGCACTATAGGCCACAGATGACTTTCAACAAAATATAAACATGAGGATGATAACAATGATATAAGAATTCAATAAAACAAGTTCAAGAATTATTTTATCCGGGAACTAATAACGTCCAAATTGTCAACATGATACTTCTTTGTAGAGTAAAATTCAAGAATGCTCGGAAGAATATTTCTATGAAAGATCTTTGGATGAAGCGCAAATATCAAGGATATTCCACTAATTTCATGGAGTATAGAAAGTCAAAACTTTAACCAATTTGAGTATATTAAGGAATGGAATATCAAAAGAAATCACCGGGCATGCGATAGATCCTTACGAGCAAAAGTTATTCCAATGTAATAATAAATAACGGAATCAGTCCGGCCAGTAAAACGTCTGATGCGAGGATATTCCAATGAGAATAATAAAGAGCGGAATCGGTCCCGTAAAATGCACCGGACGAGGATATTCCAGCGAGTAATAATAAAGGCGGAATCAGTCCCGTAGAGAACTAATGTGACGGGATATTCCAACGGAGAATAATAAAGAGCGGAATCGAGTCCGGTAGAGAACGCACAAACAGGATATTCAACGAGAATAATAAAGCGGAACCAGTCCGGTGTAGAACTTGATGCACAGGATGTTCCAACAGAATGATAAAGAATGGAACAACAAAAGAATTTCACCAAGTATAGGGTAACTCACAGATATCTGAGTTATTCCAACAGAATAATAAGAATGGAATAACAGAAGTTCTCTTCATAGATAAGAAAGAAATAATACTCCCTACCTTTAGAAAAACTGGATACTGAAATAGTGAGGTAGCAGACTTCTCTTCTTCTTTCTATAATTTCTCTCTATAATAATCGCTCTAAATCTTTTGTGAATTGGTGAGAAATGAAGGAAGAATGAGCTTCTATTTATAGAAAAATATAGTTTCGATAATTGCACGTTTTGGGGCTCGAAAATTATAGTATAATACCTCCAACTTTTCTTTCATTTTTAATTTAGTCCTGCAAGTATTATCAATCTTGCACCAACTCCCCTAATAGTAAATAATGTGAATCAATAGTTCAATCATGTGAATCAATAGTATAATCATGTGAAAAATATGAATTACAGTATAGTACCTCCATCTATACCTCCATTTTTAACTTAGTCATGCAAGTATTATCAATCTTGCACCAACTCCCCTAATAGTAAATAATGTGATTCAATAGTACACATATGTGAACAAATAGTTATATAAGCATGTGAATTAGTAGCAATTAATTGCTTATTTATCCAGATAAATTACTAGGATTTATCGATATATAACCCTAGACATCAATTATCATCGGAATAAATGTCAATTTTCACTAACACAAACAATTCCAACATAATAAAACTATTTTTATCAAAAATATAAATTTTGAAATTTTGAAGTTTGACTTTTCCCAAAAAAGTCAACTGTTGACTTTTTGACCAAATAGTGAATCCCGGAAAATTTTGTGTTTATAGACTATTTTACTAATTTTCATTGTTAGGACTCAAATATCACGTCCGCTCTCCAAATTCAACTCGAACAACATTCATCATTAATATTATAACTCACAATATTTATGAACCGTGTCATTCCTGGAAAGAGGGCTTTTCAATAAGGATTTCTCCCTATTATGGCGCATGATTAGGTGACCAAACCTCTCCTTGATGTAACTTCTAGACATTGTAAATATTGCAATTTATAATATGAATAACTTTGTCGTCTCAAGTATTGATTTAATAAAAAACATTTTATGCGAGATGATACCGACCATAATTGAATCCAAAATATGATAGATATGATGCAACAATTCATCGTAGTAATAATTGAGTATAAGCGAGTGACTTCTCACGTAAGCATCAATAATCAATACCGTGCTACTATGCAACCACGCGTATTCATCGTACTTTTAACACGTGGGTGTTTCAACGAGTTAACTGTAAAACTTCCAACGTTATTTTTTCATAAAGTATTTTTGTCGTTTTCTCAATTCGTGATAATAATTCCGCCATGGGGTCCACCAATGATTGTCTTGTTGTACGAATATTCCCTGTTAAAACGAATATTCCACGACCAATCGAATATTATATAACAACTTGCGTACTTTGCAAAATTTGTAAATATTACCCACAACTATAACATTATATCAAATCCACACCATAATATTCAAAAATATATTTCGAGAAAATTTAATCTTTATTCAAAAAGTTGGGGTCTTACAACCTCCTCCTTCTTATGAAATTTTGTCCTCGAAATTAGGGTGCGTACCTGGTATGTCGAAGAGGTAAGGATACTTTGATTTCATTTCAGATTCTAACTCCCAGGTCATTTCCTCAACATCGTGGTTTCTCCACAAAACTTTGACTTGAGGTATAACCTTGGAGCGTAGAATATGTTCCTTCTTATCCAAAATTTTAATAGGAACCTCTTCATACGTTAAATCTTCCTCTATTTAAATCCAGGTTCTAACTCAATAATATGGTTCGGTCTTTCACATATTTTCGTAACATGGATATGTGAAAAATGTTATGAACACGAGACATACTTCAAGCGGTAACGCAAGTCTATGAGCCACGATTCCTCATGGATCGAGGATTAAAATGAGCCAATGAATCGAGGATTGAGCTTTCTCTCTTTTCAAATCTTGTAACTCCTTTCCATAGAGCAACTCGTAACAACACATGATCTCCAATATCGAATTCTACATCCTTTCGATGAAGATCAGCATAACTCTTTTGTCGATCTTGTGAGGTTTTTATATGTTGTCGGATCATTTAAATCTTTTTCGTAGTCATACGTACCAACTCTGGTCCCAACAACGTTGCTTCACCCACCTCATCCCAGCATACTGGAGAACGACACTTTTTTTCATACAACGCCTCGAATGGAGCCATGCCAATACTTGCTTGATAATTGTTGTTGTAGGAAAACTCCACCAATGGTAAAAACTTGTCCCAACTTCCCTTGAAGTCAAGGACACAGAGTCTTAATAGATCTTCAAGAGTTTGAATCGTCCTCTCCGACTGCCCGTCCGTTTGAGGATGATATGCCGAGCTAAATCGTAAATTTGTGCCCATAGCTTTTTGAAAACAAAATCTTGAAGTGAATCTTGGGTCTCGATCAGAAACTATGGATACTGGAATACCATGCAATCTTACAACCTCGTTTATGTACATACGAGCAAGACATTCAAGTGTATAAGTTTCTCGTATCGGTAAGAAATGAGCAGACTTGGTCAATTTATCAACAATGACCCAAATCGCATCTATGCCTTGAGAAACTTTGGGAAGACCGGTAATGAAATCCATGGTAATGTGCTCCCACTTCCATTCTGGAATTTCAAGTGGTTGCAATGGACCTTTTGGTACTTGATGCTCCGCCTTGACTCGTTGACAAGTTAAACACCTTAAGATAAACTCTGCTATCTCTCTCTTCATATTGCACCACCAAAATGTATGTCGAAGATCACGATACATTTTGGTACTCCCAGGATGGATTGCAAACGGTGTGTTGTGCGCCTCCATCATGATTTTATACTTAAAATCAAGGTCGTTATGAACACAAAGTCTGGAGTTGACTCAAAGTATTCCTTCCTCATCGATTCTTGATTCCCGCATAGCACCTTCTTACACTTTCTTCTTCATACGCATTAGCTCCAGGTCTGTAGCTTGAGCAGCTTTAACTTTATCGATTAAAGTCGGTTCTACTCGTATATTCGCCATCATCACATGGGTCCTTGGAGTCTTTAACTCTATCTCCATCCTTTGCAAGTCACACAAAATGGGCTTTTGTGTTGTGAATATTGCACTCGTACCTGTATATGATCTTCTACTCAATGCATCAGCTACCACGTTCGCTTTTCCAGGATGGTATTGGATGGTATGATCATAATCTTTCAACAGTTCAAGCCAATGTCGTTGTCGCATGTTGAGTTCCTTTTGAGTGAAGAAATATTTGAGGCTTTTATGATCCGTAAAGATCTCCACTTTCTCCCCATACAAGTAATGCCTCTAAATTTTAAGTGCGAAGACAACAGCTGCCAACTCTAGATTATGAGTAGGATAATTCCTCTCATATTCTTTGAGTTGTCTTGAGGCATAGGCTATGACTTTCCTATGTTGCATGAGAACACATCCTAACCCTTTGCTTGAAGCATCACTGTAGATGACAAATCCCTCCGAGCCAAATGGTATTGTCAGAATAGGTACTGAAATGAGTCTCCTTTTGAGTTCTTGAAAACTCTTCTCACATTCCTTGCTCCAACCGAACTTTGTATCTTTCTGAGTCAGCTGAGTTAATGGAGTAGCGATTCGAGAAAATCCGTCCACGAATATCCGATAATAACCAGCTAAACCGAGAAAGCTACATACTTCGATCACTGATTTGGGTTGCTCCCAGCTTTGAATAGCTTCAATCTTTGCCGGGTCAACGGATATTCCATGACTTGATACTACGTGCCCAAGGAATGCTACTTCCTTAAGCCAGAACTCGCATTTCTTTAACTTGGTATAAAGCTTATATTCACGAAGCTTTTGGAGTATCAGCCTCAAGTGTTGCTCATGATCTTCATGGCTTTTGGAATAAATAAGGATGTCATCAATAAAGACGACCACAAAGTGATCCAAATATTCCTTGAATACTCGGTTCATCATATCCATGAAGGCAGCAGGAGCATTAGTCAATCCAAAAGACATGACTAAGAATTCATAATGCCCATACCAAGTTCTGAAGGTAGTCTTTGGAATATCCTCAGTTTTAACCTTCAGTTGATGATATCCAGAACGAAGATCGATCTTTGAAAAAAATTGTGCTCCTTGGAACTGATCAAACAGGTCATCAATACGTGGCAATGGGTACCTATTTTTGATGGTGACATGATTCAACTCCCGATAATCAATACAAAGTCGTATACTCCCATCTTTCTTTTTCACGAATAGAGCAGAACACCCCAAGGAGGCGTCTTGGGGACGAATGAAACCAATGTCTAACAATTCACGAAATTGGGTCTTTAACTCCACGAAGTTCAATAGGAGCCATTCGATATGGGGCTTTGGAAATGGGTTTTGTACCGGGTTCAAGGTCGATACAAAATTCAACTTCACGCTCTGGGGGTAGGCCAGGAAGTTCTTCAGGGAATACGTCAGGAAATTTATTAACAATAGAAATATCCTTCAAATCTGATGTATTTTTGTTTAAATCCGTGACATGAGCTAAGAAAGTTTGACATCCGTTTTTCAATAAACGAATAGCTTTATGGCTTGAGATGACCGTGATTGATTTTAATGGTTTGGTCGCTTGAATTCGCATAATAGGTTTATTAGGAATATGAAAGCTAACAACCTTACGAAAATAATCAATTTTAGCATGATGAGTAGTTAACCAATCAATCCCTAGAATCACGTCAAATGCAAGTATTTTTAAGGAGATAAGATCGACAGGTAATGTGTGATTACCGATTTGAATCAAACAAGACTTATAAAAAGTGGATGTAATGAAGGTTTCTCCTATTGGAGTTTCAACAGATAAGTCAAAGTCTAATTTCTCCGGAGTCAAATTTAATCGTTAAGTGCAAGTAGGAGAAATAAAAGAATGGCTAGAACCGGTATCAAATAAGGTATAAACTTCGCTAGAGTTTATGATAAGCTTACCCATGATGACCTCGTTCGGGTTCCTTGCTTTCTGGGAGGTCACAACAAACGCTCTCACTTGCACTACCGACTTTGACTTTTCTGGGACGGCCTTTGGTGCCTCCATCCTAGCTGAACTTGTCTTCGGTGAATGACATAATCGAGCTAGGTGACCTTCTCTTCCACAATTATAACACGCTTTGGATGGCATCGCGCAGTTTAGACTGATATGTCCCTCCCCTCCGCATTTGAAGCATATGATAGGTGGTCGTTCTCCTTACTTAACCACGGTTGCTGGTGCTGACGTCTTTCCACCATTGTTGAATCTCCTTTTCTTGAAATATCCATTTTTACTGTCTTGGCCATGATTACCACCGAAGTGGTTACCATTTCTGGCATGTTGATTCTCTCCACGCTTGTTATCAGCGTTTCGATGACTGTTACCACTGGTATTTTCATGCTGCCGGCTGCTTTCCCTTGGTTGCGTTGACTCGTTACCGCGCTCTAATAACTGAGCCCTATTTACAACATCTGAGTACAAACACAGTTTATGAGAAATAAGATATTGACGTATCTCCAGTTTTTAACCTCTTAAAAACATTTGCAACATTCGCTCCTCATTATCGACCAAATGGGATGCAAACCGGGATAACTCTGCAAATTTAGCCTCGTATTGCGACCCGATCATATTGTTTTGTTCCAACTTAATAAACTCCACTTCCTTCATGTGATGAATACTTTTGGGAAAGTACTTGTCGTTGAATAGCTCTTGGAACTTCTCCCAAGACATCTTGAGTGCGTCAGTCAGTGAGTACGCTTTTTCTGATTCCCACCAAGATGTCTGCCTCTTCAAGCAACATGAAGGTGGCGAAGGGAACCTTTTGCTCCTCGGAGCATCCCAAGACATCAAATATCTTGGTGATCTACTTTATCCATGCTTCCGCCTTAAGTGGTTTAGGCTCTCCAATAAACTCAGGTGGTCCCAGCTCCTTGAACTGTTTAGCGGTGACCGTCTGAGAGTTTCCAGTGTTTTCTCCTACATTTTGGACAGGAGCCGCTCTCGCCTGATATTGCATGAATTGCATGAAGCCTCGGAACATTCCATCGTTCATCATTTGGTCAGTGTTGTTATTTGCATGAGGATTGTCGCCTTCCTGATGCACATTGTCCTAGTTATTGATCTGTGGAGACTCAACGGTCTCCTGTGCTCCATTGATGTTCTCAACATTCTCGGATGCCATTTTCAAATACTGCCACAAAACAAGGGTTAATTGACATGCAACATATTATCACTATACTCTAACCGACCAATCAAATACCAAATAAACTTAGGTAGATCATACTAGCGAAGGAATTCCCCGTCTCTCCCCTCCTAGTTCTAGTCTCACATCTTAGCCAGGGATCATATCCCTAAGCTTTGATACCAACTGTGACGCCCCCAAAATTAGGTATACGTCACCCATCTTGGGTCGCCACTTACATTGTACATAAATTCAAATACAACTTAATAAAACAATTGTCGTGTACAATACGACAAAACATAAACTGTGAGTTTGAATACAAATATTATCTACTAGAGATTATACAAACTCAAAGAGTCCTTATTACAATTATTATTACACTATTTCACAGAATAGTGAGGACTACTAATGTTATCATCTGGTCCGTCACTCCGTTCCCCGACTAGTCCCTGATACATTCTCATTTCCTGAAGAGAACAATAAAAGTAAAATGGTGAGCTCAACTAGCCCAGTAGGAAATATTATGACTAAGATAATGCAGAATATATTATCGTTAGCCTGATGTTAAAAGCGATACAATATAACAACCATCAAGTTTAAGCAGAATGAACAAGCAATCGATTAAAAGAGTCAAGTAGAGAATAAAATCTACTATCTTTTATGATTTAGAAGGTTTTTCATCACTTTTATCATTTGGGACTCAATTTTAATAAATAATCCAAATCATCGAATCACCCCTGCACTACGGCCAAGGATATTTTTTAGTATCACTACCACAATTATCTATGCACTACGGGCCAAGAATATTTATGTATTCATTAATGGTCATGATCATGCCAACAACTGTCCATCAATGCACTACGGGCCAATGAGGACTTTTACCACATCATTTGTAACATTACGGTCATGATTACATCGAATAATCCCTGGTCATAATCATACCAAGTCCATCTATGCACTATAGGCCACAGATGACTTTCAACAAAATATAAACATGAGGATGATAACAATGATATAAGAATTCAATAAAACAAGTTCAAGAATTATTTTATCCAGGAACTAATAACATCCAAATTGTCAACATGATACTACTTTGTAGAGTAAAATTCAAGAATGCTCAGAAGAATATTTCTATGAAAAGATACTGGATGAAGCGCAAATATCAAGGATATTCCACTAATTTCATGGAGTATAGAAGTCAAAACTTTAACCAACTGAGTATAATAAGGAATGGAATATCAAAAGAAATCACTAGGCATGCGATAGACCGCACAGGCAGGTTATTCCGACAGAATAATAAATAACGAAATCAGGTCCGGCGTAAAACGTACAGACAGGACATTCCAATAGAATAATAAAGACGGAATCAGGTCCGTGTAAAACGCACTGACATCAATTATCATCGGAATAAATGTCAATTTTCACTAACACAAACAATTCCAACATAATGAAACTATTTTTATCAAAAATATAAATTTTGAAATTTTGAAGTTTGACTTTTCCCGAAAAAGTCAATTGTTGACTTTTTGACCAAATAGTGAATATCGGAAAATTTGTGTTTATAGACTATTTTTACTAATTTCGTCATTCCGGACTCAAATATCACGTCCGCGTCTCCAAATTCAACTCCGAACAACATTAATCATTAATATTATAACTCACAATATTTATCAACCGTGTCGCTCCTCGAGGAAGAGGGCTTTCAATAAGGATTTCTCCCTATTGGCACGCAATTAGGTGACCAAACCTCTCCTCGACAGAACTTCTAGACATTGTAAATATTGCGATTTATAATATGAATAACTTTTGTAAATCTCAAGTATTGATTTAATAAAAAACATTTTATGCGGATGATAATCGACCATAATTGAATCCATAATATGATAGATATGATGCAAACAATTATTGTAGTAATAATTGAGTATAATCGAGTGACTTCTCACGTAAGCATCAATAATCAATACTGGTGTCTACTATGCAACCACAGATATTCTTTTCTTTTTAACACCGGGTGTTTCAACAGATTAACAGTAAAACTTCCGTAGATTATTTTCATAAAGTATTTTTGTCATTTTCTCAATCCGACAATAATTCCGTTGTGGGGTCCACCAATGATTGTGTCGTTATTTAATATTCCTGTTAAAAGCGAATATTCCCCACCAATCAAATATTATATAACAATCTTGCGTACTTTGAAGAATTTGTAAATATTACCCACAACTATAACATTATATCAAATCCACACCATAATATTCAAAAATATATTTCGAGAAAATTTAATCTTTATTCAAAAATTTGGGGTCTTACAGCGGAGCCACTCAAGCTATTTCTGTTGAGGTTGGAGAAGGTACGAAATATGTGCTTGTAGAAGTGAGGTAGATGACCGCAACCCCCTGAAACAATGGTATAGGGACGAGCAGTGAAGCATGAATAATCATCAAGGAAATATCGCAAATCCGTACTGTCAAGACTAGAGCGGTGATCAATCCAACGTAACATACGAGGAATGATGTTGTGTGGTGGGAGAGAATGAGACTTCTTCTTCTTCATAGAAAGATGCTCAAGATCGGAATAGCCCGGAAAGCGCTCGAAAAGAAAGATTTGAAGGAAGGAGCATGGAATGAAGCAATTGACATCATACCTGAGTAAATAAAAAAAATATATTATAGAAAAGGTTAAAGGAAAAAAAACGCAGTTTGAAAGACAATTAAATATAAAATATGAAAGTGATTACCTCCGAACGGATTCTTTCATGGCAAGGGTTGTTTCGTCTAGGCGACGATATAAGGTCCCTAGGAAGAGAGAAGCAAGGGGAATCTCCGAGCCTCGGGATAACAACGCTGCCAAACTGAACATACGGGCAGAAGGACCGTCTATGGGAGACCCAGGGAAGATGAAACGGGACAGCCACATAACCAGATAAGCCGCCAGAGGAAAGGGACAAGTTTCTTCATGGAAGGCAAGAACAAACTTGTCGTGAACAGAGCTGTTCCACTGGTTGGTCTTGTAATCACGGAAGAAATAACGCACCCAGGATAACCAAGAATTCTTTTGCCGACTTGAGCTCTCGAAGTCCGGAAGGAGCGTATCACCCTTGAAGCGGGAAATGAAGTGGGAAGATTGCTTGAAGGCCTCCGTCAAGTAGGCAACACAGTCGTCATCCCTAGTGGACATGCTAGAAGGACCACAGGAGTTTGAAGCAACAATAGGAAGGCTACAAGATGTAATTCAGGATAAATATATATATTTCAGAAACATGAGAATGAATGAAAGGAATAAAAGAAGAAAACTTACTGATAGAGGGCATAAACATCCTCTAGAGTAGGGGTGAATTCCCCTCAGGCAGTGACGAATGTGCAAGTAGAGAAACACCATCGTGAGATCAACACAGTAAGTGCGTTATGGTCCTGGTGAATCTGTAGGTCTCTACACAATTGAACACAGCGAAAGATACTCGCATTCTTGAGTATTTCCACGTATTCGGCGTTGTCAAGGATCTCGTCGGTCCAATCCTGCCATCCTTGAATGCGACCAGATGAATCTGATAGGAAACGAAGGGGACTGAAGGGGTACTCTTGCTTCTCTATGCATAGGCGGGGAATGCAATCGGCATGAGGGAAGTCATCTCAACCTCCAGAAGCTGGGGCATACAGAAACAAGCCTTCTTTCTCTGGTGGAGGAAAAGTTGTACGGTCATAGTCTCTAACTCTATCCCAAAAGACGTCAGAAGGACCAAAGAAGGGAGCTCTTCCCCAATCAGTGATGAATGGGGACTCCTTGGTAGTTCTTAGTTCTGCAGAGTATTCAGGAGAAAGGGCCTACAAACAAGGGGAAGTTCATTATAACAATTTTAAAGAAAACAAAGAAAGGATGTAAAGTATGTGAGCTTGAAGTACTCACCATGGCAAAAAGGAGCGAACGTCCCAGAGTTAACCTTCAAAACACCTAAAAAGAAGAAGAAACAATGTCAGAAAGATTGATGGAGTACATTTATGCAAGAAAAAATTCCCGAAAATTTTTGAAAAAACTTTGGATGGCCAAAATCCATCCTTCGGAGCCTTTTTTGGACTTATAACAGCATATGTCATGGCAAAGCGATGACTTTTGAAGGGCTCGTCGATACGGTCGTTTTGATATATTATAGGCCCCAAAACTCCAAATGACGCTCCTAATAGTAGAGGCTCGTCATCCCGAACTTCATTTTTTCGCCCAAAACATAGTTTTTTGCCTAGGGTTCGGCCCCTAGGGTTCACCCCCTAGGGGTTTGGCCATCTGGAGTAGTTTCGCCGCATGCAAGCATAGCAGTTTTTCTCTTTTCGCGTTTTTGTCAAAAAAAAAAATTGATAAGGTTCGGCGCCCTATAGGGTTCGGCTCCTATAGGGTTCGGCCACTACCCAAAGGCCGTTTCCTTCACACACACACAAAAAAAAATTATAAGGTTCGGCCCCCCTAGGGTTGCCAGGCACCTATAGGGTTACCACCACCCAAAGGCCAAGCCTTCACACCTAAAAAAAAAAAAAAAAATTATAAGGGTTATTTACAGAGGTTGGCGCCTATAGGGTTAAAGCCACTACCCAAAGGCCGTTTCCTTCAAAAATAAAAAATAAATAAATAAAAATAAAAATAAAAAAATTGCATAGGTTCGGCCCTTAGGATTCGGCGCCCTATAAGGTTTGGCCACCACCTAAAGGCTGTCTCCTTCAAAAAAAAATAAAAAATAAAAAATAAAAAATAAAAAATAAAAAATAAAAAATAAATCATGCTAAGGTTCGACCCCTAGGGTTCGGCTCCTATAGGGTTCGGCCACCACCTAGGGGCCGTTGCCTTCAAACGAAAAAAAAAAAAGAGAAAAAAAATTTTATCGAAATTGCCAAGGAAGGTGTCAATGGTGATTGCAAGGAAATCTTTTGTCCAATTGTTGAGCTGGTTAATCAAAATTACCGAAGAGGTACTGATGTATTGCAAGGAAATAAAGCAGTGGTCAATCAAGCAAAGAGTTTCAAATGAGGGGCTCCTTATCACTACAAAGAAAAGTGCATGGTTGTTAGTAGAATAGCTAGCAACTTTCAAATGATGGGTTCCTTATTACGGCAAATAAAAAGTGCACCAAGTAATGCGGCAACAAAACTCCCTGCTACGATTTAGAAGCAAGGCATGCGACAATGGGTTATGAATATGGACACCTTACTTCTCCAAAATAAAGATAAGTAAAAAGTTTATTTTTGAAAAGAATAAAATTAAAGCTTGATTTTATTCCCAAAAGAAAGGGTGATTTTCAAATTGGCTATATATATATATATATATATATATATATATATATATATATATATATCAAATAAATAAAGATTTGGTTTATTTTAAAATAAATAAAGATTGGATTTTATTTCCAAAATAAAGAAATATGGGATTTTATTTCCAAAATAAAGAAATATTTGATTTCATTTTCAAAATAAAGAAAGATTTTATTTTATTTCCAAAATAAAATTAAGATTTGATTTTATTTGGTTTAATAAAAAAGAAAGATTTTGTATACCCAAAATAAAGATTTCTTTTTTATTTATTTAATGTTATTTGATTATTTTTCTTGTTTTCAATTTCCAGGAGAAATAAAGAAACAAATCTTGGGTTTAACCCTAAGGGTTTGGCTCCCTAGGAGTTCCCTTGACTAGAACCATGGTCTTCAAGACCCGTAAAGTGAAGTCACGCAAATAGGTCAAAAGCTTGAAGTATTCTTGCACGATCGTCTATTTGGAAATGCGACTCGCGCAGGGGGCAAATGTGGGCCTATGTGCAAAATTAGGGTTCACATGACCTAATTAAATTAAATGCACAATTAGGGTTTCACGACCTCATTAAATGTGCAATTTAGGGTTCGCATAACCTGATGGAAAAGTCAGACATAAATGTGCTAGACCCGGGAGAAGCCTCCATGTGTCCCGAGGCAGAAGACTCGTGGAGGCGGCTCATTTTGGGAATTGATTGAGGGATTGGATTGATGGCTAGAAGGACAGGGCAATATGGGCATTACTTTAATGACTGAAGGGTATTTCTGGAATTTCATTGAAAACATGTGCCAAAGCATGTGATGACTTAAGTCCAGAAACTTATAAATACCCCTTCCATTCTAGGAAGGAGGACTCTTTGGTAGCTTAAGGCTTGGATATTCCACCTAAAAGCACTAACAAGATTCAAACACTCTCTCAACTCGAAGAACTGAAGAAGGCTCTTGGAATCTCAATAACCCTAACACGGTTTCCGGATTCTAGGGGTTCTGCCACGCGTCGTTGGAGTAAGCGCTCACCTGTCGTTCTCCCCTCTACAATCAATCAATCAATTCCGTATTCTTCGTGGATTTCTCTCCTCCTCAGCCAACACGAAACCCTAACCCTAGCAAGGCGCGATTTTCTTGCCCACGGAGATGAAATTCTGGCTCTGACACCAAATGTTGACTTTACAAAACCTTTTTTAGACTTCACTCAAGAACTTTTCTATTACTCTTTAGAAATCACAACACAATACAACTCTTAATCTTTTTCTCTCCTCTCTTTCTTGGCTTATACAAAATGACACAGAGCTTTATACTAGTGCATAGACTTCTAAACTCTTATTAAATACTATGAACTTAGCCATCATATCTTTCTTCTTCCAATAAACACAAAATACGAAAAGTCATAAAAATTCATTCCATTATTTTGGTTTGTTCATCTTCCAACACAAAGCCTCCATCAAGGTAGTTTCGAAGCTCTATTTCCTATTAATTTAATTCACCTGAAAATGGTATCTAGCGACACACACACACACACACACACACACACATATATATATATATATGCTTACTGCTTAGACATCTACTTACTAGTGAAAATGTCTAAGTGAGAGTTTGGTTAGTTAAAACATTATGATTTTGTGTTTTGTTTGTAAATATTATAACAAGAATATATTTGTTTAAACATATGCGGTGGGTAATTGCTAGGTCTATTGTTTGGATTTTGCTTAATTTTCACAAGTATTTTGGTTGCAAATACCAGGTTTCTTTTTTCTGTTTTTTTGCTTCAACTCTCTTTTAGTTATTTGTTCCCAAGTTTCTTTATTAATTGTAATGTCTTAATTTGTTTTGCTCATTATATGTTGGTGGATATTATTAGGCCTAGTTAATTTGATTGTTTTAAATGTTCAGACATTTGATTATCTAAATTAAGTGAATCATTTGGTTTATCAATTCGTATACTATTCTTGGTTTTGATTTGAATGGACAGATTAATTGATGCATTCTATATATTCAAGTTCAAACTTTTGAGCATACTTTTCCACAGTTGTACTAAAAGAAGTTTTGACACAAAGTATATATCTTGGCAAGAATCACAATCTAGTTGTGGGATAACATTAATATAAGTGCAGTTTTGTATGTTTGTTTGTTTATCAATTTCTACATCAAGGAGGGGTAAATAAAATAGCCTATTCTCAATATTCATATAACAACAGTACTGCGTAATACTAGGAATAATTTATTCACGAGTCATGGTGTTTGTTATTTGATATATACCCCCATGAAACATTATATGACTGAAAAATGATTACAAATGCTATTTTTTTTTCAATATAGATTGCTGATTGCAGTTATGTTCCTTAAATTCATCTCATTTGGATAGATATTTCTTCTGATTAGAAACGAATGGATAGGCGAATAGACGATAATAGGCGTAAGAATTCAGAGAGGGAGGGAAGGAATTTCTTAACTTTGCTTATTAGTTCCATCATATCCCTGAGAATGTGAGTGAGCAAAAAATCAAGTGTCCATGCTCAACATGTAAATTGAAATGCTTCCAACTTCGACATGATGTCCAAGTACACCTTTACAGTTAAGGCCGGGTTTCAAAAGGTGGTATGTGCATGGGGAACATGTTTTAAGTGAAAAGCTCTCTTCATGGTGAAGATTCGTTCGAGATAACAAATTTGTACATGATGTTGTTTGATTGGAGTGATGAAAGATTTTAAAAGTTGTGGGCAATTTGGAGGGACAAAAGTGTCATTTAGCTTGAAAAGAATTAAAACAAAATGGTGAACTCAAATAGCACAGTAAAGAATATCATGACTAGCATAACAGAATAATAAAGTTATTTTTAACCTTCAACAGTTATAAATCAGATATTTATAAAATGTTAAATAACATAAGTTTTTAACAAATAATTTCAGCGGAATGAGAAATCTATTTGGAGAGTCAAATAGACAATAATGTTTACTATTTTATCCAATTTAAAATGCATCCTAAAGATTCCATCAAATGTAAAATCAATGGTCATGATCATGTTAGACAACAGTTCTTCTTTGCACCAAGACCAAAGAGAACTTTCACCACACGTGTCTTTGCCACACAAGCTAAAAACTCAACAACCATATTATCTTTGCACCCAGACCAAAGACATTCATATATACAACTTGAGTCCTAATGATTAGTACAAAAAATAAAGAATAAACAGCAATAATATGAATAATAAAACAATGATTGAATATTGGAGATTTGCAATTTATTTATATTTAAGGAATAATTTAATTTGTTCATAGTTCAATAATGTTCAAATTGTAAACCTGATGTCCAGAATATTGGAATGAGTTTAAGTCCAACGATATTGTCCAAACTTCATAGATAGGAAGTTCAACGGTAAGGTTCACAGTACAAGGAATATTTAACAATCTAAAATGTTCACAGTTCAAATAGAAAGTTCATCAGAATGTTCATAGTCCAATTATAAGGTTCAAAGTCCAAGTTGTTCACAGTCCAAAAGTTCACAGTTCAAATGCAAGGATTAGAATTCAACAGGATGGTTCAGGTCAAAACTTATTAGATGAAGCGAAAACTATTAAATAAATTTTAACGAATTGTTATTTCAGAAATTTTTACCGTTTAATGTTAAGAGATGTAGAAACGAATAATAATTTCTTACCATAATATGTTTAATTTTAGGAGTATGAAGAAGATGATATTCTTTACCTTAGTATGTGACTAGATTTTGTTTCCTATGTAGGGGATCAACCTAAATGTATATTTATGATTTAATTAGTAATTACCTTATATATGTAGGGGATCAACCTAAATGTATATTTATGATTTAATTAGTAATTACCTCATATAAGTTATATAGTGCACACTAACTTGTATTACAAGTTGTCTAGTGAAGAAATTTTCCAAGCTTGTATCAAAATTGTCATCTACTACATTTGAAAAGATTGGTGATAAAAGGTAAAAAATACAGTTATGGCAAAGAACATAACTAGGTAAAAGTTGCATCATGTGGGAATACCTTATTGGCGTTCACTTTTAATTCGTCACAATCTTGACGTGATTCATGCGATAAAAATGTATTTGAAATCAAAGGTAAAATGAAGGACAATAGGAATGCAAGGAAGGAGTATTAAGCCCAAGGCAACTTCTACAATCTACACTAACAAAGTCACATATTCAAGATGTATGCCAATGGGTTAAACGTTGGTATCTAGTTATACTTTTTTTCAATTTAAACAAACAAGATGATGGGATATAATTATTTGAGTCTAGTCAAGGTGTAACCCAATTTATTTAATGATTTGGATCTGGTGTTGGACCATATACATTTATTTTGATAGTTTGCTCAAATAGTAGGAGTGTCCTTATTAAAGTAAGATTGTGTTTCCTTATTAAGAGAAGATAAGGAGATCTAATTTGAGAAGGAATCGATCAGTCATTAATTGCACTTATAAGGTGATTCTAAAAAGGACTTCTACTTCTAATTGGATTCGGGTGGACATAACAGCTATAAATACAGCAATAAGCAAGGATTTGGGGGAGAAGACAATAACATATGACACAAATAAATAATTTGTACTCTCCATATTATTTTAGTGGACTTTCTATCTCTCTCCGTAGTTTTTTCTCAATTGGGTTTCCACGTAAATTCTTGTGTCCATATTTTATATCTCTTACAATGATGTGTGTATGTTTATGTGTGTGTATTTCGTGAGTTTGATTTCACAACAATACAATCAACTGCTCCGAAGAATCATTATCAGATTGTTTTGGGCTCATTATTCGGTGATTTTTAAATCATGCGTACAAAATTTAGCGTTAACATTGGTGCCGTTTGTGAGAAAACAAAATTCTATTCAAAAAATCACCAATTAATCAATCTCGATCTGTGTCGACTTGTTAAAATAAGGAGGCAGATCCTACGCATAAAAGATATGTGGTCAAAGCATAAACTAGTTTTGGTATCCTTTTATACGTTTCAAATAAGTTTTACTTGAAATAAGAGAAATAACCCATCCAAATTTATACTCTGAACACCAAAAATTATAACAACTAAAAATGAGGGGTTGCTAAAGGTTCATTGTCATTTTCCACTGTAAAATAAGACAAAAATTATTGTAAGTTATCACAATAAAAGACAGAAATTACTCAACCAAAAATGATCTCATTTTCAATTGAAGATCAAACAACCCAAAAAATACCCAATCAGACCAAACAAACAGTAACCACGGTCAACCAAATCAATAACAAAAAAAAAAATCAAACAATCTTTTACAGTTCACACGTTGATGAACATTCAAAACTAAAAACTGTACAAAAATAAATTTCTAAGATTTCACCAAACTTTAAAATTAAGAAAATTTTGTACTTGTATTTAGAATTGGTTTATGCAAATTTTTTTGCCCCCTTTAAATTTAACTCTTCTATTAATCTGCTCCCTTAATATTAATTTATATATTTTCTCTGTCCCTATACCTATAAAAAAAATTCTAACAAGGACAGTTGTCTATAATGTACGTTAAGTAGATCCGCCACCGAGTCCATATCAATATTCCGAGTAAATTGGGAAGTTTGTCACTACAAATTAAAAAGTGAGGTAGAAAGGGAGAGCACATTTGACTTTGGGATTGCATGTTCATTTTGAGACCAAATACCCCAATGGGCCATACCTGATAGAGATACAACTTAGGTGGCGTTTATTTACCTTTTAATACTTTTTAACAGCTTCATATTTAATTTAGTAAGAGAGTAAAGTTATTTAATAAAATTTTGTTTGCTTCTTATCGTCTCTTAATCGGTAAGATAGATATATAAATCTAAATAATTAAGAGTTGTCTCTTAATGAAAAATTTAAATATGTAGAGTTTCTATAAATATTGTACTCCCTCTATTCCAAATTTTAAGATTATTATTGATTTTTAAAAAGTCAATTTGAGATATTTTTAAATTTAAAGTTTATATTTTTAAAATTTAAAGTCATTTAGATGTTTTATAATTTTTAATTACCAAACAGTTTTTTAAGTTCAAATGTTATTTCACTAGGATGATTTGATTTATTATGATATATTAACATCTTAATTACTCAATTTTATCAAACACAACACTCAATTTTTAAGAGGACTCGCTAATTTAATTTATTTTAAAGAATAATTGAGTTTGATCACTTACCTTCACCATTTTAAATTCTAAAATATGAGAAAATAAAATTTTTAAAATTTTGGCTAATATAATACTCCCTCCGTCTTATGATAAAAATCCTTATTACTATTTTCAGTAGTCTCATGTTAAATGTCTATTTTTCGTTAATAACCAAACTTTTACACATATTTTCCTATTATACTCGTAGCATTAAATATCTCATACTTTTCTTATTCTAATTCTCTCTCCATATTTAATGACATTATTATGGGCAATTTTGTCATTTCATTCATCTTCTTAATATGCGTAAAAAGTTAACCAAGACTTTTATCCTGGGACGGAGAGATTATTACTCCCTCCATCCCTAAATAATTGACGTTATAGGGAGTTCAAAATTTTCCAATATATTTGACGTTATCAAGTTTTTAGGAAGCATTAATTATAATTTTTCCTCTATTGCCCTCAACTATATGGAGTATTTCATTTATCTAGACAACTATATGAAGTACATCTTTTCTTAATTAATGCAAGGGTAATTGTGGTAATACATATCAATTTTAATGACAAAATTGGAGTAATAAATGACTTCCTTAATAAGTGTGAAAATTTTTAAAACGTCAGTTATTTAAAAATGGAGGGAGTAATATATAAGTGACTAAATTTTTTCTCTCAAAAGAATAAACTCTCTCTTAAGCTTTTCGTAATTATCTTTTATATTTTGCCGGAGAGGATATTTTACATTTATTATATGAGAAAAAAATATAAATAGGGTTGTCAAAATTAGTAAGTTATACCAACAACTCAAAAGCAACGTAATTTTAAATAATAGAATAGTGAAATGCTAGATTTTTATCAATGAATAAAATAACAAACTTAATATGAATGAAATAAAATATATATCTAAAATTATATATTTACATAGATTGTCTCAACTAATTAGTTTGACAACTAAATGTGACACCCACAATCAAATCATCTTCTTGAATTTGTGTTTATACGCAGTAAAACTATATATACCACTAGACTATTATCTTTGGTCTAAAATTAAGCTACTTTAATTATGAAATGCCATTGACTAAGTAACAACTTAATTTGGAAATCTTTTATGTGCATTCTTCTTCGTTTTCTTTTTTTTTTATAAGGACTCAAAATCTTACCAGGAAAAAAATACAAGTTACTCATTCCGTCTAATAATATATGACGTTTTAGAGTTGTATATAAAAATTAAGAAAATGATTGTATAGCATTAAATATAATATTAATTATATATAATACTCCTTCCGTCCCTATTTAAATGACGTTTTAGAGTTTTTTATTTGTCTCTAATTAATTAACCTTTGTTCAAATCTAGGAGAATTAATGATAATTTTTCCAAAATTATCCCTCATTACTCTACCTATTTTTTGGGTACTTTAAACTTTTGTGCTATGATAAATTAATGATTTAAGGGTATTATAGACAATTGAGTACTATATTTAATGCTTTTCAATCATTATCTTAATTCTTGTGTCCATCTCTAAAACGTCATTTAAATAGGGACGGAGGGAGTACCTTTTACTCCCTCCGTTCCTAAAAAATTATCGTTTTAGAAGAAAAAATTTGTTCCAAAAAGTTTGTTGTTTACAACTTTCTAGGAGAATAAATTATTTACTTTCCTATATTACTCATACCTTCTCTCATTGTCTCAAAAAAATCTCTCCCTTGTATTAATAGTTTTCAACTTCCCATAAAGAGGTAGTGATAGAATTTCAAACAAATTTTAGTTTGTAAATGATACTTTCTTAATCCATGTGCCAAAACCTTAAACGATAATCTTTTAGGAACGGAGGGAGTACTGCCCTATATTACTACGTATCTCATACTCATCTGTAACATTTTCTCACAAGAGATAATTTTGGAAACATTATGATTAATTCTTCTAGATTATATAAAACGTCAAATAATTTTGAAAAAAATAAAATTATCTAAAACGTGATATATTATGGGAGTAGGGAATAATATTGTTTACTGTGATTGAGGCCTTAATTAGTGATGTGACATAGAGTGCTTAAGGGTTATTATTCCCCAAAGAAGCTCCTCGTGTTTGAAAAAGAAAAACAGGAGAGTATACTTATTCACCACTAAAAGACACATACCACAAAGTTTAGAATTTGGTAATCACCAGCTTTGACAAGCAAACCATGTAAAGCTAAACCTCGTGACAAGATCAAAAAAAATTGGTCACCCAAAAGTTGTTTTTACTGCAAGATTATTGGAACAAAAAAGACAGTATATATAAAGATAGCACTAGATCTCCTTTTTTGTCACTTGTTTATCTTAAGAGAATAATAAGCTACTTGGAGAAAAATCATCATATCATTCATATGAACTACTTATAATAACTAAGTAACTAACTTTATTAAAACTAATCGCATGCATCTTTAATATAAGTACAGTGATTGAGGGTTTAAATCCCATTATTGTTATTGTTGCAAACAAGTAAACATTAATTAATTAATTAAACTTTAGATTAATGATATTGTGAAACTAATTAAAATTAATTTCTTGATTATCATATCATATCCGAAGTGGCTCAAAAACGGCGCTTAGATTGACATCATCCGGAAAGAAATTTAGGTTTTCATAGGGTTGTTGTTGTGAGATTAATAAGGATTGATCTCGATGATCAGGTTGTGACGACAAGTCCATGCAAATTAGGGTTAGTAAATTGGCTTGTTGGCTTTGCATGTTTACAATCTCAGCTTGTGCCTTGACCAATTCTGCTTGCAGATCACTAATTTGGTTTTGAAGGTGACAAATTGTGCCAACACATCCATAGACAGGGTCTCTAAGTCTTGCATTTGCCTCATAAACCATGCTGCTCACTGCATCTGCCCTTTGAGACTCCGGGAGTTCCTAATAATATATGTAATATATAATTAGTCAGCAAAATTATTTATAAATTAAAATTTGACTAAAATAAACTTTATTATTCCACTTTAATAGAAAAAAGGAGATGCGAGATAAAAATAAACTTTATTATTCTTAAATGTCCCTTGAGCCCTTATCCTAATCATTAATGGAAGAATGACTTTTTTTTTTGAAGTTTTAATCAGCAGAAAAGAAAGACTTAATTGTAATTGAGTAACAATAAAAAGTGATAATAAAGATGTGAATCAAACTTGGACCTTTTCTTTGTACCTACTGGTATTGACTAAATCTTCCGAGTATAATCTATTTTCTATGCTAGTGAAGGGCAGTGTCAACTCTTCAGGTTAATATATATTTTCATTAGATGGACCCCCACTCCACCCTACCCTACCCTACCCTGTTTACTGGCTACTAGCTTATCTGAATCGTGCTCAAGTCAAATATGGAGCACTATCAAAGAAACTATGTAGATTAATTAGCAGTATACACATTAATTTTCATAATAGTTGAATAACTTATACTCATTAATAATAATAAGTTATACATACATACATATGTATGTATGTGTGTAATTAGAGAAAATAGGAGCTACAGTATTGGTGGTTAAAGAAAACAATTTAGACAATATTTATAGTGATTATATCTTAAATAATAGTTACAAAACATTAATTTCATTTATTAGAATTGGCATATACATTTAAATTATATTAAGATAAATATAACGATTGCTTAAAAAAGGTTTTTAAGGGATAGCATAACTCTCATATATATACAAATATTATATATGCATGGAAAAAACTGATTGTCACAACTAGTTCTGTATCAAAATAACAAAACCATCATTAATAAATGAATTGTGAGAGAATGTAGTATATATATATATATATATATATATATATATATATATATATATATATATATATATATATATAAGTACGTATATATGTACTAGGATATATATATTCTAAATTAAGAAAAACTCAACTGCATGTGAAACCAATTAAGCAGCACGCTAATGGGGGGTAAATCAATTAGTATTAGTACCAGCAACAATTTGATGATATTGCTAGCTCCGAAGACTATGCGCAATGGTGAACTTGAGTGGTTCTGTGGGCGGAAAATAGGGCGCTAACACGCATTTCTCAACGCATCTCCGCCGCAGGATTTTGCATGCAGCACAAGGACTCATAATTACTACAGGTGGAGCTGAAATTACTGTAATATTATTAAAATGAGACTTCATTGGTGATGGTGATGGTGATGGTGATGGTGATGGTGATGGTGATGATGAAGATATTATTGTTGAAGATGAAGAATATGATAAATAATTATTTGGAGTTGTATTCATCTTATCACAGCATTCCATATATATATATATACAAAATACAAATGAATTTGAAAAAAGTTAATTTCCCGCTCAAGCTTATTAGAAGATCGGGACGTCAAAAAATTAGGATAAATCTAACCCTTCAAAACATTAAAACACTGAGGTTTCATTCTCTCCTTCTCATTTGCTTTAGTCATTTGCTTATAACTTGCTTCTTCTTCTCATTCTCTCCACCTTATACGGAAAAATCTGAGGTATCAGTCATTTGTTTCTTCTCATTCTCTCCACCTTATACCTTGTCAAACCTTATACCTCTCCACCCATTCTACATCTAATACTTATAATCTCTCTGCCGCCTCCTGTCACGATCCACAACTCTCCTGCCATTACCCATTCGCACTTCAAACTTAGGAAGGTTGGGAGGTCGAAGAGGTGCCCCCACGCCAACTCTCGGGTCGACAACATCAAACTGTGAGTTTGTGTGCTTAATTTATCAAACTAATTCCGTTATTTGCGGGAGGCGAGAGCAATGGACCTCCTAATTTCCCTCTTTCCTTTCTCTATTTCGTTTTAGGTCTTCAATTTCCATTTTGACCTCTTTGTTTTGGTTCTCCAATTCCCCTCTCATTTTAGTTCTCCCTCATTCGATTTCTTCATTTTAGGTCTGGTGATTTATTGCAGCACTGATGCGTTTCTTCCTCCATCTGTGTCCGCTGACTTCTCGCTCGCTCCCTCCGCGACCATTTACCAGGTACCAAACCCTAGACAATGCTGTGATACAAAGCTGTGGATTATGCATAATTTGATTCATTTATTACCAAACTTAAGGCCTATTATTTATACAAAGCTGTGGATTAATTGACAGGAAATGTTTTTATCCCTAATCAGAGAGAATAGTGCTTATTGGGTATCTGTTTTTAATAATTTTGATTTTAAATTTAATTAAACAGAGATGATTGAGAGGAAAGAGATGATTTATGGCTTGCTTATAATTTGATAGCTCAGGGTGATTCTTTATTAGCTGTTACTATTAGGTGTCTTAAGAGGAAAAAGAAACATGTGTAGACTGTAGTCCATTCCAAGTTAATGGAGAAGGCTTTGTGAGATTGTTTTCACCCCAATACCTAACTCCTGGAATATAATTAATCCATGATGCAAAAATCAAGTTTTGGGTACAAGGACCAGAGGTCTGAACTCTGAATACCTATTGTAGTGTTCAAAATGAATATTTAGATATATACATTGGTGTTAAAGTTATACCATTGAATGACATATTAGACTCCACTAACACTGTATCATGTACCATAATTTAGTTGTTTCCCATATTATCACCTTAATTGATAGGTTTGAATGTGTTTTTCATGTAGAAAAATCTTTTAGTTCATGTATTAGTGTTTGAAAAACTTTTGATTTCTCTTTTTCTTACATATTTTTATTTTCGCAAAAGCTTTTGGAGATACATGTATCTTTACCATCTTAGCTTACAGAATTGATTCGAAAGTTCTCATATTTATTTGAAGGTGTTCTGTAGAGTGAGGGGTAGCCTTGAACCTCCTTTTAATGCAGTTTGCTTGATTGATCGAATTTTTCTTGGTGAACATTTTTATAAGCATCCTGTCTACAGAAGAACACAAGTTATCTCTGGTACTTTCTTTTATGACTCAGCTTACATATTTTCGTAATAGAATAACTTGCAATTAACTTTGGGTAGATTACTTCTTCATGTTTATAGAATTGCAGTGTTAATTCTCCTGATTAAGGACCTCTACCACCAAATTCACCTGGGTGGTGTCTTACTCCATTTGAACCTGAAGGTATCTTAAGGTTAGATAAGCTCTTTGTGTGTGTCTAATATGTTCTTTTTGTGAAAATTGTCAATGCCTTGCTTCGATAAGAGTGTGAAATACACAAAACCCCGACAATAGAGTCTATATACTGCTAGAAGAACAGATACTACCCAAAAAAGTTGTTGTGTCCTTTTTGGACCGCAACTTTTCACTCTTGGCCACTTCGTTTTACATGTCCAATTATAATATGACCAAATGGTATTTCAAAAAATACCACAAGTGACATGGTTTATCAGAAAAGACTTATCCCATTTACTCTGTGCCAAGTCTCTGTGAAGCTTGAACATACGATTGGTTATAGAACAAATATGATAACTAACATAAGTAGTTTGTATAGATAGGTATCATTGTTGTCAGTTATTTCCTATTTGGCTCTATTTGTAAAGCTTATGGAATGAAAATGTTTGCTACATTGATTTATCAGTTCATTTTTATGAGTTTGTGGACATTACAAGTATTGGATTCTTTATTATTATTCTTGATAGCATTCTATTATATTTGTATACATGAAAATCAAAATAGCACCTACAATATTTTGTGCACTGCTAGGTTCTGCTTCACGTATTACCAATTAATCATATATGAAGATTTTCGGACTCAACATCTATCATTCTTGAAGCTAGGTTCTCTTATCAAATTGCTCATTTGTTTTATTGGATGAAATTTTTAGTTCTTTGATGGCAACTGTTACGTGTTTTTTGGGTCTATATTATGGGCACATCATTGTACATTTGCTAGCACGTGAATATAAGAGAGAACCAAAACTCTGGGATGCACGGTTGCAGAACTTAACATGCACAGTTAAATCAGCTTGATGCTCTTATGATTGTGTTATTCTACCGGTTATTTTAGTTACTTTCCCTTTTTTGGTGTGGTGAATGATGGTCTATTTCGAGTATGGGATGATAGGGAATGAACTGAGATATTTTTATTTTTCCGACTTAAAAACTTACTTTTTTTAATAAATTTTATCAAGATGTTGAAATGGAACTTTGATGGTAGTCATGTAGTCATAATTTCACCAAGTGACACATTTTTTGTTTTCTCTTTGCATTGCTTTTATTTAAAAGGAATCAAGGAAATTCTAACCTTTTACTTAATTGAATTATTACGACTTACATGTATTTTTTCCTTGAATTCAAAGGCAAGTTTATTTTTCTATTCCCTTTAAATTACTTAATTTCTTTCTTAACATGTATTAGTACTGACTTTGAATGGGATTATTAATGTCATTTGTTGCTTTTATACAAGGGCTTATTAATGTCTTTATTTGCTTTTATAGAAGGGATTGACGTTTGTTTTTCTAAAATGGTGGCATTTCGTCTTGAATTATGCAGCTCTAATTAATGATGATTTTTATGTATTTCATGAGTGTTATTACTCGTAATTTATCACCACAGTAGTTAGTCATATTATGGGTTTTCTTTCTAACCCACAAAGCGATGGCAAGAGGAGGGGTCGGGGTTTGTCTCGAGTTTTAAAGTTTGAAGTGCTTGGTAATTTCTTTATAAAGGATGCATAGCATCTCAAGTCATCATCATTTGGTTTATATCATTTTACTCTAAGCGACTACTACCCTTCATCTAGAACCTTACATGCGGACATTGATTAGGCTTTATAATTGTGGTCCCCAATACACTGCCTTCTCTTAATCTATTGTGGGTAACATTGACATGGAAATAAGGTATCCAAAGATGAGACATATCTGTTGTTTTAGAGGAAGGTCGGATAAGTGGTTTTGGGTGTAAGCAATTTTAGTGTATCTTATTTTGAATTAGTTAAATTTTAGAAGTAAAAATTGAGAGTCAGTTGGTGAGTTTATAACAGCTCGCTGCAACTACTATGTGGAATATTTGGTTAAGATAGGAAGCTATTTTTGAGAAAAAGTTTAGTTGTGTATAATTAAGACCAAGAATAAGGCTTGCAGTGGTTGTGTGGGATCAGGAAAAGCAAAAGAAGACTTTCGTCATCTATGGTTTAATAGTCCAATAAAAGTTAGTATTATGTAGCAGCAATTAGAGCATTTTAATGTGGAAATATGTTGGCAACGGTGTATTAGTGAAGTGGTGCAGTAGTGTAAGTGTTTGCAGCAGGTTGAAGTAGTGCAGCAGCCCAGGAGCATTAGTACAGCGGTGCAACAAGGGTTATCATGCCCAATATAATACTGACACACAGACGGGAGGGTGATCTCTCCGCCTGCGTGTCAGCACCGTATTAGCCATGGAGTGAATTTATTATGAAATTTACTTCATGCTAACCACTCCCGTTATATAGAAGTTGTTTTTTATTTTACTAGAATAAAAACAAGTACAACAACACAAGTTTTGTTTGATTTATTCGCATTCAAGCATGTTGCAGATCGAGTCTATATTTTCAAACAAGATCCAAAAACAAAGATTGATGGAAGGACACCATCCAAGCTGCCTCAAATAGAGAGTAGTTAATGGAGGCAATGAGATACATTAATTCAACAACAGTTGTAGGAAGAGTTAGTAGCATTAGTTTGTAAAAAGCAATAGCAACAATAGAGTGATAGATAAAGAAAAAATAATTTCCTTTGTATGCACATTATTTCAGAAAAAAATAAATAAATACTTCAGACACATTAGTTTCACATTATTAGTTAAATATGATATTTCCAAAAAAAAATATTTTCTTTATATAAAAATCAATGTACACAATATTAATCTATTATCAGTAGAATTAATACATCATAATAGTATATTATAAAAAGGTATAAATAATACAATAATTTTATAACAAAATAAAGTTCGTGCTTCACACATAATCATTAGATAATTAAGTCAAACACTATAAAAATATAAATCATCATAAATCCTTGATCGATAATTCTTGGACCGACCTACCCACTTGCACCGTCAATAGTGGTTGATGTACTAAAATCTAGCTTAATTTTAATATTTGGATTTCTATTATTACATACTTATAATGTAATTGTGGAAGATACTATTTCTTGCATACTTCTAGATTAGTACCTTTGGAATTAATCAAACCCCATGATAATCACCAGTAACATTTTTTATTTGGCATAAACCAAATATGGAGCCAACACTTCATTATTAGTCAATGTGGCTCAATTTTATTGGTTTGCGTCAAAAGGTTGTTGAAGAATTGAAAAGATTGGAAATTTTTAGTGGGATTAAGAAAGAGGGAAAAAGAAGTTATAAATTAAATAACACATGGTTCCCAAGAACTTATCCGTATAAGAAAAATGAAAGGGAAAATAAAATAAAAACTTTGTTGATAAAGCAAAAATAGGCATAAATTATTTGCTAGCAATTGTTATCGAGGCAGATGCCCTCTGGAGTCACTTATCCAAATTATGTTGTTTCCTTTACTGACTTTTTGGGAGAGTTTAGTTTGAGGACTCCTTGAGATTAGAGGGGTAAATTCGGATGTATAGGAATTTCGGGTTTATTTTTTCTAATGTTTGTTGTTTGTAAGGTGATTAATTTATATATGCCCACACTTATCAACCTAAAATCATTACATTTCATGTAGTTTTGGTTTACTTTGTGGCTTTTGTGGATGCTCATATTCTATCATGTTTACTGATTTTGTTTTCCTGTTTATCTTTTGATATGGTCTTTAGTTTTATGCACTTGCTTTGTCATCTTTATAATATGTAGCTTATTCTTGAATTTATTAGGTGTTGGTTCAACTATTTATCAGGGAACTCATTCGTATTGAGGGGTGCTTTCCAGTTCTGCGCAACCTGTAAGTCAATGAAATTTGAACTACTTCATATGATATTCACTTTACCCATATAGTTATTTATGGTTCACCTTCAACTCAAATTTGCAGGTATCTAAATAATAATTATCTTACGGGAGGAATTCCTGCACAGCTTGCAAACTTGGCAAATTCGAAACTTTTGTAAGTTCTGCACACACATATATAATGTTCTGGAATTATATTCTTAGCATATATTGATGGCAATAAAAAGTTGCACATACAATTGATTTTTTTAATTGTTAAAGTCTCCTGTAGAGTATCAAGGTACATTAAGAAGACGTGTATTTCAAACTTAAAATTATGCACAATTCACTTGAACTAATAATGTCATTGTTTTTTATTTGGACAAACATACCCTTAACAATTCATGTTGTGGTTTTCCACCTATTTAAATAATAAGGGTACTACTGTCCAAAACAAAAAACTGTCTTTGTCCCAATATTTTTTATAAGTGTCTTAGAATTAGTATTAATTAAAAATAAAACTCAATAACATCATGAATTTGTTTGGAAAGAAACAGAACCTAACTTTTCCTTCCCATCCAAAAACAGGAAGTAAATTGACTAAACGAAAATACCTAGCTGAACTAAAAAAGAATATAACTTTCCTTGGGATGATGTTTTCCATCTTTTGTAAAGTTGGCTAATTATACATGGTTATGGTGATTTTGAGTATGGAATGATTGTAAGTTTTTTAAACAGGTTTAGATTTGTCTGGATATCTATTTTTAAAGGAAATTCTGTCGAAATTTCTTGAAATTAGTAGCTACTAGCTTGATGTTTTGGTGGTTGGATATGTGTTGATATTGAATATGTAGTAATTTCTGCATGATATGATGATTTTGGGTATGAAATGATGGGATTTTTTTTGTGGTTTGGATATGTATGGATGATTGTAAGTTTTATAGACATGTTTAGATTTGTCTGGATATCTATTTTTAAACGAAATTCTGCCAAATTTTTTAAAAATCAGTAGCGACTAGCTTGCTGTTTTGGTGGTTAGATATGTGTTGATGATTGAGTATGTATTAATTTCTGCATGTGTGTATTTTTTGTGTTCCGTATTTTGTAAAGTTAATTAATTATACATGGTTATGATGATTTTTGGGTATGGAATGATGGTTGTTTTGGTAGTTTGAATATGTAGTGATGCTGCTGAAAACCTGCTCAAAATGCTCGAGAGAAACATCAAAACTACAGATCCAAATGTTAACTGTATGTGGGACTTTGGGTGGAATGAGGTGATGTTTGCATATGTTGAAATAGATGACATTATAAAGGATGTGGACCGGTCGTAGTTGATGAACTTATAGGCGAAATCATAAGAAAATGGTAACATGAGAAGCTCGAGTACTCTATGATGTTAACTGAGTTGTTTTCTAATACATTTTGTAATATGAGTTTCGCATTGTCCAACTGTGGCGTTGTAAAAATGTAAAGTACATAATTATTTGCAGAGTTTTGTTTTGAATTTGTTGCTACAATATATATATATTCTAGCTGTGTCCATGGACGTTGGATTTTATCCCAAATTTGCAATGGCCTAGATTTTTTTGGCTATATGTTTGACCAAATTTACCTTTTTAGCGGTTGGGTCAATTATTTTTGAAGTTCTTATTTTATTTTATTTTTTATTTAATCAAGCAATGGAGCTCCAAATCAATTTGGTGCACATGAACCTTTTCAGCAAGTGGGTATCATTATGCTATTTCAAAACTACAATATTTTTACCTGTTAATGTATTAGCAAATGGTATTCAATGGACACATTTGCATGATTGATTGTGCTTAAATTAGTTTTACTAATTAATCCATGTTCCATCTAAAATTATAAATTAAATGAAGGGAATCAATAGCATATAGGTGAAGAGGAGTGCTTTTAAATGTGCTTGAGTAAACTATGAAGGTCATTGGCATTTGGATTGTTTCGAATTTAATAAATATAGTTAACTGGTCTAGGTCAATTTTATTGTTGACTGAATGTGGGTGTTGACTTTAGTTGTTTTCTTAACAAATTTATTTTTTCTTGCCCGTCTCGATTTGTAAATAATGAGCATGTAGATACAATTTGTGGCAAAATTTTTGACTTCTTTACTTGATAGGTGGGATGTCTATCTTGATTAGAAATTTTCTTATTTACAATAAATAATTACGAAAATTTCTAATTTTTATCAAATATATACTCTTTAAACATTGTAACTCACATTTTTCATTTAGATTCATCTTTAGGTATTAAATAATTACACGAGTATTAGTAGTGCCAGAGGCACGGGTTAACCCTAGTATATATATATATATATATATATATATATATAGAGAGAGAGAGAGAGAGAGAGAGAGAGAGAGAGAGAATTAGTATGGAGTTGGAGTTGGAGTTGGAGTTGGAGTTGGAGTTGGTTTAGTTAGGCACAAAAGGAGAGAATATATATTACTATAGTGGGCAGAGGGAGAGCTAGGCCGGGAGGGAGATTGGGTGGGTTCTATGGAATATCTGCGTAATACACACACTAGATGACGTCATCACTATGAAAATTCTTGGGTGACGTGGCTGCGGCCAACTTTTTCTTGCTTATGGTACTACATTTTATTTTGTTGGAGTATATATGTTATTAAAGTAGAGACCGCTGTTTTAAAGCTGCGTCACATTTAAATTTTATTTTCATTTTTTTTCTAGTAACCTTGTGGTTAGTAAAAAATGACATCATATTTTTAATTTAATTTTTTTATTTATATATCACACCATCGTTACGTATTAAATTAGTAACTTATTTTTAATTCTAAAGGTAAACATGAAATAAAAAGACAATATCTTTATTATTTGCAAATCATAAAACATTAAAAAAATAAAAGAAATGTTTAACAAATTATAGTTAGGAACTTAGGAAATTAGAAAAACATTAAAGAAATAGAACAGAAATGGTAATTAATTAATTAATTAATTAACCAACCAACCAACCAACCATTGTATAAGAGTGTGAAGGCAAAAGAGAAAAAGAAGAAAAAGAAATGAAAAACTCTCGCACAAGACAAATAATACACAAAAACAAGTCCAAACACTTGAAAAGTTATGTGCATGCCAAAAAGGGCTTAAGGGGACAGACAGACAGACAGACAGACTGACTGACTGGCTGGCTGGTCGGTCGGTCAAGAGATAAGAAATCAATGTATGGAATTAATTGGTTAATTAATGAATTAATTATTGCATTAGTAGATCTAAAAACACGTAGGCGCCGATAATCTGATAGCAATTGATTGACTTAATCCTAAGATTAGGAACTACTCCAACTAGAAATGAATATGTACCAGCAAAGCTATACCGGCCAGTCAAAAAGGTTGACACATTTTTGTTAAATATTGAAGGAAAATTAAATTTGTCGATCCATGCATGTTATCTTCTAGACTTCTACCATAACCAATTAACTTACTTAATTTATTACCCCATAAAAAAATATATTCAAGGGTTGTTGACTTGAGGTTATGGTATGGATGTCTTTAAAAAGCATGTGACATCTATATATCCATCTAAATTCAATAAAAATAGTTTTTGAGAATTTTTTTGTGTGTGACAACTATTCCATTCCATTCCATTCGTCCTCCAAAAGATGAGTAAAGATAAACAAAAAAAAAATTGAAATAAAGTATATAAAGTGGAGTAAATATGTTATTTAGTAGAGTTCATTAGTATAAAAATACTCATTAACATTATGTATTGATCTCCTAACCCTTTCCCCATTCATATTCCTAAAACGACATAAATTAAAGGAAGTTGTTAATTAATTAGATTAAGGGTTAATATGATACGAGGAGGAAGATTAAGTCGAAATCAAATTTGCTGACATGATAGTGACGTGTATGACTTGTCAATTGGGAGTCTTGAACTTGTACGTACGTGCAAACTGTACCCATGGCCATGGCATGGCACCCCTTGTGTCCTTTCCAAGGCAGCCGTTCCATCCAATAATTCGGATTCGGTTAGTATGAAGTTTATTTTTTGGTAAGTTAGTTAATTGGTCAATAGAATATTGGCACACATAGAGTCTCGTCTGCGTGTCAGCACTCTATTGGCCAATTGACCAACTTACCTAAAAATAAACTTCATACTAACCACTTTCCAATAATTCAATAGAAAGTGATTACAAAACAAAATTAATTTAATTGCATGAAAATTTGTTTTATGTTGGTCAAGTTCGAGTGAGAGAAAATAAACGTCTAATGAGTAATGAGAACCCGGATCCTGCTCTTGTATACCTCACTAATTTTACAGTGCAGGGAAGGGAATGTTCTCTCATACCTTTAAGATTAGGATTTAGGGTAGAAATAGACTGGCTTTGGTAGATTACATTATACTTATAAATTTTATATAAAAACTAATGCTATTTAATTGTGCATTGAAAAATTGTAAACGTACCTGGTGCCAAACCTGAATGGATGCCCAGTACCAGTTGGCTTTGCTGCGAGCCAGTGGCATAAGAGCATTGCAGAATTTCTCCTACACCTTTCTTCTTATTTTTTTAGCAGCTGTATACAGAACAAAACTTTATGAATAAAAAGATTATAGAATGACCTGTTGTAGTGAATATATAGTTAAAAAGGATAATACAACATCCAGTTGGAAATCAATATTTATACCAGGGCAACCTTCTTTACAAGTCAAATTATAGTTGCATTAAAATTAAGTTTGAAAAATCAAGGTTTTATCAAATAATTCCTGCAACTCTTTTAACTAAACTTATATAAATAAACAAATAAAAGAAACAACACATAATACAAGAAGGAAGGGTGTCACTGGTCTTCACAAAGTCTGAAAGTCATTGAAATAGTGGTACATTCTGATAGATATCTCCATCCTCCATATAGACCTTAGGTGACTGCTAGTTCAAGAAATCTTCATCAAGCTAAACCTGAACTAGAAGCCAGGGTACAGATTTCGTTATGGGACTAGGATCCTCTCCATTTCAAATGAAATGGAGAGTCTCCATTCTTTGTATATTCTCCATCATTATCTCTCTCTCCTATCAGCATGATTTCACATTCCAACACATTTTAAATCTGGACCGTGAAATGGAGACTCTCTCCAATTCATTTGAAATAGAGTTATGATAGGGCATGCGTGTTGATAATATAACTCGATTTGATGTGAAAGTAAAATTGAAGACTTATTATACAATGTCGGTGTCATTGAAGTTTTATTGTCCGACACAACTCCCCCCCTAACTCCCCAAACACCCACATTTAATCATCAAGGCGACTGACACAAACTCATATAATGTAAGTATTTCATGAAGATTGGGACAAGTGTTCAAAAGAATCAATAAGTTTCCCCCAACTTCATAGTTATATTTTAAATTTCTCTTCAAGAAGCAATTTATTAGGAAGAACAAATAAACATCAGAGGCGGACAAGCAGTCCACCAAAAGTAACCACAAAATTAAAATGAAGTGGACAAAATGTGTCATTCACCCCAATGGCTATGTCATGACGACATCTCTACCTTAGGATTGATTGGCAACCGAGGAGCAAAAGAAAGGTCTTATTGGTTTGGTGCAAAGAATGGCGTGACAACTTGTACTAAGGAGGTTGGTTCAAAGTGGTCCAAGTGAACGTGTCAGATCAAGTTTGTCAAGTCGAGACGAGCATACCAAGCCTAAAAGCAAAAGGGAGCAAGATTCAAAAACTGTTGTTAGGCGCGGCAGCACCCTGAAGCAGTTCATTTCCAGCGCTGCCGCGCTGCTCTGACGACAGAAATATGCTCTCTACCAGTTGAGCACGGCCGCGCCCAAAGTCGGTTCATTTCCAGTACGGCCGCGCCGAAGGGGAAATTCAGTGTACTCGTTTTCTGTTATTTTGGACGCGCATTTACTTTCATAAATTGGATATTTTCAAATTCTTATTGTAATTAGGTTACTTTTAAACTAGAGTTTGATTCTAAATTAGTTGTTATTTCCTTACAGGATTCTAAGGTTTTATATTTAGTATAAATAAGCTTTATGAATGTAATTCATATAACATTCAATACAATTCAGATTTTTATCATATTCTTGTGAAATTATTTTTACTTTTGCTTCTTTAAAAAATTCTTAAGATATTTTCTTAGTTTTTTCTTTGATATTCAAGTTTGACTTATCATACAACAATACATAGTTGTATGTTGCGTCTTCTACCGCATCAATCGTTGATAAGCGAGGGGTCAAGGTGTCGTTAGTGTCCATTCAACGCAGATTTCCTAACGCAAGCAATTGTACCGAGATTACCATCTACATATAAGCGAGAGGTTAAGGTATTGTGAGCAATTCATCCTACAACTTAACGATTCGGACGACCACCTCACGCAAGCGTGCCGTGGAGTCTATCATTTGATATCAAAGCTAAGTCTTCGAGCAAGTTATTTATCCTTAATTTTTCTGTTTGAATTGTTGAGCAGAAAAAAAAGAGTAGAAAATCTTTAGATTTTTATTTTGATTGCTTGCTATCGTTGAGATTTATACCTTTCTATATTTTGTTTCATGAGAAGTTATTTTTGAATTGATTAGTAAAACTGTGAATTTTGCTTGGTGAGTTCAAAAAGAACCTATTAGAGAGAATATTTAGAGGTAAAGGCAAGAGTAGTGAGTTTAATTGAGGAAAGCCAATTTTGAGTGCATACACGAGTGAAACTTTAATTCGAGCGAAACACGTAAAGGAGTGGTGAGAAAATTGTTTTCTATCAACCCTTATTTTGCAGCAAAATTATGTCTAGCTCAAAGGATAAAGGTGCTATGGAGAACTCCATCAAAGTTCGATACAAAATTTGTGATGGAAGCCATGATGAAAGAATTTATTAGGAAGTTGGATATGGCGATGGAGCAAGTGAACGAGAGTTTTGATCAAATGAGTGCATCCCAAGGACATCAGTTTCAACATCCTCATGGGGCACGCAAATAAGGAGGAACGCATGAAAGAGGAACGAGAACGGAGGAAGAGGCTTAATATGCAGGACAGTTTAGCGAAAAGGAGGATCGTGAATCCGACTTCCTTCATCGGAGACATGGAGCTAAGAATAGAGGAAATCGAAATCAGGTGGACAATAACTTGGATAACATCAAAATGAAATTTCAGCTTTCCAAGGGAGGAGCGATCCAGAGGCATATTTAGAATGGAAAAAGAAGATGGAGTTGAGTATTTGATTGTCACAAGTATTCAGATCTCAAGAAAGTCAAATTGACTGCTACAGAATTTTCAAATTATGCAGTTACTTGGTGAGATCAGTTGATGACCAGCCGAAGGAGATGTGGGGAACGTAAACTTGAGCCGAGATGAAAGCTATAATGAAAAAGAGATTTGTGCCAAGCCACTACCACCGAGATTTATTTCGAAGTGTGCAGAATTTAAAACAGGAAAGTAAGAAGTGTGGAGGACTATTTCAAGGAGATGGAGATGTTAATGGCTAAGGCTAATATCGATGAGGATAATGAGGCGACAATGGCTCAATTTTCAGAAGGGATAAATTGGGAAATTGCATGTTTAGTGGAGTGACAACATTATGTGGAGTTGGAAGACATGGACCATCAAAATTGAGAAACAGCTTAAGAGGAGAGGTGGCCAAAGATCAAATCCTACCACTGGTTCATCATGGAAACCTAATGTTGTGAAGCGCAAGGAAAAACCAGCTGTTAGCAAGCCTAAAGTGGAGGTCAAGTAAGGAACGACTAACCGGAGATTGCAAGGTAAAACTGAACAACCTTCTTTTAGTCGTAATCGAGATATTGTATGTTTTAAATGTCAAGGCAGTGGACATATTTCAAGTCAATGTCCAAATCAAAGAACTATGTTGTTGCTTGACAATGGAGAATTGAAGACCGAGGGAGAAGATAGTGATACTGATTTTATGTCACCATTAGAGGAGGTAGATGATAGGGAGGTTTCTATACACGGTGCAGTAGTAGTGAACGGAAAAATCTTTTTCATATCTTTAGATGTCTTGTGAATGGGAAGATTTGTTGTGTCGTGATAGATGGAGGTAGATGTACTAATATGGCGAGTACTACCATGGTGGAGAAATTGGGGTTATCTACATCCAAACATCCACAACCATATCGTTTACAATGGCATAATGACTGCTCAGATATTAAAGTGACTAAGCAGGTATTAGTTCCATTTACTATTGGTCGATATGTGTATAAGTTATTGTGCGATGTGGTTTCTATGAAGGCGGGACATTTGTTGCTTCGTAGGCCATGGCAGTTCGATAGCAGGGTTAAACATGATGGTTTTACCAAGAATTTTGGTGCCAAATGATGGGAGATGGCGGATGTGCATCGATTGTCGAGCGGTAAATAACATTACGGTAAATTATCGACATCTCATTCCTCGTTTAGATAACATGTTAGATGAATTACACTCGTCTTTGGTGTTTTCAAAAATTGATTTAAAAAGTGGGTAACATCAAATTCGAATGCATGAGGGAGATGAGTGGAAAACAACATTTAAGACTAAATATGGTTTATATGAGTGGTTAATGTTACCTTGCGGTTTAACTAATGCACCTAGCACTTTCATGCGTCTAATGAATCATATTTTGCGTTCATTCATTGGGAAGTTTGTTGTTGTTTATTTTGATGATATTCCTGTGTATAGCAAAAACTTAGGAGAGCATACATTAAATTTAAAATCTGTTTTAGATGTACTTAGAAAAGAAAAGAAAAGTTGTTTGCTAACATGGAAAAATGTACATTTTGCACGGATAGAATTGTGTTTCTTGGCTTTGTTGTGAGTTCACAGGGAGTCCAAGTGGATGAGGAAAAGATACAGACATTCCGCGAATGGCCGAGTCCAACAAATATAAGTCAAGTTCGTAGTTTTCATGGACTAGCGAGTTTTATCGACGTTTCGTAGGGAATTTCAGTAACATCACAGCACCATTGACTGAAGTAATCAAAAAGAGCGTGGGTTTTAAATGGGGTGATGAGCAAGAGAAGACATTTTGGTTGATTAAGGAAAAATTGACTAATGCTCCTTTACTTGTTTTACCTAATTTTGTTAAAATCTTTGAGATTAAATGTGATGCTTCAGGTTTGGGAATTAGAGCTGTTTTGATGGAAGAAGGAAAGTCGGTGGCGTATTTCAGCGAGAAATTGAGTGGGGCAGCTTTGAACTATCCTACTTATGACAAAGAGATGTACGCATTGGTTCAGGTGTTGGAAACGTGGCAATGCTACCTTTGGCCTAAAGAGTTCGTGATACACACCGATCATGAATCATTGAAGTACTTGAAAGGTCATCACAAATTGAATAAGAGGCATGCACGATGATGGAATTTATCAAGACATTTCCATGTCATTCGATACAAGCAAGGTAAAGAGAATGTCGTTGCAGATGCTCTTTCTCGAAGATGTGTTATTATCTACTCTTGACACGAAATTGTTTGGCTTTGAGCGAATTAAAGAATTATATGTTGATGACCATGATTTCTTTAATTCGCTTAAAGCCAAACAATTTCGTATCAAGCCAAACTGATAGAGATACAAAGTTCTTAAGCTACTTTTGAAAGACCTTGTGGAGTAAATTGGGTACTAAACTATTATTTTCAACTACTTGTCATCCACAAACTGACGGTCAAACTGTAGTAAATAGGACTTTATCTGCATTGTTACGAGCTATCATTAAAAAGAATATCAAGCAATGGGAAGAATGTTTAGCACATATTGAGTTTGCATATAATAGATCTGTTCATTCTGCTACTAATTTTTCGCAATTTGAAATTATATATGGTTTTAATCCTTTGACACCGTTGGATTTATCACCATTACCTGTTTCTGAGTATACTAACATGGATGGAAAGAAAAAACTGAATTTGTTAAGCAGACACATGAGAAGGCGAGGCTCAACATTGAAAGGACGGAACAATATGCGAAACAGGCTAACAAGGGTCGACGTCAAGTTATCTTTGAACCGGGAGATTGGGTGTGGTTACATATGCGAAAAAAAAGATTTCTTGTTCAAAGACGGTCAAAATTGCTGCCAAGAGGAGATGGTCCATTTCAAGTTCTTGAGCGCATTAATGACAATGCCTACAAAGTGAATTTACCTGGTAAGTATAATGTTAGTGCAACATTCAATGTTACTGATCTAAGTCCGTTTGATGTAGGTGAGATTTGAAGACAAATCCTTCTCAAGTGAAGAGGAATGATGAGGACATCTCTAGCTCAAGATTGATTTGCAACTGAGAGGATCCAGTGCGAGTTCCAGTTACACCCTTGACGAGAGCGCAAGCTAAATGCTTCAAGGTCTTATTGGTTTGGTGCGAAAGATGTGGATTGAGAATGGCATGACAACTTGTACTAAGGAGGTTGGTTCAAAGATAATAAACATAGTCCAAGTGAACGTGTCAGGTCAAGTTTGCCAAGTCAAGACGAGCATACCAAGCCTAGAAGCAAAAGGTAGTATTCAAAAACTGTTGTCAGGCGCGGCCGCGCCCCTGAAGCAGCTCATTTCAGTGATGTCGCCACGCCACAGGAGAAATTCAGCTTACTCGTTTTCTGTTATTTTCAGATTCTTATTGTAATTAGGTTACTTTTAGATTAGAGTTTGATTCTAAATTACTTGTTATTTCCTTACAGGATTCTAAGGTTTTTTATTTAGTATAAATAAGCTTTATGAATGTAATTCATACAACATTCAATACAAATTAGATTTTTATCATATTCTTGTGACATTATTCTCTACTTTTGGTTCTTTGAAGAATTCCTAAGATATTTTCTTAGTTTTTTCTTTGAGATTCAAGTTTGACTTATCATAAAACAATACATAGTTGTGTGTTGCGTCTTTTACCGCATCAATCGTCGATTGTACCAAGATTACCGCTTCAATATAAGCGAGGGCTCAAGGTGTCGTTGGTGTCTATTCAACGCAGATTACCTACCGCGAACAATTGTACCGAGATTACCGTCTACATATAAGCGAGGGGTTAAGGTATTGTGAGCAATTCATTCTCCAACTTTCCAGGAAACGACCACCTCACGCAAGCGTACCGTGGAGTCTATCATTGCTATGGATATCAGAAATAGTTATCGTCAACGCCCAAAGAGATGCCAAAAAGACAACATTATGAGACATATGTATATGAGAAGATCCTTCATACCTCTTTGTCCAAATACCCCAAAGAATATCAAACACCACCATAAAATTTTCCTATCCTTTCTTCTCCCAAATCTTGGTTCATTGGAGGTTAGACATGTCAGTATGTCTTAAGTTCAGCTTCTTGATATCACTACAAAAGGGTAAAATGCAAATGTGACAACTAAATTTTAGGTGTTTTTGGGTATTGAGCCCTTTCTTTTGGTCAACGCAAATCGAGCCCTTTTCAGTTCGAAAATTTGGATATTGAGCCCCCATGCGCCACATGTGCGTTGACATGCCTACGTGGCACACGTGACACCGATGACGTGGACATTTTTGCCATATGGAACCGCATACATGTGCATTTTCCAATTAATTGTTAAAAAACTCGATTTCCCCAAGAATCGAACCCAAAACCTCAAATTTAAAATTTTGGTCATCAAACCACCTGAGCTACATAAAACTTGCAGTTACTTTAAGAAAATAATTAAGATTTATATCAAATCAATTCATTTCCCCCAACAGAATTTTAAAAGGATTAAGTTTTATACCAAATCAATTCATTAGAAAAATGGTAAAAAGATGAAATAATAAATTAATAACTTACACAATCAACATTAATTAAAAAAATTAAACAATTAACATTAAAAAATTATAAATTAAAATTTAAAATTGAAATTAAAAAAGTAAAACTAATTTACAAATTTTAAAAGAATAAATTTAAAAATAAGCTTAAGATTAAAACTTAAAAATATCTTATATTCAAAATATCACTTGAAAAGACATTTCCAAAAATTATAAAACAAATTA
The DNA here is from genome assembly GCA_020205605.1 of Panax ginseng. Classification (NCBI taxonomy): domain Eukaryota; kingdom Viridiplantae; phylum Streptophyta; class Magnoliopsida; order Apiales; family Araliaceae; genus Panax; species Panax ginseng. Next base: position 25,695,906 of record CM035136.1, on the reverse strand, counting down.
TAAAAGCTTACAAACTCTAATATACTATAATTTTTAACAAAAATACAAACCCTAGAAAGTATTTATTATAAAATATTTTATTTTATCTTAAGATTAAAATTTTCTCTCTTTTATAACTTCTACATGAAGATCTCAATTTAACTCACTAAATTCACAAACATTTCATTATTCCTCACAATCAATCTAACTGATCAATCGAAACATTCTAGAAAAATGTCTTATATCGCTGTATCAAAAGCACTTCACTTGAATCCCAACCTTTTCTCTGAACTATCTAGGGTTTCAACCCCATTTTCCCTCAAATCTCTCTCCTATTGTTCATCATCATTATTATCTATAGACCAACCAGTCAATAATGCTCTCTCTTCCGCCGATTCAATCCCAAATCCAGACCCGAAAACACCAATTTCAACCCAAAGGATTGCACCCGAATCTCCAAATGGCCAAGGAACGGGTAATCGAAGAATTCCAAATGGTAAGTATCAAAACCCAAAAAAACTAGAAGATATAATTTCTAGAATAATGGAAAATAGAGCCTGGACTACTCGTTTGCAGAACTCTATTCGCAGTTTAGTTCCTGAATTTGGAACTTCTAGGTTTGTGATAATGGGGTTTTGATTTTTGAGAATTTGTTATTGTTATTGATTTAGGCTTTAGTTTTATGGGTTCGATCTGTGGTGGGATTATGATTGATCTCTTGATGTTGATGGCAGAATCCGATGAAGGGTTGTATTCCGACGAGATTTTTAATCGGGATTGGAGAGGAAGATGAAGGGGGTGGATTCCGATTAAGGCTTTTGTTTCTTATTAATTTTGGTAGTTGGATAATAAAAAAAGTTTTTATTTAAAAATTTAATAATACTTTTTACGTTTTAATTTTTGTCCATTTAAAACACTAAAATGATAGTAAAATTAACTTTAAAATGATTTTTTAACACCTCATCACTTATTTGTTTAAATAATTTTATTAGTTTTTAAGTGTAATTATTTAATTTGTAATAATATTTATATTTGTTTTGTAATTTGTGTAAATAATTTTATTAGTTTTTCTAATTGTATAATTGTAATTTGTTTAAATATCATTATTTTCTTATACTTTTTAGCATATTTTACTATAAAATATTTTATTTTATTTTTAATTTTATAAACTTAATTGATCTTAAGATTAAAATTTTCTCACTTTTTTCTATTGGAGAAATTGATTGATTAAGTTTATAACTTATTTGTTGGTTAAACTAAACAATCAGACATTTGTTGCTTGGGTGGTCTTGTGACTAACATTTCAAATAGAAGGTTTTGAGATCAAATCCATGGAACAACAAGTTTTTTATGAAATTTGAGTCTAAATACACGTCATCGGTGCCATGTGACAGATCAACGCACATGTGGTGCATGGGGGATCAATATCCAAATTTTCGAACAGAAAGGGGCTCGATTTGCGTTGGCCAAAAGAAAGGGGCTCAATACCCAAAAACACCTAAAGTTCGGTGGCCACATTTGCATTTTACCCCAGTACAAAAGTACTAACACCGGAAAATAGGAAATTGCAATTGTACATTTGTATTGAAAGTTTCTTTTATCTTTAGAATGCTAAAAAAAAGGCTCAAAAAGAGAACTTGATGACACAAAGTACTGTTCAGCTAACTTCAGAAAATGATGTAAAAACATATTATATAAAATTCTTGAGACTTAAAATAGATTAAACAAGGATGATAGGCATACTTCAAATTGCTAAATAATAGGGGGAGGGATGGGAAAAAAACAATGTAGCTGCACTTTCCTACCTACTTAGAAAATGTATTCCGATTCTGTTTCCGTTCCATGTACCATATCGAATCACAATCTAGGTAACATTCCGCTTACAAACATATATCCACAAAATAAATATAGGTTATTTTACTGCATCTTTCTCTTTACTATTTTTTCTCAAAAACTATTTGATATGACCAGTATCACAAGTAACATAACGTGAAAAAGAAATAAAATAATTTACCTTATAACAAAAGATTAATAAATAAGTAAACGATGACGTCAGGAAACAGCTATATATCAATCAATGAGAAGATATTCAACCCATGAACAGGGGTCATCTCCAATCAAATTTTTTTCATTACCTCTTCATGTGTGTGTGAGACTGTGAGTATCTCTTCTTGTGTGCGTGTGTGAGAGAGCGAGAGAGGGAGAGAGGGAGAGAGTATAAGCACCTGGCAGCCCAACCTGGTTGATTTATTGGAAAGTTCTTGTGGCACTGTCAATGATACCGCGACACTCATTGTCGTGGATTGTAAACAATGGAAGGAGGTAGCATAATCAGCCTGCCTTTAGTGTACTTTTTTACCTCTTGATAAGTCCATTCATCAAAGTGATATATGTGGATTTATTTAAGGAAATGCCTTTCTGTTTCAGTTCTTCGAAAATTCGCATTGCTTCCTTGTATTCCCCCTCAGTGCAAAGCTTATTAATCTGTTTCGAATAAGTAATAGAACTTAAATCTGATTCATCCAAAGTTTCACAAGTGACAATATCTTCCACCTTATCCATTTGCAAGTGTTGGTCAGATAAGTTTCCTATCTCAATCCCTTTTGAAATTAAGTCCTCGGCTTCTTTCATCCTCCCTGCATCAGTAAGTGCACCAAGAATGGCATTATATGTATACTTATCAGGCCCTAGCTTCTTTACTTCCATTTCAGTAATAAGGCCCAGAGCATCCTCAAGTCTTCCTTCTTTGCACAGAGCTGTTATCAATGTGTTATAGGTTACTGCATCTATTGTTTTCCCTTTTGAGATCCAAGTGTGAAAGAGTGTGAGGGCTTTTTCTAGTAACCCTTCTTTACAAAGCCCCTGAAGTAGAATATTACATGTAAACACATCAGACTTGAATGAATTTTCAACCATCTTGTTGTGAAACGAAAATGCTTTCTCAACATTTCCTTCCCGACAGAACCCATGAATAAGTATATTGTATGTTGTCTCATCCGGAACTAACCCATTCTCCAAAAGTTCATTCAATTTAACAATTGCTTGCTCCATTTTTCCTGATTTGCAGAGTACTCCAATAATAGAGTTATATGTGATGACACTGGGACTGATTTCTTTGCTCTTCATCTCATCCCAAATATTCAAAGCCATGTCCACATTCTCATCCCTAAAGTAACCCATAATCAAAGTGCCATAGCTTACCTCATCAACATTATAACCTCGCTTTTTAGCACTGGTTAATAACGCATAGGCCTCATCTAGCTTCCGCTCCCCACAAAAAGTATGAAGAACAGTATTGAGGCTAAAAGTATCCATCTTTAGACCTTTCGCATCCATTTCAGTCATCATCTTTAAGGCTTCCCCCAGATTTCCTGCTTTACAGTACCCATTTATTAAAGTATTGTAAGTAACGGGATCTGGGTCAAACCCACTAGCTTCCATTTGCCGAACAGCATCAGTAGCTGCATCCATCTTTCCTTCCTTGCAATACCACTTGATCATTATATTGTGAGTCACCTCATTTCTTTGTACTCCCTTTTCACTCATTTCATCAAGCAACTTCAAAACCTCCGAACTGCCTTTCCACTGTAGAAAACCATGGACTAACGTGTTATAAGTAACCACATCAGGAGCCAATTTCAAGTCTTCCATCTCAACTCGAACCGTCAAAGCCTCATCGATCCTCCCCTCGCTACACAACCCAGCAATCACCGTGTTATAAGTCCAAACATCAGGCAAACAATTGTTCATGGTCATCAACTTAACAACATTCTTAGCTTCCTTCAACCACCCTATTTTACAATACCCACAAACTAATATATTATATGTGTTCCTATCCGGCAACAGCCTTCTTTTCTTCATATCTGATAACAAATCTCTAACCTCATTCAACCTACCCTTTTTACACAACGCATCAAATATTGTATTGTAAGTGACATTATCAGGCAAACATTTAAACTCACTCATTTCATTCAACCACTCCATAGCATCATCAAATTTATTCTTCAAACAATACCCTTTGATCAAAATGTTAAAAGTAGGTGTACTTAAAACTACTCCAAGCTTAATTGCATCATTAAAAATTTCTGTGCAAGATAAAATGTAATCTGGAGATGGGTGCTTTACCAATGAAGAAAGGAGAGTGTTGCAGGTGAGTAAATTGGGCCGGAACCTTAGGCGCTTCATTCTCTTGAAAATCTTGACGGCGAGGTCTGGGCGGCCGGATTGTACATAGGCGCCGACGGCGGTGTCGAGGAGGGCTTTGGTGGGTGGCGGGAGGGAGCGGGTGGGATAGAGAAAAAGGCGGTGGAGGTGGTGGGGGGGGTCGGCAGAGATGTGTTTGAGGAGGAGGGATTTGGCGTCGGAGAATTTGTTGTGGCGGAAGAGGGAGGGGAGGAGCGTGAGGAGAGAAGAGGGGATGGTGGGGTTGTTGTTTTGGAGAGAGAAAGCGTGGGGAATATGTGATTGGGTCCATTTGAAGAAGGAGAGGAGAGTATTGGGGCGAGAGGAGAGAATGGAGAGGATAATGGGTGGAGTGAGGTGGGGGATGAATCGGGTGAGTGATTCGTGTGGGTTTTGATTGGATGATGAGGAGGAGGAAGAAGAAGAAGTGAGGATTTCGGTGATTGTTTGGGTGATTTGAGGAGGTTGTAATGTCGGAAATGGCGGTTCCGGCGGTGGCGGGTGTTTCATTCTCAGTATCTGGGTTTTGAAGTGACGACTGAAGCGTGTACCTGGAGTGAGAGTAGGGACTGTTTGGTGCACTTCACATAACACGATATGGGTCTAGATTTAACTTATGTTTTTTGTTTTCTTATTTCTAAACTCCATTTTGCAAAATATAAGATAAATCTTAGTATAACATAATTTCTCCGTTACAAAATTAAAGATAAATCTTAATTTTTTAAAGTCAATTCATAAAATCTCAAAATTCAAAATTGATATAATTTAGTTCAAGTATGAAAAATAACAAAGGTGATAATTAGTAGTACTCCATAATTAGTTTACAATTATATGAAAACTGACATTTTCACATGAAAAAAACGATAACTCAGCATGAGTCTCTCTCACATGAACGTGGCATCCACTTATTATTCATGTGAGAAGAATCATATGGAATTTATTTATTTTTTCATGTAGTTTACAATTATATGGAAACTGACATTTTCACATGAAAAAAACGATAACTCCACATGAGTTTCTCTCACATGAACGTGGCATCCACTTATTATTCATGTGAGAAGGATCGTGTGGAATTTTATTTTTTTTCATGTAGAAATATCAGTTCCCTTATTATATTTGTTTGTATCAAAACTAAACAACTTCACATCAACTTAGCAAAAAAATTACTTCATATCAATTTTAAATTTTAGAATTTGGCAAATTAATTCTAAAACATCAAATATATCTCCTGTCACGCCCCCAAAACAGGTATACATCACCTATTCTGAGTCGCCAAATACAGGTACAGAATACAAATACAAACTTAAATATACAATGACATGAAATGTGAGTTTTAATACAAATATTGTCTCTTACAGGCGATGATTCAAACTCAAAATAGGTCATCAATACATTTATTATTACACTATTTCGCGAATAGTGAGGACTACTAATGCGACCATCTGACCATTAATCCATTCCCCGACTAGTCCCAAATTTATATTCTCATTTCCAAAAAGAACATTGAAAGAAAAGGTGAACTCAACTAGCCCGATGAAATATTATGACTAAGATAATGCAGAATAAATTATCTTTAGCCTTCAACAGTATAATAACTGATATAATATAATAGACAACAAGTTTTAGATCAACAACTACAGCGGAATAAGCAATCCATTAGAAGAGTCAAGTAGAGCATAAAATCTACTATCTTCTATGATTTAAAAAGTTTTATCATAAATTTTATCGCTGAGACTCAGCTTAGTAAATAATCCACATCATTAAATCATCCCTGCACTACAGGCCAAGGATATTCTTTAGTATCACGACCACGAATTATCCATGCACTACGGCCAATGATAATCGTGTTTTCATCAACGGTCCTAATCATGCCATAAAACAATTCATCTTTGCACCCTTGGCCGAAGAGAATCCATAGTCATAATTATACCAAAAATTGTCCATATATCAATGCACTACGGGCCAATGAGGATTTTTTCCATATCATTTGTAACATTACAGTCATGATTATACCGAATAATCCCTGGTCATAATCATACCAAGTCCATCTATGCACTACAGGCCACAGATGACATTCAACATAATATAAGCATGAGGATGATGACAATTCAATAAAACAAGTTCAAGAATAAATTTTAAAGATTTATAAGTTAATTTATCCTGAACTCAATAACGTCCAAATTGTCAACATGATATTGCTTTGTGGAGTAAAATTCAAGAATGCTTAGAAGAATATTTCCATGAAAAGATACTGGATGAAACGCAAATATCCAGGATATTCTACTAATTTAATGGAGTAGAAGCTAAAACTTTAACCAACTGAGTATAATAGAATATACGAAACTGCAAATGGATTTTCGCCCGCCATGCGGTAATCCACGTAGACAGATCATTTCCACAAGTTAATAAGGAATGAATACAAAGGATCATTCACCGTGCATGCGGTAATCCACATGTATATGTTATTCCAACGGAGTAATAAAGAATGGAACCGAAGTCATGCGAATCCGCATGCATATGATATTCAAATGTAATAATAAAGAATGGAATCGGTCGTGCGTAATCCGCATGCATGAGGATGTTCCAACGTAATAATAAAGAATGGAATAACAATGTAATTCATCGCATGCGATAGATCGCATGCATAATGAGTTATTCCAACAGAATAATAAAGAATGGAATAATGAAGAATTTCACTATGTATGCGGACTTCAAGCATGACAGCATGAGTTATTCAACATAATAATAAAGAATAGAATAACAACCCTTACGAGTATTGAAAGAAAATAACTCTCTTCATGAATACGAAAGAATAATACTCCTTACCTTAAAAAGAAGAGTATTCCGACGGTAAGGCGGGGATATACTTGAAGAAAACTTGCACTATTTTCTATGCTCAAAGCTTTCTTAAACTCTAAAGAAATACGCTCAAGATTATAAAAGAAGAATTCTCTGAACTTATGGTGTGTTTTTCAATTCTAACTAAGCATCCTATTTATAGGAGAATGGAAATGATACTATGCAATAAAATATAATATATTCTATTTATAATCAAATAAAACAAAACTTTATAAAAAGTATTATGTTTTATATAAAAAGTTTTTACTATGCAAACATTATGCAGGCACTATGCATAATAAAATATAATATATTCTATTTATAATCAAATAAAATAAAACTTTATAAAAAAATATTACATTTATATAAAAAGATTTTACTACTGCAAAACACTATACACGTACTTTATGCAAACACTATGCATAATAAAATATAATATATTCTATTTATAATCAAATAAAACAAAACTTTATAAAAAGTATTCTGTTTTATATAAAAAGTTTTCTGTTTTATTACATTAATAATAATAAAAAAAACAACATTTATCACCATTATTATAATTCACAATATTAATCGACTGAAGTCGTTCCTGGAAAAGAGGACCTTTCCAATAAGGATTTATCCCTATTGACGCCGCAATTAGGTGACCAACCTCTCTCGATGTGAACTTCTAGACATCGTCAATATTACAAATAATAATATTAATAACTCTGTCATCTCAATTATTGATTTAATAATATATAAAATATTGACAATAATTGTATCAAATAACGTGAGATATTATGCAATAATTACTGTAGCAATAATTGAACAAAACTGAGTGACTTCTCACGTAAGCATCAATAATCAATACCGTGTGCTATTATGCAACCACATGTATTACTGTGCTTTTACTACAGAGTAGTTCAATAGTTTTAACGGTAAAACTTTCGCCGTTATTTTCATAAAAATATTTTTGTCGTTTTCTCAATCTGACAATAATCCCATTGTGGGGTCCACCAATGATTGTACCGTCATACGGATATTCCCCGACAAAAAGAATATTCCCCGACCAATCGAATATTATACAACAACTTGCATACTTTTCAAAATTTATAAATATTACCCACAACTATAACATTATCTCAAAACCACAACATAATATTCAAAAAAATATTTTGAAAAATTTAAATCTTTATTCATAAAATTTGAGGTCTCATAATCTCCCCTCCTTATGAAATTTCGCCCTCGAAATTTACGTACGTACCTGGTATGTCGAAGAGATGAGGATACCTTGACTTCATTTCAGATTCTAACTCTTGAGGTATAACCTTTGAGTGTTGAATACGATCCCTCTTATCCAAGATTTTAACACGTATCTCCTCATACGTTAAATCTTCTGTTATCTCGTCTAGTTCTAATTTAATAACGTGGTTCGGGTCGTCCACATATTTACGTAACATCGATACGAAAAAAAAACGTTATGAACACGCGACATACTTGGCGGTAAAATGAGTCTATAGGCCATAGTTCCTACTCGATCGAGGATTTCAAATGGGCCAATTAAATTGGGGGTTGAGATTTTCTCTCTTCATCGACTCTTGCTTCTAGAATAACGCCTTTTTGAACCTTCTTCTTCGTATTCATCAGCTCCGGGTCTTTAGCTTTAGCAGCTTTAACATTATCGATTAAAGTCGATTCTAATCGTATTTTCGTTATCTTCACATGGGTCCCTAGAGTCTTTAACTCTATCTTCATCATTTATAAGTTATACGAAATGGGTTTTTTTGTGTTAATAACATCGCACTCGAAAACGCATACGATCTTCCACTCAACGCGTCAGCTACCACTTTCGCTCTTCCACAATGATATTGAATGGTGCGATCGTAATCTTCAACAGCTCGAGCCAACGTCTTTGGCGCATGTTACGTTCATTTTGGTTGAAGAAATATTTAAAGGTTGAAGAAATGGGTTTCAGATCGGGGTTGATACAAAATTGATTTCATGTTCGGGGTAGGCTAAGAAGTCTTCAAGAATACGCCGTAAAAATTTATTAACAATAGAAATATCATTCAAAACTGTGACTCTCATCCAAGACTTGGATATCACGTCACATTGATACCTATCAACTTGTCATCGTCATTCACAGCATCGCCTACATAAAGTCTGGCTTCGGTGCATTCCACACAAGGAAGTCAACAACGAAAGGATCGGGGCTCTTTACTTATGGCTTGATATAACAATGATTAACTTTAGTTGTTTGGTTGCTTGAATTCACATGATAGATTGGTTAAGAATATGAAAGCTAACAACCTTACGAAAAGCATGATGAGTAGTTAACCAATCGATTCCTAAAATCACATCAAAGGCAATTATTTTCAAAGAGATAAGATCGACAGGTAATGTGAAAGTGTTTGTGACGCCCCCAAAATAGGTATACATCACCTATTCTGAGTCGTCAAATACATGGTACAGAATACAAATACAACTTAATTATACAACTGTCGTGTAAAGTACGACAAAACATAAGCTGTGAGTTTTAATACAAATATTGTCATCTAGACAATATACAAACTCAAATTCAATATTATTACATTTATTTTCCACTATTTCACTGAATAGTGAGGACTACTAATGCTATCATCCGTCCGGCCACCCGCTCCCCGACTAGTCCCTGCTACGTTCTCATTTCCTGAAGAGAACAATAAAAGTAAAAGGGTGAGCTCAACTAGCCCAGTAAGAAATATTATGACTAAGATAATGCAGAATATATTATCGTTAGCCTTCAACAGTGTTAAACTGATACAATATAACAACCATCAAGTTTAACTGCAGCGGAATAAGCAATCCATTAAAAGAGTCAAGTAGAGAATAAAATCTACTATCTTTTATGATTTAGAAGGTTTTTCCATCACTTTTATCGCTGGGACTCAGCTTAATAAATAATCCACATCATCGAATCACCTCTGCACTACGGCCAAGGATATTCTTTAGTATCACGACCACAATTATCCATGCTCTACGGGCCAAGAATATTTGTGTATTCAATAATGGTCATGATCATGCCAACAACTGTCCATCAATGCACTACGGGCCAATGAGGACTTTTACAACATTATTTGTAACATTACGGTCATGATTACACCGAATAATCCCTGGTCATAATCATACCAAGTCCATCTATGCACTACAGGCCACAGATGACTTTCAACAAAATATAAATATGAGGATGATGACAATGATATAAGAATTCAATAAAAACAAGTTCAAGAATTAATTTATCCAGAACCAATAACGTCCAAATTGTCAACATGATCTTTGCTTTGTAGAGTAAAATTTAAGAATGCTTAGAAGAATATTTTCATGAAAAGATTTGGATGAAGCGCAATATCAAGGATGTTCCACTAATTTCATGGAGTATAGATGTCAAAACTTTAACCAACCGAGTATAATAAGGAATGGAATAACAAAAGAAATCACCGAGCATGCGATAGATCGCATGCAAAAGCGAGTTATTCCAACAAAATAATAAATAACGGAATCAGTCGGCGTAAAATGCATGCAGACGAGGATATTCCAAATGAATAATAAAGGCGGAATCAGTCCCGGCGTAAAACGCATGACATGGATATTCCAATGAGAATAATAAAAAGGGAACCAAAAAGGCCAGAGAACGCATGCATGTGATGTTCCAACAGAATGATAAATAATGGAACTGTGTCCGGCGTAAACGCACAAACAGGATGTTCCAAATGAATAATAAAGAATGGAATAATGAAGAATTTCACCAAGTATAGGGTAGTTCAGCGTATACAAAAGTTATTCCAATAGAATAATAAAGAATGGAATAATGTAAGTTCTCTTCATGGATAAGAAAGAAATAATACTCCCTACCTTAGAAAAAAGCTGGATCTTTGGAATAGTGAGGTAGAGAGACTTCTCTTCTTCTTTCTATAATTTCTCTCTATAATAATCGCTCTAAAGCTTTTGTGAATTGGTGAGAAATGAAGGAAGAATGAGATTCTATTTATAGAAAAATATAGTTTCGATAATTGCACGTTTTGGGGCTCGAAAAATTACAGTACAATACCTCCAACTTTTCCTTTATTTTTAATTTAGTCATGAAAGTATTATCAAACTTGCACCACCTCCCCTAATAGTAAATAATGTGATTCAATAGTAAATTATGTGAATCAATAGTTCTAGACATGTGAAAATACGAATTACAGTATAGTACCTCCATCTATACCTCTATTTTTAACTTAGTCATGCAAGTATTATCAATCTTGCACCAACTCCCCTAATAGTAACAAGAATGTGAAATAATAGTATACACATGTGAACAAATAGTTATAATCATGTGAAATAATAGCAATCAATTGCTCATTTATCCGGTTAAATACCCGATTGGTCAATATAACCTCCAGACATCAATTATTATCGAAATAATTGTCGATTTTCACTAATACAAATAATTCCAACACAATGAAACCATTTTTATCAAAAATATAAAATTTGAAATTTCAAAGTTTGACTTTCCTGAAAAAGTCAACTGTTGACTTTTTGACCAAATAGTGAATTCCGGAAAATTTTGTGTTTATAGACTATTTTTACTAATTTCATCGTTCCGGACTCAAATATCACGTCCGCGTCTCCAAATTCAACTCCGAACATAACTTTAATTTTAATAACATTCATCATTAATATTATAACTCACAATATTTATCAACCAGGTCATTCCAGGAAAGAGGGGCTTTTCAATAAGGATTTCTCCCTATCAAGTGCGCAATTAGGTGACCAAACCTCTCCTTGATGTAACTTCTAGACATTGTAAATATTGCAATTTAATAATATGAATAACTTTGTCGTCTCAATTATTGATTTAATAAAATAACATATTATGCGGATGATACTATGACAATAATCGAATCAATAATATGAGAGATATGATGCAAAGAATTCATTGTAGCAATAATTGAGTATAATTGAGTGACTTCTCACGTAAGCATCAATAATCAATACCGTGTGCTACTATGCAACCACGCGTATTACTGTACTTTTACTACTGGGTAGTTCAACAATTAACGGTAAAACTTCCGTCGTTATTTTCATAAAGTATTTTTGTCGTTTTCTCAATCCCACAATAATTCTGTTGTGGGGGTCCACCAATGATTATGCCGTTGTACGAATATTTCCCGTTAAAATGAATATTCCCCGACCAATCGAATATTATATAACAACTTGTGTACTTTGCAAAATTTATAAATATTACCCACAACTATAACATTATATCAAATCCACACCATAATATTCAAAAATATATTTTGAGAAAATTTAATCTTTATTCAAAAAGTTGGGGTCTTACAACCTCCCCTTCTTATGAAATTTCGTCTTCAAAATTAGGGTGCGTACCTGGTATGTCAAAGAGGTAAGGATATCTTGATTTCATCTCAGATTCTAACTCCCAGGTCATTTCTTCCACATCGTGGTTTTTCCACAAAACTTTGACTTGAGATATAACCTTGGGCGTAGAATATGATCCTTTTATCCAAGATTTTAACAGTAACTCTTCATCACGTTAAATCTTCCTCTATCTCGTCTCGGGTTCTAATTCAATAATGTGGTTCGGGTCTTTCACATATTTACGTAACATAGATATGTGAAAAAGCGTTATGAACACGAGACATACTTAGCAGAAAGCGAGTCTATACGCCATAGTTCCTACTCGATCGAGGATTAAAAATGGGCCAATGAATCGAGGGTTGAGCTTCCCTCTCTTTTTAAATCTCGTAACTCCCTTCCATGGAGCAACACGTAATAACACATGATCTTCAATATTGAATTCTACGTCCTTTCGATGAAGATCAGCATAACTCTTTGCCGATCTTGTGTGGTTTTTATACGTTGTCGGATCGTTTGAATCTTTTCCATAGTCATACGTACCAACTCCGGTCCCAACAACGTTGCTTCACCCACCTCATCCCAAAGATATCTTGGAAACGACACTTTCTTCCATACAACGCCTCAAATGGAGCCATGCCAATACTTGCTTGATAACTGTTGTTGTAGGAAAACTCCACCAATGGTAGGAACTTATCCCAACTTCCCTTGAAGTCAAGGACATAAAGTCTTAATAGATCTTCAAGAGTTTGAATGGTCCTCCGATTTGCCCGTCAAATCGAGGATGATATGCCGAGCTAAATCGTAAATTCGTGCCCATAGTTTTTTGCAAACTAACCCAAAATCTTGAAGTGAATCTTGGGTCTCGATCAGAAACTATGGATACTGGCATACCATACAGTATTACAATCTTGTTTATGTACATACGAGCAAGACGTTCAAGTGTATAAGTTTCATGTATAGGTAGGAAATGAGTAGACTTGGTCAATCTATCAACAATGACCCAAATTGCATCTATGCCTTGAGAAACCTTGGGAAGACCAGTAACGAAATCCATGGTAATGTGTTCCCACTTCCATTCTAGAATTTCAAGTGGTTGCAATGGACCTTTTGGTACTTGATGCTCTGCCTTGACTCGTTGACAAGTTAAACACCTTGAGATAAACTCTGCTATCTCTCTCTTCATATTGCTCCACCAAAATGTATGTCGAAGATCACGATATATTTTGGTACTCCCAGGATGGATTGCAAACGGTGTGTTGTGCGCCTCAATCATGATTTTATACTTTAAATCAGGGTCGTTAGGAACACAAAGTCTGGAGTTGACTCGAAGTATTCCTTCCTCATCGATTCTTGCTTCCGGCATAGCACTTTCTTTCACTTTCTTCTTCATACGCATTAGCTCCAGGTCTGTAGCTTGAGCAGCTTTAACTTTATCGATTAAAGTCGGTTCTACTCGTATGTTTGCCATCATCATATGGGTCCCTGGAGTCTTTAACTCTATCTCCATCCTTTGCAAGTCATACAAAATGGGCCTTTGCGTTGACAATATCGCACTCGTACTTGCATATGATCTTCTACTCAATGCGTCAGCTACCACGTTCGCTTTTCTAGGATGGTATTGGATGGTATGATCATAATCTTTCAACAATTCAAGCCAACATCATTGTCGCATGTTGAGTTCCTTTTGAGTGAAGAAATATTTGAGGCTTTTATGATCCGTAAAGATTTCCACTTTCTCCCCATACAAGTAATGCCTCCAAATTTTAAGTGCGAACGACAAACCGCTAACTCTAGATCATGAGTAGGATAATTCCTCTCATATTCTTTGAGTTGCCATGAGGCATAGGCTATGACTTTCCCATGTTGCATGAGAACACATCCTAACCCTTTGCCCGAAGCATCAATGTAGATGACAAATCCCTTCGAGCTAGATGGTATTGTCAGAACAGGTGCTGAAATGAGTCTCCTCTTGAGTTCTTGAAAACTCTTCTCACATTCCACGCTCCAACCGAATTTTGTATCTTTTCGAGTCAGCTGAGTTAAAGGAGTAGTGATTCGAGAAAACCCTTCTACGAATCTCCGATAATAAACAGCTAAGCCGAGAAAGCTACGTACTTCGGTCACTGATTTAGGTTGCTCTCAGCTTTGAATTGCTTCAATCTTTGCCAGGTCAACAGATATCCCATGATTTGATATCACGTGCCCAAGGAATGCAACTTCCTCAAGCCAGAACTCGCATTTCTTTAACTTGGCATATAGCTTGTTTTCACGAAGCTTTTGGAGTATCAGCCTCAAGTGTTGCTCATGATCTTCACGGCTTTTGGAATATATGAGGATGTCGTCAATAAAGACGACCACAAAATGATCCAAATATTCCTTGAATACTCGGTTCATCATATCCATGAATGCAGCAGGAGCATTAGTCAATCCAAAGGACATGACTAGGAATTCATAATGCCCGTACCGAGTTCTGAAAGCCGTGTTTGGAATGTCATCGGTTCTAATCTTCAATTGATGATATCCTGAACGAAGATCAATCTTTGAAAAGAATTTGGCGCCTTGCAACTGGTCAAACAGGTCATCAATACGTGGCAATGGGTACCTATTTTTGATGGTGACATGATTCAACTCCCGATAATCAATACAAAGTCGCATACTCCCATCATTCTTCTTTACGAATAGAACATGAGCACCCCAAAGAGACGCGTACTTAGGATGAATGAAACCGATGTCTAACAATTCTGCAATTGGGTCTTTAACTCTCGAAGTTCAATAGGAGCCATTCGATATGGGGATTTAGAAATGGGGTTTTGTAGGGTTCAAGGTCGATACAAAATTCAATTTCACGCCTGGGGTAGGCCGGGAAGTTCTTTGAGGGAATACGTCGGAAATTTATTAACAATGAAATATCATTCAAAAGCGATGTATTTTTGTTTAAATCTGTGACATGAGCTAAAAAAGCTTGACATCCATTTTTCAATAAGCGAATAGCTTTATGGCTTGAGATGAATAGTGATTGATTTTAATGGTTTGGTCGCTTGAATTCGCATAATAGGTTTATTAGGAATATGAAAACTAATAACCTTACGAAAACAATCAATTTTAGCATGATGAGTAGTTAACCAATCAATCCCTAGAATCACGTCAAATGCAAGTATTTTTAAGGAGATAAGATCGACAGGTAACGTGCGGTTACCGATTTGCATCAAACAAGACTTATAAATAGTGGATGTAATGAAGGTTTCTCCTAATGGAGTTTCAACAGATAAGTCAAAGTCTAATTTCTCCGAAGTCAAATTTAAACGTTGAGCGCAAGTAGGAGAAATAAAAGAATGGGTAGAACCGGTATCAAATAAGGTATAGACTTCACTAGAGTTTATAATAAGCTTACCCATGATAACCTCGTTCGGGTTCCTTGCTTTTTGGGAGGTCACAACAAACGCTCTCCTTTGCACTACCGGCTTTGACTTTTCTGGGACGGCCTTTGGTGCCTCCATTCTAGCTGTACTTGTCTTCAGTGAACGACAAAATCGAGCTAAGTGACCTTCCTTCCACAATTATAACATGCTTTTTGGACGACATCGCAGATTTGGTGATGTGTCCCTCCCTCCGCATTTGAAGCATATGATAGGTGGTCGTTCTCCTTCCTTGACAGCGGGTGTTGATCTTGACGTCTTTCCATCATTGTTGAATCTCCTCTCTTGAAATGTCCATTCTTATTGTCTTGGATATGATTACCACCGAAGTGGTTACCATTTCGCATGTTGATTCCTCCACGCTTGTTGTCACCGTTTGATGGATTGTTACCAATTGGTATTTTCATCTTCTCAAGCTTTCCCTTGGTTGCGTTGACTCGTTACCGCGCTCCAATAACTGATCCCTATTTACAACATCTGAGTACAAACACAGTTTATGAGAAATAAGAAATTGACGTATCTTCGGTTTCAAACCTCTTAAAAACATTCGCGTCATTCTCTCCTCATTATCGACCAAATGGGATGCAAACCAGGATAACTCCGCAAATTTAGCCTCGTATTGCGACATGGTCATATTGTTTTGTTCCAACTTGATAAACTTCACCTCCTTCATGTGACGAATACTTTCGGGAAAGTACTTGTCATTGAATAGCTCTTGGAACTTCTCCCAAGACATCTTTAGTGCGTCAGGCTGGGTACGTTTTATAGATTCTCACCAGTAATCTGCCTCTTCACGCAACATGAAGGTGGCGAAGGGAACCTTTTGCTCCTCGGAGCATCCCAAGACATCAAATATCTTGGTGATCTGCTTTATCCATGCTTCATCCTTAAGTGGTTTTGGCTCTCTAATAAACTCCGGTGGTCCCAGCTCCTTGAACTGTTTAGCGGTAACTGTCCGAGATTTTTCAGTGTTTCCACCTACATTTTGGACAGAAGCCGCTCTCGCCTGATGTTGCATGAATTGCATAAAGCCTCTGAACATTCCATCGTTCGTCATTTGGTCAGTGTTGTTGTTTGCATGAGGATTGTCGCCTTCCTGATGCACATTATTCTGATTGTTGATCTGTGGAGACTCAACGGTTTCTTGTGCTTCATTGCTATTCTCCATATTCTCGGATGCCATTTTCAAATACTGCCACAAAACAAGGGTTAATTGACATGCAACATATTATCCATATACTCTGACCAACCAATTAAATACCAAATAAACTTAGGTAAGTCATATACTTTCAAGAAGAATTCCCATCTCTCCCCTCCTAGTTCTAGTTTCACATCTTAGCCAGGGATCATATCCCTAAGCTTTGATACCAACTGTGACACCTCCAAAATAGGTATACATCACCTATTCTGAGTTGTCAAATACATGGTACAGAATAAAAATACAACTTAATTATACAACTGTAATGTAAAGTACGACAAAACATAAGCTGTGAGTTTTAATACAAATATTGTCGTCTAGACAATATACAAACTCAAATTCAATATTATTACATTTATTTTCCACTATTTCACTGAATAGTGAGGACTAACAATAAAAGTAAAAGGGTGAGCTCAACTAGCCCAGTAGGAAATATTATGACTAAGATAATGTATAATATATTATCGTTAGCCTTCAACAGTGTTAAACTGATACAATATAACAACCATCAAGTTTAACTGCAGCAGAATAAGCAATCCATTAAAAGAGTCAAGTAGAGAATAAAATCTACTATCTTTTATGATTTAGAAGGTTTTTCATCACTTTTATCGCTGGGACTCAGATTAATAAATAATCCACATCATTGAATCACCCCTGCACTACGGCCAAGGATATTCTTTAGTATCACGACCATAATTATCCATGCACTACGGGCCAAGAATATTTGTGTATTCAATAATGGTCATGATCATGCCAACAACTGTCCATCAATGCACTACGGGCCAATGAGAACTTTTACCATATTATTTGTAACATTACAGTCATGATTACACCGAATAATCCCTGGTCATAATCATACCAAGTCCATCTATGCACTACAGGCCACAGATGACTTTCAACAAAATATAAACATGAGGATGATGACAATGATATAAGAATTCAATAAAACAAGTTCAAGAATTAATTTATCCAGGAACCAATAACATCTAAATTGTCAACATGATACTGCTTTGTAGAGTAAAATTTAAGAATACTCAGAAGAATATTTTCATGAAAAGATACTGGATGAAGCACAAATATCAAGTATGTTCCACTAATTTCATGGAGTATAAAAGTCAAAACTTTAACCAACTGAGTATAATAAGGAATGGAATAACAAAAGAAATCACCAGGCATACGATAGACTGCACAGGCAGGTTATTCCAACAGAATAATAAATAACGGAATCAGGTCCGGCATAAAACGCAGAGACAGGATATTCCAACAGAATAATAAAAGGCGGAATCGGTCCCGTAAAATGCATGAACAAGATATTCCAATGTAATAATAAAGAGGGAACCAGTCCCAAGCGTAGAACGCATACAGAGCGGGATGTTCCAACAGAATGATAAATAATGGAACCCGGTCCCACAGAAACGCATGACAGGATGTTCCAACGAGAATAATAAAGAATGGAATAATGAAGAATTTCACCAAGTATAGGTTAGCCTTAGCGATATCAAAAGTTATTCCAATAGAATAATAAAGAATGGAATAACAGAAGTTCTCTTCATGGATAAGAAAGAAATAATACTCCCTACCTTAGAAAAACTGGATACTGGAATAGTGAGGTAGTAGACTTATCTTCTTCTTTCTATAATTTCTCTCTATAATAATCGCTCTAAATTTTTTGTGAATTGGTGAGAAATGAAGGAAGAATGAGATTCTATTTATAGAAAAATATAGTTTCGATAATTGCATATTTTGGGGATCGAAAAATTACAGTACAATACCTCCAACTTTTCCTTTATTTTTAATTTAGTCATGGAAGTATTATCAAACTTGCACCACCTCCCCTAATAGTAAATAATGTGATTCAATAGTAAATTATGTGAATCAATAGTTCTAGACATGTGAAAATACGAATTACAGTATAGTACCTCCATCTATACCTCTATTTTTAACTTAGTCATGCAAGTATTATCAATCTTGCACCAACTCCCCTAATAGTAACAAGAATGTGAAATAATAGTATACACATGTGAACAAATAGTTATAATCATGTGAAATAATAGCAATCAATTGCTCATTTATCCGGTTAAATACCCGATTGGTCAATATAACCTCCAGACATCAATTATTATCGAAATAATTGTCGATTTTCACTAATACAAATAATTACAACACAATGAAACCATTTTTATCAAAAATATAAATTTTGAAATTTCAAAGTTTGACTTTTCCCGAAAAAGTCAACTGTTTACTTTTTGACCAAATAGTGAATTTCGGAAAATTTTGTGTTTATAGACTATTTTTACTAATTTCATCGTTCCGGACTCAAATATCACGTCCGCGTCTCCAAATTCAACTCCGAACATAACTTTAATTTTAATAACATTCATCATTAATATTATAACTCACAATATTTATCAACCAGATCGTTCTCAGGAAAGAGGGGGCTTTCCAATAAGGATTTCTCCCTATTGGCGCGCAATTAGGTGACCAAACTTCTCCTTGACAAAAATTTTAGACATTGTAAATATTGCAATTTAATAATATGAATAACTTTGTCGTCCCAATTATTGATTTAATAAAATAACATATTATGCAGATGATACTATGACAATAATCGAATCAATAATATGAGAGATATGATGCACGACAATTCTTGTAGCAATAATTGAGTACTGTTGAGTGACTTCTCACGTAAGCATCAATAATCAATACCGTGTGCTACTATGCAACCACGCATATTACTGTACTTTTACTACCGGGTAGTTCAACAGTTAACAGTAAAACTTCCGCCGTTATTTTCATAAAGTATTTTTGTCGTTTTCTCAATCTAACAATAATTCCGTTGTGGGGGTCCACCAATGATTGTGCCATTGTACGAATATTCCCTGTTAAAACGAATATTCCCCGACCAATCAAATATTATATAACAACTTGCGTACTTTGCAAAATTTGTAAATATTACCCACAACTATAATATTATATCAAATCCACACCATAATATTCAAAAATATATTTTGAGAAAATTTAATCTTTATTCAAAAAGTTGGGGTCTTACAGTGTTGATTTGAATCAAACAAGATTTATAAATAGTGGAGGTAACGGATGGTTCTCCCAACGAAGTTTCAACAGATAAATCAAAGTCTAATTTCTACGGAGTCAAATTTAAATGTTGAGTGCAAGCAAGAGAGATAAAAGAATAGGTAGAACCGGTATCGAATAAGGTATTGATTTCGCAAGAGCTTATGATTAACTTACCCGTAATAACTTCGTTCGGGTTTCTCGATAAACGCTCTCACTTAAACAACCAATTTTGACTTGTCTGAGACATCCTTTGGCATCACTATCTCAGCTGGACTTGACTTCACTATACGACAAAATCGATCTAGGCGACCTTCTCTTCTGCAATTGAAACACGCTTTGGATTGCTGCGTACAGTTTGGACGGATGTGTCCCTCCTGTCCGCATTTAAAACATATGATAGGTGGTCGTTCTCCTTCCTTAACAACGGGTGTTGGTGCTGACGTCTTTCCATCATTGTTGAATCTCCTCTTCTTGACATGTCCATTCTTATTGTCTTGGCCATGATTACCACCGAAGTGGTTACCATTTCTGGCATGTTGATTCCCTCCACGTTTGTTGTCACCGCTTCGATGACTACTACCACTGGTGTGAGACCCCAGATTTTATGAATAAAGATTTAATTTTTCTCGACATATTTTTTTAATATTATGGTGTGGATTTGATATAATGTTATAGTTGTGGGTAATATTTATAAATTTTGCAAAGTACGCAAGTTGTTATATAATATTCGATTGGTCAGAGAATATTCATTTTATCAGGGAATATTCATGCAATGGCACAATCATTGGTGGACCCCGCAACGGAATTATTGTCTAATTGGGAAAATGACAAAAATACTTTATTAAAATAACAGCGGAAGTTTTACCGTTAACTGTTGAAACACCCGGTGTTAAAGTAAATACTGATGTCTGGCGCTGTAGTTGCATAAGTAGCACACGGTATTGATTATTGATGCTTACGTGATAAGTCACCCGTTTTGTTTTATTGGTTTTGTTAATGTAATAAAAACAGAATACTTTTATAAAGTTATTCTATAAATAGAATATATTATATTCTATTATGCATAGTGTTGTATAATGTCCGCATAGTATTTTGCATAGTAAAATCTTTTATATAAAACAAAATACTTTTATAAAGTTATTTGTTTTATTAGACAATAATTAGAATATATTATATTTTATTATGCATAGTGTTTGCATAGTGCTGTGATAGTAAAATCTTTTATAAAGTTATTCATTTTATTAGATTATAAATAGAATATATTATATTTTTATTTAAAAGATTTTGCTTTAAATATGGACTGATCCGATTAAAGTAAATCAATACTGGACCGTTCATGAGTTAGTTCTTACGATCCATTTTTCTATAAATAGAAGCTCATTCCTTCATTATTTTCTTACGAATTCTTTGAAACTCTAGAGATAAACTATAGAGAGAAAGAAGAAAGTATTCTCATTACTTCACTACTTATATATCCAAGTCTTTCTTCTTCTTAAGGTAGGGGATATTATTTGTTGTACTTGTAAGGGGTATTCTTTCTTTCTTATTCATGAAGAGAACTTACATTATTCTATTCTTTATTATTACGTTGGAATAACTCAGATATCATGCCAATTTACCCTATACTTGGTGAATTCTGTTATTCCATTCTTTATTATTATGTTGGAATAACACCTACATGCAAAAAGATCGCATACATGGTGAAATTCTTCTAATATTTCATTCTTTATTATTCTCGTTGGAATATCCCACATGCATGCGTTTTTCTATGGGACTGAATTTAAATCTTTATTATTCTGTTGGAACATCCGCTTGTGTGAATTTCACCGACATGGTTCCGTTATTATTATTCGTGGGAATAACTGCATCATGCCAAGTATCGCGTGCATGGTGATTTCTTTTGTCATTCCATTCTTTATTATACCGGTTGGCTAAAGTTTTGACTTCTATACTCCATGAAATTAGTGGAATATCCTTGATATTTGCGCTTCATCCGAGATCTTTTCATGGAAATATTCTTCTAAGCATTCTTGAATTTTACTCTACAAAGCAAAGATCATGTTGACAATTTGGGCGTTATCGGTTCTAGATAAATTAATTCTTGAACTTGTTTTATTGAATTCTTATATCATTGTCATCATCCTCATGTTTATATTATGTTGAAAGTCATCGTATTCAGTAGTGCATAGATGGACTTGATATGATTATGACCAGGGATTATTCGGTATAATCATAACCGTAATGTTACAAATGATGTGGAAAAAGTCCTCATTGTCCCGTAGTGCATTGATGGACAGTTTTTGGTATGATTATGGCTATGGATTCTCTTTGGCCGTAGTGCAAAGATGAATTTTTTATGGCATGATCAGGACCGTTGATGAAAACATGATTATCTTTAGCCGTAGTGCATGGATAATTCGTGGTCGTGATACTAAAGAATATCCTTGGCCTGTAGTGCAGGGATGATTTGATGATGTGGATTATTTATTAAGCTGAGTCTCAGCGATAAAAGTGATGAAAAACCTTTTAAATCATAGAAGATTGTAGATTTTATTCCCTACTTGACTCTTCTAATGGATTGCTTGTTAAATTTGTGATTAAACTTAATAGTTATTATATTTTATCGGTTTAACATTGTTGAAGGCTAACGATAAAATTATTCTCGCATTATCTTAGTTATAATATTTCTTCTTTGGGCTAGTTAAGCTCACCCTTTCTTTCACTTTTTTCTCTCGTGAAATGAGAACGTAGGTGGGACTAATAGGGAATAGAGTGATGATCCTAGATGTTTGAATTAGTAGTCCTCACTATTCTATGAAATAATGTGATAATAATTGTAATGAGGACTCCTTTTGAGTCTCAGTATACTCTCTAGTAGACAATAGTTGTATTCAAACTCACGGTTTATGTTTTTTGTCGATTGCATTGTACAGCACGTTGTATTATTAAGTTGTATTTGAATTCTGTACCATGTATCTGGTGACTCAAGATGAGTGATGTATACCTAATTTTGGGGGCGTCACAACTGGAATTATCATTTTGGCGATTGCTTTCTCTTGGTTGATTTGACTCGTTATCGCGTTCCAATAACTGAGCCCTATTAACAATATATGAATACAAACAAAGTTTGTGAGAAATTAAGTATTGACGTATCTTGGGTTTCAAACCTCTTAGAAACATCCGCGTCATTCTCTCTTATTATCAACCAACTGAGACGCAAATCGGGATAACTCAGCAAACTTAGCTTCGTACTACGACACGGTCATAATTTTCTGCTCCAACTTGATGAACTCTACCTCTTTCATGTGACGAATACTTTCGGGAAAGTACTTGTCGTTGAACAATTCTTGAAACTTCTCCCAAGACATCTTGAGTGCGCCCAGTGAGTGCGCTTTTCTGATTCCCACCAATGATCTGCTTCTTCAAGCAACATAAAGGTGGCGAATGGAACCTTTTGCTCCTCTGAGCATTCCAAGACATCAAATATCTTGGTGATCTACTTTATCCACGTCTCTGCCTTATGTGGTTCTGGCATTCCCAAAAACTCCAGTGGTCCCATCTCCTTGAATTGCTTAGCGATGACCGTCTGAGAGTTGTCAGTGTTTCCCCGCATTTTGGGATGAGGAGCCGCATTCTCTACCGATGTTCGCATGAATTCAGATAAAGCCTCTGAACATTCCATTGTTCATCATTTGGTCAGTGTTGTTGTTTATCTGAGGATTATTGTCTTCCTGTTGCACATTATTCTGGATATTGATCGGTGGTGACTCAACGGTCTCCTGTGCTCCTTTGCTATTCTCAACATTCTCGGATGTTATTTTCAAACACTGCCATAAGACAATGGTTAATTAACATATCACATATTATCCTTATACTCTGACCGACCAATTAAATACCAAATAAACCTAGGTAGATCATACTAGTGAAGGAATTCCCCATCTCTCCCCTCCTAGTTCTTGTCTCACATCTCAGCTAGGGATCATATCCTTAAGCTTTGATACCAACTGTGACACCCACAAAACATGTATACATCACCTATTCTGAGTCGCCAAATACATGGTACATAATACAAATACAAACTTAAATATACAACATGAGCTGTGAGTTTTAATACAAATATTGTCTTCTAGACAGTATTCAAACTCAAAATAGGTCCTCAATACATTTATTATTACACTATTTCACAGAATAGTGAGGACTACTAATGCAACCATCTGGACCGTCAATCCATTCCCCGACTAGTCCTAGCTATATTCTCATTTCTTGAAGAGAACATTGAAAGAAAGGGTGAGCTCAACTAGCCCAGTAAGAAATATTATGACTAAGATAATGCAGAATAAATTATCCTTAGCCTTCAACAATATAACAACTGATATAATACAATAGACAACAAGTTTTAGATCAACAACTGCAGCGGAATAAGCAATCCATTAAAAGAGTCAAGTAGAGCATAAAATCTACTATCTTCTATGATTTAAAAAGTTTTATCATAAATTTTATCGCTGAGACTCAGCTTAATAAATAATCCACATCATTAAATCATCCCTGCACTACAGGCCAAGGATATTCTTTAGCATCACAACCACGAATTATCCATGCACTACGGCCAAAGATAATCGTGTTTTCATCAACCAGATCCGATCATGCCATAAAACAATTCATCATTGCACCCTTGGTCAAGAGAATCCATAGCCATAATCATACCAAAAGCGTCCATCAATGCACTACGGCCAATGAGGACTTTTTCCATATCATTTGTAAAATTACTACCATGATTATACCAAGAATAATCCTCGGTCATAATCATTCCATGTCCATCTATGCACTACAAGCTGCCACGAGATGACTTTCAACATAATATAAGTATGAGGATGATGACAATTCAATAAAACAAGTTCAAGAATAAATTTTAAAGATTTATAAGTTAATTTATCACGAACTCAATAACGCCCAAATTATCAACATGACATCGCTTTGTGGAGTAAAATTCAAGAATGCTTAGAAGAATATTTTCATGAAAAGATATCTTTGGATGAAGCGCAAATATCCGTGATATTCTACTAATTTAATGGAGTATAGAAGCCAAAACTTTAACCAACCGAGTATAATAAAATATATGAAGCTCGCAAATGGATTTTTCGCCATGCCAGAATCCACGCGAGATGAGATCATTTCCACAAGTTAATAAGGAATGAATACAAAGGATCATTCACCATGCATGCAGTAATCCATTGAGACAAAGTTATTCTAACGTAATAATAAAGAATGGAACCATGTCATGCGTGAATCCGCATGCATACATGATATTCTAACAGAATAATAAAGAATGGAATCAGAATTAAATGCGTAATCCGCATGAGATAGGATGTTCCAAATGAATAATAAAGAATGGAACCAGTGTCGCGTAATCCGCATGCAGACGAGGATATTCCAACAGTAATAATAAAGAATGGAATAACAAATGTAATTCACGTGCATGCAATAATAGATCGCTTACATACAAAAGTTATTCCAATGTAATAATAAAGAATGGAATAATAGAAGAATTTCACCATGTATGCGGTACTTCGCATAGAAAGATTATTCCAACATAATAATAAAGAATATAATAACAACCCTTACGAGTATTGAAAGAAAATAACTCTCTTCATGAATACGAAAGAATAATACCTCTTACCTTAAAAAGAAGAGTATTCCAACGGTAGGGCGGGGACATACTTGAAGAAAACTTGCACTATTTTATATGCTCAAAGCTTTCTTAAACTCTAAATAAATACGCTCAAGATTATAGAAGAAGAATTCTCTGAACTTCTGGTGTATTTTTCAATTCTAACTAAGCATTCTATTTATAGAAGAATGGAAATGATACTATGCAATAAAATATAATATATTCTATTTATAATCAAATAAAACAAAACTTTATAAAAAGTATTCTGTTTTAGATAAAAGGTTTTTACTATGCAAATACTATGTAGACACTATGCAAATACTATGCATAATAAAATATAATATATTCTATTTATAATCAAATAAAACAAAACTTTATAAAAAGTATTCTGCATTTTATATAAAAAGATTATACTATGAAAATACTATGTATAATAAAATATAATATATTCTATTTATAATCAAATAAAACAAAACTTTATAAAAAGTATTCTGTTTTATAAAAAAAAAAATTGTTTTATTACATTTATAATAATAATAAAACAACATTTATCACCATTATTATAATTCACAATATTAATCGACCAAGTCATTCCTAGGAAAGAGGGGGCTTTCCAATAAGGATTTTTCCCTATTGGCGCGCAATTAGGTGATCAAACCTCTCCTTGACAGAACTTCTAAACATCGTCAATATTGCAAATAATAATATTAATAACTCTGTCATCTCAATTATTGATTTAAGACTAAAAGACAATTTGTACCCCAAACTTTACTTTCAATTTACTTTTGCACCCCAAACTTAAAAAGGTGTCTAAGTACACCCCAAACTTCATTATACGTAACAAAATACACACTTTCTTCACTTAACCGGTCAAAAGTGACCGGCTAAGGCGGTAACACAAGTTTGGGGTGAAAATCATCTTTTAATCTTAAAAATAGGCAAAAATAATTAATTTTAAATAAAATAAAATAATTTTAAAATAATTAATTTTAAATAAAATAATTAGTTTTCAAAATAAAAATAAAAAAATTAAAATAATAAAATTAAAATAAATATTTGGAATTAATGATTAATAATTAATCATTAACTTGTAAAATAATTATTTTATTTAATTTTAAAATTAATTATTAATCATTCCGGTTAAAAAAATCATTAACTTGTAAAAAAATCATTTTTTCCATATAAAAAAATAATTCTGTTTTTGTTTTTAAAAACAAAATTTTGTAAAAACAAAATTTTTAAAAGTAGAAGAATTTTATAACAACTTATACAGAATTTTGTAACAAACAAAATTTTGTAAAAACAAGTTTACTATTATAACAACTTTTGACCGGTTAACAGAATTCTTAATTTTGTTTTTACTAAATTTTACTTAATTTTGTTTTTATAGAATTCTTAATTTTGTAAAAAACAAAATTATTAATTTTTTTTGTTTTAACAGAATTCTTAATTTTGTAAAAAACAAATTTTTTTAATTCAAAAAACAAAATTTTGTAAATTTTTTTTTTGTAAAAACATTTTTTTAAATTCTTAATTTTTTTGTTTTAACATAATTCTTAATTTTGTAAAAAACAAAATTCTTAATTCAAAAATCAAAAATCAATTTTTTTTTGTTTTAACAGAATTCTTAATTTTGTAAAAAACAAAATTTTGTAAAAACAAGTTTACTATTATAACAACTTTTGACGGGTTAACAGAATTCTTAATTTTGTTTTAACAAAATTTTACTTAATTTTAATTATTTTATTTTTATTTTTAAAACTAATTATTTTATTTAAAATTATTTATTTTTTTTAAAATTAATTATTTTTGCCAATTTTTAAGATTAAAAGACAATTTGCACCTCAAACTTGTGTTATAGCCTTAGCCGATCACTTTTGACCGATTAAGTGAAGAAAGTGTGCATTTTGTTACGTATAATGAAGTTTGGGGTGTACTTAGACACATTTTTAAGTTTAGGGTGCAAAAGTAAATTGAAAATAAAGTTTAGGGTGCAAATTGTCTTTTAGTCTTGATTTAATAATATATAAAATATCAACAATAATTGAATCAAATAACGTGAGATACTATGCAATAATTACTATAGAATAATTGAACAAAAGCGAAAGTGACTTCTCACGTAAGCATCAATAATCAATCTGAGTGTGCTACTTATGCAACCACGATATATTCTTGTACTTTTACTACCGAGTAGTTCAACAGCTTTTAACGGTAAAACTTCCGTCGTTATTTTCATAAAAATATTTTTGTCATTTTCTCAATCAAGCCAATAATTACATTTGTGGGGTCCACTAATAATTGTACAATCATACGGATATTTCAGAAACAAAAAGAATATTCCCCGACCAATCAAATATTATACAACAACTTGCATACTTTTCAAAATCTATAAATATTACCCACAACTATAACATTATCTCAAAACCACAACATAATATTCAAAAAAATATTTTGAGAAATTTAAATCTTAATTCATAAAATTTGGGGTCTCACATGTCCAATTTTGGAAATAAGGGAGTATTACATAATCACTATAACAAAGGTTGGCCCAATATAAAGTTCTTTTTAGACGGTACCAAAAATTAAAAGTAACAATTGTTTGATAAAACTGAATAAAATACTTCGAATAATTGAGAATGCCTGAATGGTTGAATAAAATAAATATGTTGATTGAAAATTGAACAATTGAATTGAAAGTAATGGGTTGTTTTAACAAACTTTGAATAATTAAGAACGCCTGAATGGCTGAATGAAATAAAGATACTAATTGAAAATTGAACACTGAATGAATAAATGTGTTTGGTAATAATTTGTCTGAAACATATGAATGAATGCAGATAATTTGTGTGAAACATATAAATGAATATACTTTCTCATTTTAAGCTTTTGAACTATTTTGAACAAGTTTGTTGGATACATTTTTTTAGTAGTATTAATTCATTACAACTGTTATAAAACTTTAGAAAAAGTGTATAAAGATACTTTTATAATTGCAGCATAAATTTAGAGAGAATAAGCAAGAGAAAAGAGAGAGAAATTCTTTAGAGGAAATTCTTCAGAGAAGTTTCTTCTTCTTATTTCATTCAGTAGGATTTCCTTTTATAGGCAAAACTTAGAAAGTGAAGGAAAGAAAGGGGAGAGTCGCAGGAGAAATAAGGGAAGGGGGAGATCACGGGTAGGGGAATAAAGGTTCCCTCCATAGGGAATCACATGCATGCATGATTGCATTCTAACACTTTTCTTGATTCCCTACGATATAAGATTATGTCTCATTAAAAACCTTGTTAAGAAAACCCAGTGGGAAAAACTTAACGAAGGAAAAAAGAGTACATTTCTTTTAAATAAATATCTTAATTGACTGCCTCGTTAAAACCTTGTCAGGAAAAACACATTGGGATAAAAATCGTGACTAAGGAAAAAGAGTACAGTCTTCCCCTAAAAAAGAATTCATTACTTCTTGATGAAATGTTGTCACAAGTCTTTCAGTCGACACATTCCGATCCTTTTTCGAAGTTTTTCAAACGTTGCATTTGGTAGCGACTTTGTGAATAAGTCGGCTAGATTATCACATGATCGAATTTGATACACATCTATATCACCCTTCTTTTGTAGCTCATGCGTGAAGAAGAATTTAGGTGAAATGTGCTTTGTTCTATCTCCCTTGATGTATCCTCCTCTAAGTTGAGCAATGCATGCATTGTTATCCTCATACAGAATTGTAGGAATGTCTTTGATTGATGGTAATCCACATGACTTTTGAATATGTTGAATAATTGATCTCAACCAAACACACTCTCTGCTTGCTTCATGTATAGCGAGAATCTCTGAGTGATTTGAAGATGTAGCTGTCATGGTTTGCTTTGTTGATTTCTAGGATATAGCCGTGTCACAATATGTAAATACATAACCTGTTTGTGATCTTCCATTATGTGGATCTGATAAATATCCTGCATCGGCATATCCAACCAATTGCGACGTTGAATTTCTTGGATAAAATAACCCAAGGTCTATACTTCCACGGAGGTATCTCAAAATGTGTTTGATCCCATCCCAATGTCTCTTAGTCGGAGAAGAACTGTATCTTGCTAACAAGTTGATAGCAAAAGTAATATCAGGTCGTGTACAGTTTGCAAGATACATAAGAACACCTATTGCACTAAGGTATGGAACTTCAGGTCCAAGAACTTCTTCCCCACTTTCTAGAGGCCGAAATGGATCTTTATCAACTTCTAAAGATCGAACAACCATCAGAGTAGTCAAAGGATGAGCTTTATCCATATGAAAATGACTGAGAATCTTTTCAGCATATGTGGATTGATGAACAAAAATTCCAGATGCTAAATGCTCCACTTGTATTCCCAAACAGAATTTTGTCTTTCCAAGATCTTTCATTTCAAATTCATATTTTAAATAAGTAGTAGTTCTTGTGAGTTCTTCAGGAGTACCTACAAGATTCAAATCATCCACATATATAGCAATAATGGAAAATCCACTTTGTGATTTCTTAATAAAAACACATGGACATACTTGATCATTTATATATTCATCTATTATTAAATAATCACTAAGTTTATTATACCACATAAGACCAGACTGTTTCAACCCATACAATGAGCGTTGTAACTTGATTGAATATATGTGACGTGGCCTTTGTGATTCAACCATTTTCAATCCTTTAGGGATTCTCATGTAAATCTCACTGTCAAGTGAGCCATATATGTATGTTGTTACGACATCCATCAGACGTGTTTTCAAACCTTCCATGGTTGTCATACCTATCAGAAAGCAAAAAGTGACTCCATCCATTACTGGAGAGTATGTATCCTGATAATCAATACCAGGTTTTTGAGAAAACCCTTAAGCTACAAGTCGGGCTTTGTATCTCACATTTTCATTTTTCTCATTTCGCTTTCGTATAAATACCCATTTGTTTCCAACCGGGATTACACCCAGTGGTGTTTGGACTACTGGTCCAAATACTTCTCTTTTCAATAGAGATTATAGCTCAATTTGAATATCATCTTTCCATTTTGGCCAATCTTTTCTTTTCCGACATTCTTCCACATTTTGTGGTTCAGGATCCGTGTCAGGAATCAAAATAATATCTGATGTTATAGAGAAAGCAAATATATCATTAATCATGACTTTGCTTCGATCCCATATTTCATGTACATAATTTATTGAGATCTCTTGGTGTTCATCTCTTATCCTTTCACTGAGATTTTGAACCTCTTCTGGGGCTATTCCCACTCTTGGAATATGTGCTGCTTCTGGAGCGGTTTGTACCTCTTCTGGGGCTATTCCAACTCTTGGAATAAGTGCTACTTCTAGAGCGGGTATTCCTTCTAGGATTCCCTTATTTGCTTTTGATTTTCGTGGTACAGTGTCTTTTGCACCAACCGGTCTTCCACGCTTCTGGCGTAGTTTTGATTCTTCTATTACCTTATTCGTCAATTCTCCGGAATTGATTTTTCAATATGTATTTCTATCCTTGCTGGAGTATTCACTGCAGGTGTATGTGACTTTATCACTTTTCTAGCATCATTAAATGCATCTGGCATTTGATTTGCAATATTTTGTAAATGAATAATTCTTTGAACTTCAATTTCACATTGTCCTGTACGGGGATCAAGTGAATTTAAATCTGATGCATTCCATGATATTTTAGAGGGTTTTTTATTTAAAACTTTTCCTCCTCCTAATGTTGGAAATACAGATTCATCAAAATGACAATCTACATAACGTGCAGTAAAAACATCTCCAGTTAAAGGTTCAAGATATCTGATAATAGAAGGAGAATCAAAACCAACATAAATACCTATTATTCGTTGGGCTCCCATTTTAGTTCTTTGTGGAGGTGCAATTGGAACATATGCCGCACTTCCAAAAACTTGAAAGTGTGATATGTTGGGTATCTGTCTAAGAACTAACTGTAAAGGAGAAAATTTATGAAGAGTCGTTGGTCTTACTCGAATGATGGTTGCAGCATGAAGAATTGCATGACCCCAAACTGAGGTAGGTAAGTTAGCCCTTAACATTAATGGTCGTGCAATTAGTTGAAGTCTTTTTATTACAGATTCAGCTAAACCATTTTGTGTATGAATATGAGGAACAAAATGCTCAATAGAGATTCCAATAGTCATACAAAAATCATTAATAGTCATTGATGAAAATTCAGCTGTGTTATCAAGTCGAATTGACTTGATTGGATGATCCGTGAACTGAGCCCGTAACTTGATTATTTGAGTAAGAAGTTTTGAGAAGGCAAAATTTCGAGAAGAGAGAAGACAAACATGAGACCATCTAGTTGAAGAATCTATTAAAACCATGAAATATCGAAATGGGCCAGACAATGGTTGAATTGGTCCACAAATGTCTCCTTGAAATCTCTCTAGGAATTTTGGGGCTTCTTTATAAACTTTTACTAGTGATGGTCGAAAAATTAATTTTCCTGGAGAACACGCAGCACAAGGAAATTCATTACTAGGAAAAACCTTCTTATCTTTGAGAGGATGACCAGTAGAATTTTCAATAATACGACGCATCATAGAAGTACCTGGATGACCGAGTCTTTTATGCTAAAGCATAAAGGATTTGGGATCTATGATTTTTGGAATCATAACATTATGAACTCAATTGCTCTAATTTTCATAGTATATATATCTAGAAGAATTTGAATGAAATTTTTCTAGGATATTCTTTTTTCCAAAAAAAGTAGAAGTGATGAGAAAATATTCATTATCATTTTCATTAGTTGTTTCAATGTGAAAACCATTCAGTCGAATATCTTTAAAACTAAGCAAATTTCTTCTTGATTTACTAGAATATAGAGCATATTTGATAAAAACTTGTGTCTCATTTGGTAGCAAGAAACTAGCTTTTCTAAATCCCTTGATTAAATTTGATGTGCCACAGATAGTTCCTAAATTTCCTTTAGCTTTGATCAGTTGTGAAAAATATTTTTCATTTCAAAGGATTGTATGAGTTGTTGCACTGTCTGCTAAACATATATCCTCCATATCCATTAAAAATGGTCTGACACATATAAAATCACAAATAAGAAAAGTTATATTTCAAATATAATTTTATTCATGAGAAAGACATACCACATATAGAATGAAAACTAATAATATTATACATGCAAGGTGTTTAATTAAAACAAGAAATTAAACGATATCCCAAAAGATACTTTCAGAAGGTTCAGTAATATCAACAACCTTTTTCTCAATGTTGGTCATTGGTGGAACATCAACAATATTCAATTGATGATTAACAAAGTTTGTTTCTGTCTCCATTACTTTGTTCGTTTGAGACTCCTGGAATAAATTAACCAGATGCCTCGGCGTACAACAGGTACGCGACCAATGCCCATTCATCCCACACCTAAAACAAATATCTGGTTTGTTCTTTATCTGTGTTGCATTTTCTTTATTTTTACTCGACCCAGACACTTGCCACTTCTGGTGGCTTAAATTGTCGCGGTTCTGGAATTTGTTGTTATTATGGCCTCGTTTGTTCTTTCGTCTCCAAGACTTCTTATTATATGACCATCTCTTGTCACGTTTATTCTGCTGGAATGATGTGATGTTAATATCTTGCATTGGGGTAGCACCCGTTGGCCGTACTTAATGGTTTTTCAACAACAATTCATTATTCTTTTCTGCAACAAGGAGGATAGACAACAAGTCACTGAATTTGTGAACTTACTCTGTCTATATTGTTGTGACAGAATCATGTTGGTGGGATGAAAAGTTGAGAGCGTTTTCTCTAACATTTGGGTTTCAGAAACTGGATCACCGCACAAAGTCAAAGTAGAGGTTATTCTATAAACATTGGAACTATATTCCGTAATTGATTTGTAATCTTGTAGCCTTAAATTAAGCCACTCAAATTTGGCATTATGGAGAACAACCAATTTTTGGTGGTCAAATATTTCCTTCAAATGTGTCCATAAAGACAAAGGATCTTTGACTGTTAAATACTCAGTCTTTAATCCTTCATCAATATGGTGACGAAGAAAAATTATGGCTTTTACATTTTGTACCGAAGTTGCTGTATTTCTTGATTCAATGGTCTTTTCTAACTCATTTACACTAAGGTGCAATTTTGCATCAAGTGCCCAAGCCAAATAGTTGTCTCCGGAGATTTTCAAAATAGAAAAATCTATTTTTGCCAAGTTTGGCATCTATTCTGGGTTAAACCACAATTATTATTTATTAAAACAATAAATAATTACATGTATGATATATATATAAAAATAAACTAAATCACGAATTCAAGTGGTGATAAAGTGCAAATATAAATAATATAAATATTCTTATATTTATGTTATTAGCATATTATCTTAGTAAAAAGAATATGCAATCGTTAATGTATATATACAATTACAAATATATATATATATACAAAATTAAACTGCAAACGGATCTTCATCCGCCATGCGATAATCTACGTAGACAAATCATTTTCACAATTTAATAAAGAATGAATACGAAAGGTCACTCACCATGCATGCGATAGACCGCACATACAGGTTATTCTTAACAGAATAATAAATAATGGAACCAGGTCATGCGTAATACGCACAGACAGGATATTCCAACAGAATAATAAATAATGGAATAACAGAAGAATTTAACCATGTATGCGTTACTTCGCATATACAGTGTGAGACCCCGAATTTTATGAAATAAAAGTATTCAATTTTTTTTTCTATTTTGGTAAATAGCACGGTATTGATTATTGATGCTTATGTGATAAGTCACTCAGTTTTGTTTTATTGGTATTATTAATGTAATAAAACAGAAAAACTTTTTATATAAAACATAATACTTTTATAAAGTTAGACAATAATTAAAATATATTATATTTTATTATGCATAGTGTTTGCATAGTGCCTGCATAGTGTTTGCATAGTAAAATCTTTTATAAAGTTATTCGTTTTATTAGATTATAAATAGAATATATTATATTTTATTTAAAAGATCTTACTTTAAATATGGAATAATCGATTAAAGTAAATCAATCGGACAGATTAATGAGTTAATTCTTATGCGGTCCATTTTTCTATAAATAAAAGCTCATTCCTTCATTATTTCTTACGAATTCTTTGAAACTCTAGAGAGAGAAACTATAGAGAGTTCTTCTTCTATAATCTGAGTGTATTTCTTTAGAGTTTAAGAAAGCTTTGAAAGCGAAGTGCAAGTTTTCTTCAAGTATATTCCCACCTACCGCCTTAATACTTTTCTTTTTAAGGTAGGGGATATAATTGTCTTACTCGTAAAGGATATTATTATTATTTATTATTCTCTTTGGAATAACTTTGTATATGCGGACTACCCTATACTTTGTGAAATTCTTACATTATTCCATTCTTTATTATTATGTTGGAATAACTTTGTTTATCTGAAATCGCATACGTGGTGAAATTCTTCTAATATTTCGTTCTTTATTATCCCGTCGAAATATCACGTACGCATAAATACACTGGTTCTATTATTTATTATTACGCCGGAATATCATATCGTGCGTTTACGCTTGGGACTGGGATTCCATTATTTATTATTACGCAAGGAATATCACATGCGTGCGTTTACGCCGGGACTTGGTTCCATTATTTATTATTACGGTGGGAATAAACTTTGTCAGTGCGATCTATATCGCACGCATGGTGAATCCTTACATTATTCCATTCTTTATTATTACATTGGAATAACTCGTTTATGTGGATTACCACATGCGTGGAGAATGATCCTTCGTATTCATGCGAATAATATTTTCATTAAAAAGGGGTTTCTGCCAGGGGCAGATTCGTAATTTTTCTGACCCTAAAAAATTCTGGAAAAATTTGAAATGATAATTTTATGAGTTTTCTAAATTGTGTCCAAAAATGACGATTTTTGGATATATAGATTAAGAGTTATGAATTTTATGGGAAAAGACTATTTTAAAAGTAAACTCTTATAACTCCTTGTGGTTAACTCCAAAATTGGTGAAATTTTTATTGGGAGTACATGTATATAACAGGAGTATACCTTGTAAATTTTGAAATTTTTGGACAAAAGTACAATTTATGATAAATGTCTAAATATTCGACAGTTTTATCCATATGAAAAATAGTAAATGAATTTTAAAAATTCTGAGAAAAATATATGTTCAAGATGGGACTATATTCTGCTAAATCCCAAAAAAAAATATTTTTGGGACTGATTTGGTATTTTTCATAAAAATAAACTAGTTATAAGTAAATGAATTAAATATGTTATGTGAAGTAATAAAATTGGAAAATAGGATTTTATGGCTCGAGAATCCTATATATAGGGTATAATCTGATTTTGATGAGGATTTGATCATTGATTATGAAATCTTATGAGTATGACATTTTTGAGTGATTAAATGCATTATTTGATAAAGTGTAAATAATTGAAATAAATTGTTTATAAGTTTAAGAAATGATTAAAATATTGTTATAATATTAATGATATTAGATTATGAGATTATTAAGTGATTGATAACATTTGGTTATTATTGAGCGATGGATAAATTGTATTATAAATATTTAATATTTATCCTTTATCTCATTTGATTGATTCTTATATCATTGTCATCATCCTCATGCTTATATTGTGTTGAAAGTCATCATCGTGGCCCTGTAGTGCATAGATGGACTTCGTATGATTATGACCGAGGATTATTCGGTATAATCATGACCGTAATGTTATGTTAATGATGTGGAAAAAGTCCTCATTGGCCGTAGTAGTGCATTGATGGATAGTTTTTGGTATGATTATGGCAATGGATTCTTCGCCAAGGGTGCAAAGATGAATTGTTTTATGGCATGATCAGGACCGTTGATGAAAACACGATTATCTTTGGCCCGTAGTGCATGGATAATTCGTGGTCGTGATACTAATGAATATCCTTGGCCTGTAGTGCAGGGATGATTCGATGATGTGGATTAATTATTGAGCTGAGTCTCAGCGATGAAATATTAATTCATGGATGTGATAATAATGAATATCTTTGACCGTAGTGCATGGATAATTCAGTGATATGGATTGATTATCGAGCTGAGTCTCAGCGATAAAATATAAATTCATGGATGTAATATTAACGAATATCCTTGGCCGTAGTACCAGGGTGATTCGATGATGTGGATTATTTATTAAGCTGAGTCTCAGCGATAAAATATTTATTATACACTTTTAAATGCGTAGAAGATAGTAGATATCATGTTCTACTTGACTCTTCTAAAATACAGTTGTATGTCTTTGACATATAGTGCAAAGATGAATTGTTAATGAATATCTTTGGCCGTGGTGCAAAGATGAATTTATTAGTATGATTATGAGCAGGAATTCTGATTTGGTATAACCATGATTTTTTATGTTTCGGTGAAGATAGGTGATGAGAAATTATCTTCATTCTAGTTGCTAAGAGGAATTTAGAACCACAATTATGATTATGAGTTATTCATATGATTGTGGATGAGGAGGCTATTGATTTATTTTACATGGATAAAACATTATTGGTGGACTTTTAACATAAAGAAGATAATAGACCTTATGGTCTATTTGACTCTTCTAATGGATTGCTTCGTTACGCGCAAATATGGTTGAAAAGTTTTATCATCTACCATATGTTCTAAATCTCTGATTTATTATTGATGAAAGCTATTGATAATTTAATTATCTTTAGTCATGATATTCCTTACTGGGCTAGTTGTGCTCACCCTTTCTGTTTCACAATTCCTTTCAGGTAATAAGAGTGTTCCCGGGTCGAGCGAGGATAACAGGGGAATAAAACAGTGGTCTCTAGCTGTGGAGGTTCTCCTTAAACAGTATAGAAAAGTGTGTTGTATTATATATAATATTTAGTAGTTATATTTGGTGAATCAAATAGGGTGAGGTGAACTCAACTTTGGAAGGATGTTTTGCCACTATCATACAAGATGTCTAATGACATACAACCTCGTGTTATCATAAGACAGGGTCGTGCACATCCACTTGCTAAGTATATTTACGGGCACTACCTATATGATCTTGGAGTTGATTTAAAATATAATATTCACTTGGAGACCGTGAAGATAGTTATATGTCAAGAGAGGACTCACCATTGGAAAGAAGATGATAGTAATCTTCTCGTTTTTCTTTGGGGTCTATTGGGTCAACCAAGGATAATTCTGTGGCCATATGATATCTATTATAACCTAGACGCATGGCCTCCCATGTACGAAGGTTTCCTTGAGCACTTCCCAAAGATTTTAGGTTCTAAAACAGTCTTTGACTATACTTTTATGTAAAGTACCATTGTAAGGTTGTGGTTGAGGCACCATGAGAGTTACATACATTTGTATTAAAACTCACGATTAAGCGTGGTCGATATTCTATACGACATACTCAACGATTGTATAAATGAAGTTGTATTTAAATTTTGTACCATGTATCTGGCGACTCAGAATGGGTGATGTATATCTAATTTTGGGGGCGTCACATACAGGTTATTCCCACAATTTAATAAGCAATAAAAATGTTCCCACCAAGTCTTGTAAGATCAACAAGGATAGATGGTACCTCTGTAAATAACATAATTTAAAATGGACAATAAAACATAAATAAAATTATATTATTGGTGGCATAGCCAAACCGGTAATATAATAATAAATTGCAAGAATTTAATTTTAAATCTCGGTTTGGTTAGAGCTTCGTGCTGATAACGTGTTATAAAACTTTAGCAAAAGTGTATAAAGATACTCTTATAATTGCAGCATAAATTTAGAGAGAATAAGCAAGAGAAAAGAGAGAGAAATTCTTTAGAGGAAATTCTTTAGAGAAGTTTCTTCTTATTATTTCATTCGGTAGGATTTTCTTTTATAGGCAAAACTTAGAAAATGAAGGAAAGAAAGGGGAGAGTCACGAGAGAAATAAGGGAAGGGGGAGATCACGGGTAGGGGAATAAAGGTTCCCTCCATAAGGAATAACATACATGCATGATTGCATTATAACAACAAACACACATATGGAGGAGGAGGGGGATTTGAAGTTTGAGCCCAAGTCTTTACTGTGGCAAAGTCTGGTGATACCATCCAAGCGTATGCTTGGTGGGTTTTTTGATACATTATTAAATGGACTTTATATAATGTAACAACAAATTAAAAATATATTATTTTTAAAATATAATGATACAATTATAAAAATATATATCAATATTTATTACATATAGTAGTAATCCCTCCGTTGTAAAATATAAAATTATTGTTGAATATTAAAAGTCACTTTTAGATATTTTAAATTTAAGATTGATAACAATGTAATTAATTATAGTTAGCATGATGATGAAAATATTGCTAATTTTAAGATCTATTATTTTGTAATTAATAAATCACATTTGTGACGCCCCCAAAATAGGTATACAACACCCATTCTGAGTCGCCAAAATACATGGTATAGAAAGCAAACTACAACTTTGATAAAAGCAGGATGTCGGTGTAGAATACGGCAATACAATTTGTGAGTTTAAATACAAATATTGTCTTCTAGACAATATACACACCCAAATAAGTCCTCATTAATTATTCATACACTATTTTACAGAAATATAGAGGACAACTAAAACATCTTCCTAGAACCATCACTCCATACCCAGGCTCGATCCTGCTATGTTTCTCACCTCCGAGAAGAAAAAATGGAACAAAAAGGAAAAGGGTGAGCTCAACTAGCCCGATAGAAGAATATTATGACTAAGATAATATACAACAAATTATCGTTAGTCTTCAACAGGAAAAATCTAATAAAATACAATAGACAACAAGTTTTAGATCAACAAATGCGTGAAACAACAATCCATTAGAAGAGTCACGTAGAGAAAGAATTCTACGTCTTCTAAGGTTTAAAAGTCCA
Organism: Panax ginseng; assembly: GCA_020205605.1. Taxonomy (NCBI): domain Eukaryota; kingdom Viridiplantae; phylum Streptophyta; class Magnoliopsida; order Apiales; family Araliaceae; genus Panax; species Panax ginseng. The sequence continues at coordinate 25,656,270 of CM035136.1, read as the reverse complement.
TCATCAATAGTTTATCCACTGTAATAACAATCAATATACATCTTTAATCATCTTTGCACTACTGGGCCAAAGATATTCATTTGTATCACCCGATTGGTCATGTTCATCTCAACACTGTTCATCTTTGCACTACGGCCAAAGATATTCATTAGTTAATCGTTCATCTTTGCACTACTGGACAAAGATATTCATTTATATCACCATTTAGGATTTGAGGATGATGAAAAACATTTTAAAAAGCGAATCCAAAGTGAAACAAAATGACAAGGATTAAGGATTAAGGATTAGTACTTTGTTTTACCCAGTCCAAAAATACCTCGAAAATAATCATATTGGTGTAAAATTCAAGAATGATCAAAACATGGATACAATCAAAGCTAGTATCCGAGAATAGATATTTTGGACAAAAAAAAATTTTTATTTTTTGATTGAATAATCTCCGTGATTCGTGAATAGTCGTGAGTATCGTGAATAGTAACCCCAACACAACAAGTTCCAAATTTGATAAAAAAGTTCACCAATACTTCGGCATAATGATATTGAAGAAAAATATCATTTAAGAAGAAAATAATACCCCTTACCTCAAAATAACCGTTCTTAAGCTGAATTTAGGTATAGGTCTTGTGAAACCCGCACCATAGTATAGCAACACTCAAAGTATACTCACAAGAATACATTTCGATAATTTAGAGAGAAAGAGAGAAAACTTTGTTTTACGGTGTGATTTTCAATTCTAACTTAGCCTCTATTTATAGGAAAATGTTAGAGCCAAAGGGACTAAAATAATAAAATATATTATTTCTTTACCAATTTCTCTCGCATGCTAGGTTGGAATCAACCATCTTTGAATAAAATTCAATGACCCATGTGTTTTACTCACCAACCAAAAAAGTGGGTCCCACCCATTAATTTAATAAAAATCATTTTATTTTCGAAACTTTAACAATTCGTGAAAATAGCTCGGTTATCAGAAAAATTCAAAACTCGCGATTTTCCATGGGAAATTCCATTCTTTACAACTTTACAGAAGAAAGTTTTTCCAAATTCCAAACAGAAATTGACCAAAATCCATAAGCAGACGATTTTATAATACATATAATAAATTTTCGATCAAGAATTGTGTCCACCAAACACACAAAACATGTGTTAAACATTTAATGCCACAAAATACTCTACCTCCTCATATACTCATATATCACACATTCATTATAAAAATATCACCGAATTAATATATTATTAAAATAATATATTTAAATGAATTATTTTATCGAAAAAGATAAAATATTAATTTTCAACAATTGTCACATTAAAAATTTTCTCCATCTATATCCACATAAAATAAATATTTTCTTTATCATAATAATCAATAATTACTTATTTAAAAATAATATTCTGAGAATCACGATCTTGACAACCGGTAGTTCCCGAAGAAAGAGGGCTTTCAATAAGGATTTCTCCTTTCTTGGCGCCGCAATTAGGTGACTAAACCTCTCCTTAGACGAACTTTCTAGACATTGCCAATAATGTTATCGATAATATTATTCAAATAATATGAATTATTGATTTGATAATGGAAATCTTGTGTAATGACAATTATTGAAACAATAAGCGATACAAAATATCAACGCAAACAATTATTGAATCAATATAATATTGAAGCAAGTAACTCTTTGTAACAATTATTGAGTAGTGCTTCTTCACGTAAGGATCAATAATTCAACAATCTGCATGCGTCTGGTGTCTTCTTTGTGCTGACCACGCATATTCATCGTATTTTAACCACCAGGTAACCCAACGGTGTTAACGGTAACAATTTACGCCGTTATTTATAAAACTCAATCTTTGTCGTTTTCTTTCATCCAACCGTTTTCCGTTATGGGGCCCACCAATGATCTGCTTGGCGGTAGACGGAGATTCCCGACAAAAAGAATATTCCACGACCAAACGAATATTCCCCGACAATAATGAATATTTTATAACCACTTGCTTATTTTGTAAACTTTGCACATTTCACCCATAATTAGAGAATTATATCAAATTAATACCTTATTATTCACAAATATAATTAGAGGAAATTCAATTTTATTTATAATAAGTTGGGGTCTTACAACCTCCCCTCCTTGTAAAATTTCATCCTCGAAATTGACGTACGTACCTGGTGTATCGAAAAGGTTAGGGTACCTCGCTTTCATTTCCGATTCCAACTCCCATGTCATTTCCTCAATTGCATGGTTTCTCCACAAAACCTTAACTTGTGGTATAACCTTCGTGTAAAGACATGCTCTTTTTCTATCCAAAATCTCAACAGTATCTCCTCGTATGTTAAATCTTCAACTATCTCTAAATGCAGTTCTAACGCAATAATGTGGTTCGGGTCTTTCACATATTTATGAAGCATAGATATATGGAATACATTGTGAACACGAGACATACTTGGAGGTAACGCGAGTCTATAGGCTCGTTTCCTATTGGTCAAGAATCTCAAATGGACCAACAAACCTTGGATTGAGCTTTCCTCTTTTCCCAAATCTTGTAACTCCTTTCCATGGAGCAATACGTAACAATACATGATCTCCAATATTAAACTACGTCCTTTCATGAAGATCAACATAACTCTTTTGTCGATCTTGTGAAGTTTGAATCGTTGTCGAATCATTTGGATCTTTTCTATAGTCATGCGTACTAATTACGGTCCCAACAATGTTGCTTCTCCCACCTCGTCCCCAAAGATATTTGGAGAAGCGACATTTTAGATCCATACAACGCCTCAAATGGAGCCATGCCTATACTTGCTTGAGCTGTTGTTGTTGTAGGAGAATTCCACCAATGGCAAGTACTTATCCCAACTTCCTTTGAAATCTAGAACACATAGTCTTAATAGATCTTCAAGGGTTTGAATAGTCTCTCTCGATTGTCGTCTGGTTTGAGGATGGTATCTTTGGCAGAATCGTAAATCGTGCCCATAGCTTTCGCAAGCTAACCCAAAATCTTGAAGTGAATCTCGGGTCACGATCCGAAACTATGGATCTTGGCATGCCATGCAATCGCACAATCTCATTCACGTACATCTGAGCAAGACGTTCGAGGAATAAGTTTCTCGTATAGGTAAGAAATGAAGCGAGACTTGGTTAATCTATCAACAATAAACCAAATCGCATCTATGCCTTGAGAAACTTTGGGAAGACTGTAATGAAATCCATTGTAATGTGTTCCCACTTCCATTCAGGAATCTCAAGTGGTTGCAATGGACCCTTTGGCACTTGATGCTCGCGCTTTACTCGTTAACAAGTTAAACACCTTGAGATAAACTCGCGATCTCTCTCTTCATATTGTTCCACCAAAATATATGTCGAATATCATGATACATTTTGGTACTCCCGGGATGGATTGCAAGCGGTGTGTTTGTGCCTCCATCATGATTCTATGCTTTAAATCGAGAGTCGAGAGCGCAAAGTGCAGAGTTGAATCTAAGTATTCCTTCTTCATCAATTCTTGCTTAGGAATAGCTCCTTCTTGCACTTTCTTCTTCATACGCATCGCCCTTCTGTGTCCGTAGCTTGAAAGCTTTTAACTTTATCGATTAAAGTTGGTTCTACTCTTCATACATTCGCCATCATTATGTGGGTCCCTGGTGTCTTTAATTCTACCTCCATCCTTTGCAAGTCATACAAAATGGGCCTTTTGCGTTGACAATATCGCTTTTCGTGCTTGCATATGATCTTCTACTCAATCGCCGCCTACCACGTTCGCTTTTCGGGATGATATTGAATAGTGTGATCGTAATCTTTTAATGACTCCGACCATCGTCATTGCCGCATGTTGAGTTCTTTTTGGGTGAAGAAATATTTGAGGCTTTTATGATCCGTATAAATCTCTACTTTCTCCCGCATACAAGTAGTGTCTCCATATCTTCAACATGAAACACATTGCCGCTAACTCGGATCATGAGTAGGATAATTCCTCTCATATTCTTTGAGTTGTCGTGAGGCATAGGCTATGACTTTCCCATGTTGCATGAGAACACATCCAACCCTTGCTGGAAGCATCGTACATGAGATAACAAATCCATCCGAACCCGGATGGTATTGTCGAAACGAAGTGCGAAATGAGTCTCTCTTGAGCTCTTGGAAGCTCTTCTCGCATTCCTCGCTCCATAAGAATTTTGCATCCTTCCGAGTCGGTGAGTTAACGGAGTAGAGATTCAAGAAAATCCTTCCACAAATCTTCGATAATAACCGGTATTAAGCCCGAAAGCTGCGTGCTTGATCCGCAAACTTTGGTTGCTCCAACTTTGTATTGCTTCAATCTTGGCCGGGTCAACAGATACTCCTTGTTTTGACACCACGTGCCCAAGGAATGCTACTTCCTCAAGCGAACTCACATTTCTTGACAGCATAAAGCTTGTGTTCACGAAGTCTTTGTAGTACCGACTTCAAATGGTGCTCATGATCTTCACGGCTTTTGGAATAGATGAGGATGTCATCAATAAAGACAACAACAAACCGATCCAAATATTCCTTAAATACACGGTTCATCATATCCATGAAAGCGGCAGGAGCATTAGTCAATCAAAAGACATGACCAAGAATTCATAATGCCCGTATCGAGTCACGAATGCCGTCTTTGGAATATCCTCGGTTTTAATCTTGGTGATGATATCCGAGCGAAGATCGATCTTTGAAAAGAATTGTGCTCCTTGCAATTGGTCAAACAGTCATCAATGCGAGGTAATGGATACCTATTCTTGATGGTGACATGGTTTAATTCTCGGTAGTCAATACAAAAGTCGCATACTCCGTCTTTCTTCTTCTGAATAATAAAGCAGGAGCACCCAAGGAGGCGTCTTGGGGCGAATGAAACCGATGTCTAATAATTCCTATAGTTGGACTTTTAACTCCACGAAGTTCAATAGGAGCCATTCGATATGGGGTTTTAGAAATAGGTTTTTGTGCGGTTCAAGGTCAATAAAGAATTCAACATCACGTTCGGGGTAAACCAGAAGCTCTTCAGAAATACATCGTGAATTCTCTCAACCACGAAATATTATTCAAATCGACTTGTCTTTATTCAAATCCATAACATGGGCTAAGAAAGCTTGACATCCGCTTTTTCAATAAGCGAATAGTTTTGTGGCTTGATATGACGGTGGTGATTTTAGTGGTTTAGTGGTTTGAATCGTATGATGTGGTTGGTTAGGAATATGAAAACTAACCACCTTACGAAAACAATCAATTTTGGCATGATGGTGGTTAACCAATCAATTCCTAAAATCACATCAAAAGCAAGTATCTTTAAAGAGATAAGATCAGCGGGTAATGTGATAGTGCTAACTTGGATCATGCAAGATTTATAAAGCGTAGATGTAACGAAGGTTTCACCCAACTGAGTTTCAACAGATAAATCAAAATCTAATTTCTCCGGGAGTCGAGTTTAAGCGTTGAGCACAAGCGGGAGAGATAAAAGAATGGGTAGAACCCGGTATCTAGTAAGGTATAAACTTGCAAGAATTCAAGATTAGCTTTACGTGATCACCTCGTTCGGGTTCCTCACGTTTTGGCGATCCGACAAAAGCTCTTCCAGAACCATTTGATTTCGACTTATCCAAGGATGACCCTTGGAATCACCACTCCCATTGAACTTGGTTTCGCTTATAGTACAATCTCGAGCAATATGGCCTTCCTTTCCACGGTTGTAACATACCTTGGATTGTTGTGGGATGATTTAATGATATGTCCCTCCTTCCGCATTTGTAACATCTAATGGCGGTCGTTCTCCTCCCCTAGCATTTGTTGTTGGTCTTTTGTGTCTTCTTGTTGATATCTTCCGTCATTGTTGAATCTTCTCTTTACGAAATTTCCACTTGGGTCACCTCACCTATTATCATGTCCATGATTACCACACGAGTGGTTACCGCTTTGTCAAGTATTCTTTCCTCTCGTTGGTTATCATCGTTCGATGACTACCACGATTGTGGTCCCTCGGTTGAGTATACTCACTATCTCGCTCTAATAATCGAGCCCTGCTGACAACATCTGAATATAGAGAAAATTTATGAGAGATAAGGTATTGTGAATCTACGGTTTTAGACCTCTCGAAAAACATACGCGTCATTCGTTCCTCATTCTCCACCAAATGAGGTGCAAACTGGATAACTCTGCGAACTTTGCCTCGTCTTTGAGACACCGCATGTTGTTCATTCGATTCTAATAAACTCTACCTCCTTTATATAGCGAATACTTTCTGGAAAGTACTTGTCATTGAACGATTCTGAAATCTTTCCCAAGACATGTTAAGTGCATCTGGTGAGTACGCTTCATGATTCCCACCAATGAATCGCTTCACCACTGAAACATAAAAGTGGCGAATGGAACCTTCGTTCCTCCGTGCACCCCAAGACATCGAATATCTTGGTAATTTGCTTGTACGTTTACGCCTTGATCGGATCCGGCTTTCCATGGAAATCTGGTGGTCCCAACTCCTTGAAGCGCTTGGTCATGTGATGGGCCAGCGTTGCCATCATTTCCACCGTATTTTGTACACGAAGTCTCCTAAATGCGATTTTGCATGAATCGCAAAAAGCTTCTAAACATCCGTCGTTCATCATTTGCTCGATTGGCGTTGTTCACAAGAGGAACATTGCCCGACTGTTATCGCGTTCTCCTCGTTGGTGAGTCCCGGCATCTCCACGGCCTCATAAACTCCATTGTTAACGTTCTCGTGACCATTCTTAAATACTCCCATAAAACAAGGGTTAATTAAACAAATTAACATATCACATAATATCTATATTATGATGACCAACAAATAAGCTTAGGTAGGACACACTCAATGAAGGATTTACTCGTCTCTCCCCCTAGTTCTATTCCCCGATCTCCGCTAGAGATCATATCCCTAAGCTCGATACCAAGCTGTGGCGCCCCCAAAATAGGTATACAACACCCATTACGAGTCGCCAAAATACATGGTATAAAAGCAAACTACAACTTTGATAAAAAGCATGTAGGTAGAATACAATAATACAATTGTGAGTTTAAATACAAATATTGTCTTCTAGACAATATACACACCAAATAAGTCCTCATTAATTATTCATACACTATTTTGAAATAGTGAGGACAACTAAAACATCTTCCTAGAACCATCACTCCATACCCAGACTCGATCCTGCTATGTTCTCACCTCACGAGAAGAAAAAATGGAACAAAAAGGAAAAGGGTGAGCTCAACTAGCCCAGTAAAGGATATTATGACTAAGATAATATACAACAAATTATCGTTAGTCTTCAACAGGAAAAATCTAATAGAATACAATAGACAACAAGTTTTAGATCAACAAATGCAATGGAAACAACAATCCATTAGAAGAGTCACGTAGAAAGAATTCTCACCATCTTCTAAGGTTTAAAAGTCCATCATCAATAGTTTATTCTGTAATAACAATCAATATACATCTTTAATCATCTTTGCACTTCTGTGCCAAAGATATTCATTTTATATCACCGATTGGTCATGTTCATCTCAACACTGTTCATCTTTTGCACTACTGGCCAAAGATATTCATTAGTTAATCGTTCATCTTTGCACTACTGGGCCAAAGATATTCATTTATATCACCATTTAGGGTGAGGATGATGAAAACATTTTTACTGAAACGAATCGGTGAAACAAAATGACAAGGATTAAGGATTAAGGATTCGTACTTTGTTTTACCCGGGTCCAAAAATACCTCGAAAATAATCATATTGGTGTAAAATTCAAGAATGATCAAAACATGGATACAATCAAAGCTAGTATCGAGAATAGATATTTTGGACAAAAGAAAAATTTTTATTTTTGATTGAATAAGTCTTGCGTGTATTCGTGAATAGTCTTAGTATCGTGAATAGTCTGAGTATCGTGAATAGTAACCCAACACAACAAGTTCCAAATTTGATAAAAAGTTCACCAATACTTGACATAATGATATTGAAGAAAAATATCATTTAAGAAGAAAATAATACCCTTACCTCAAAATAACCGTACTTACATTTGAATTTCGGTATAGTCTTTGTGAAACCCATACCGTATAGCAACACTCAAAGTATACTCACAAGAATACTTCGATAATTTAGAGAGAAGGAGAAAACTTTGTTTACGGTGTGATTTTCAATTCTAACTTAGCCCTCTATTTATAGGAAAATGCTAGAACGCCAAAGGGGACTAAAATAATAAAATATATTATTTCTTTACCAATTTCTCTACGCATGCTAGGTTGAAATCAACCATCTTTGAATAAAATTCAGCAGCCCATGTGTTTTACTCACCAACCAAAAATTGGGTCCCACCCATTAATTTAATAAAAATCATTTTATTTTCTGAAACTTTAACAATTCGTAGAAAATAGCTCGGTTATCAGAAAAATTCAAAACTCGCGGTTTTCCATGGGAAATTCCATTCTCTACAACTTTACAGAAGAAAGTTTTTCCAAATTCCAAACAGAAATTGACCAAAATCCATAAACAGACGATTTTATATACTATAATAAATTTTTATGGTCAAGAATTGTGTCCATAAACACACAAAACATGTGTTAAACATTTAATGCCACAAAATACTCTACCTCCTCATATACTCATATATCACACATTCATTATAAAAATATCACCGTTAATATATTATTAAAATAATATATTTAAATGAATTATTTTATCGAAAAAGATAAAATATTAATTTTCAACAATTGTCACATTAAAATTTTCTCCATCTATATCCACATAAAATAAATATTTTCTTTATCATAATAATCAATAATTACTTATTTAAAAATAATATTACGAATCACGATCTTCGACAACCGTGTAGTTCCCAAGAAAAGAGGGCTTTCGATAAGGATTTCTCCTTACCTACAAGCATGATTAGGTGACTAAACCTCTCCTTAGATGAGAACTTTCTAGACATTGCCAATAATATTATCTCGATAATATTATTCAAATAATATGAATTATTGATTTGATAATGGAAAATCTCGTGTAATGACAATTATCAAACAACAATGATACAAAATATCAACGCAAACAATTATTGAATCAATATAATATTGAGCGGTAACTCATGTAACAATTATTGAGTAATGCCTTTCACGTAAGGATCAATAATTCAACAATCTTTGTGTAATACCTTCGTATTTCTTTGTGCGAACCACGCATATTATTGTATTTTAACCACCAAGTAACCCAACGATTGTTAATTCAGTAACAATTTACGCCTGATTATTTATAAAACTCAATCTTTGTCGTTTTCTTTCATCCAACCGATTTTTCCGTTATGGGGCCCACCAATGACCGCTAGTAAATGCGGAGATTCCCGAACAAAAAGAATATTTCACGACCAAACGAATATTCCAGAAATAATAATGAATATTTTATAACCACTTGCTTATTTTGTAAACTTTGCACATTTCACCCATAATTAGAGAATTATATCAAATTAATACTTTATTATTCACAAATATAATTAGAGGAAATTCAATTTTATTTATAATAAGTTGGGGTCTTACAACATTAATTTAAAATTTTAAATGTCTGAAATTGACTTAAAAATTAAATTAAATTGATATTTTTACACGAGTAATCGATGGCGATGGGCGAAGCCACATACACGATTAATATAAGGGGCAATCGCCATCACTGAAAAAAAAATTACTTTATAATGTAAGGTAAATTTTAAAATTTTTAAGTATTATATATAAATTGCCCCCATTAAAATTTTATAAATTTTCTATTATACGGGGTCAAATTGAAAATTTATAACTTTGTCAATCAAATTTTAACCACATATGACTCATATCCTCTCAATATATGTATCTCCCTATAATATTTTAAACTAAATAATAATATATTATTTTTAAAAATAAATAATGAATTACTTACTTATGAACAGTTGTGATTAAAAAGGTCTATTATGAGTCAATATAGTGTATATATATACCATATATTATTACTCATTATATTTTCATTGTAATATAGTATATATATATATATATATATATATATATATACTCGTAAGTATAAAGTATTAAAAAAAATTGGTTCGGGGGCGCTGCTCCCGAACCCCCGCCAAATTATTTGTAATTCAATAATAATTTCGCCTCCATCGACAATCAAGCTTTACAAGCTTCACCAACGATTGGGTCTCACCTTCATGTGTAAATAGTGCTCTTTTTTTTTAGAATAATACATGGTTGTATGATCATATATTTTTAAATAAAAAATATTGTTTATATAATTATATTATATTGAAAATTTAGTATGTCAAATGAAAAATGGATTATCCGTAAATATATGTTGGGTATATAAAACATGACAGGTATTACGCTCACGGGTACAATAAAACCCGACCCATTTCCATCCCTTATCTGGAGTAGATCAGTAGACAGTTCCACTTGTTGTATACCAGCTGAGTCCCGAGCCCATGCACAGTGGGATTTATCCAAACTTTGGAAATTCAAAATCATTGTATTTTGTTAGATAGATTGTCATCCTTTATCTGGAGTAGATCAATAGACAGTCTCCGTCGTTGCAACTTGCAAATGGAAAATTCCGGCAAATCGGCGGCGAAGTTAAAGGAAGTGAAGCTAGAGACGATCGAAGGAACTCCGGAGAGTTTCAAAGAGTTCGGTCAAGTCATCGGTCCGTCGAGGGACGGCGAAGAGTTCGGACCTCAAGATGCTCAACTACATCTCAGCCGAGGAATCCCTAGGTCCTCTCATTTTCTCTCTCCTAGGGTTTTCTTTATTCTCTTAAAAACATGTAAACTATATATATAGCAATGTTCAATCTCCTATATGCTTGCCGATATACGTAGTTGAAAAATAACTTATTTAATTTATATTTTGAGTTTTTGGACAAAAAGTTGGAACATATTAATTGCTGAACTATGTTAAATTTATTGTTCTCTATTGCAAGATTCCCCCCAAATCGAGGGGTCCCATTTGACTGCTTATTGTTTAGCTTGTTTGTTCGTTCTTGGAATATTTGTTGTTTTCTTCATTTGTTGAATCAATCTTCAAAATATAAGATTTTGTGACCTCAATTACGCGAAGCAAGAATATAATTTTTATAATCATACAGCTCTGTACATCTTTTGATTTGGGAGTAGCACTGGTGATTGTGTAGTTGGAAAAGAAGAGGCTATGGATTTAGCATGCAATTCAAGGTTTTCATGTGGTCTAGGACTGAATGCTAGTGGCTTATTATATATCGAAGGCTAACGTAATTGAGATTTAACTTATTTATAGCACAGCAGAACTTGAAGAATTTTTAGTGTAGTTAATTAAATGAGGTTATAATGATGCATTTGTGCATGATATCAGGTTTTACATTATGAGTCTTGATGGTCTACCACTGAAGTTTTCTTCCATAACACATCATGCAAGTGTGACTCAGTGTCTCGGTTCAATTGGTGGTCATGTTTGGTATCTTGGAGTTGCCAAGTCTTCGATAGTGGATCCCAGCAAAGATAAGGGCAATAAGGGGTCAAATGTTGTGCAAGCACGCAGTGGTCATTTCTATGTGCCACCTGCAATTGAAGATGTTCGTGTTTTTAAATTCTCAGGTCCTAAGTTTGTGAAGTTGAATGTAGGTACATGGCATGCTGGGCCAATTTTTACGCCACATAAGATGGACTTTTACAACCTAGAATTGAGCAATACTAATGTGAGCACCTCTATTTCTCTTGCTACACTGACATATATCTTATATGCTTTAATGCATACCACTTATTCTCATATTAGCTCTTCAATGTCTTGATTTGCTGTTTGATATCCGAGATTTGAACAACTTTCACCATATCTGGAAGATTTAGTTGAAACTTACTCTACCGACTTAAACCTTATATGCTTTAATACATTTCACTTATTCCCATATTTGTTTCTTCAATCTATTGATTTGCTTTGTGATATATGAGATTTGAGCAATATGCACCCCATCTTGGAGATTTAGATGAAACTTTAGCTTATAAGGATTGTTCATATACCGTCTACTATTAGATATTAGTTTTTTGTAATGTTGTACCTTCATACCGCTTTCCCCTTGTTCTGGTCTATTAGATATTATGATTGTTGATTTACCCTCGTATTGCTTCCCCTTCTTCTAGTCTGAATCAAATAACTCCTAGGCTATATTTGTTTGCAAGAATTATACTTATTATTAATCTCAAGTCTCTTGTTTGTTTTTAAAAATAGATTTGAGATTATTAGTCCCGAGGTAATAAAATCACTTGAAAGGGGGCACTATTTAATATCATGTCCAACTTGATATTAATGAAATTATTTAGTAGGATATTATAGTAGTAGCTATTTATTAGGAGAGTTTTAATTGTAGTAGTAGATTTCAATTAGGAGAGTTTATTATAGTTGTAGATTTTAGTTAGGAGATTGTTTCTTCTCTAAATTAGAGTTTTTACTTAATCCCCATGTATTGAGTTTTCTATTTAATCATTGTAATACTTCATTATTTTTAGGTTATTGAATATATTGATCTAAGATTAAAGTTGTGTGCTTGTGTGTGTTTTTTACCGATTCTTTGCGGAGATATGTACTATTATTCCTTCTTCTTACCCCGTCCTACATTATAATGGTATCAAGAGCTAAAATTCTTGATATCGTTTGATTTCACTCAATTCCTTCCTACCTTATTTTTTTGGCCTCCATCAAATTGTCGAAGTTTGCTAGAGAATTGACAATAATTTTCCGAGACGAAAGCATGATCTGCAGCAGGAATCGTCGTCGCCGTAGTCTCAATCTATTTCAAAAGGAAAAAGTTATGCGTTACTGTTCATCGCTACAATGCGCGACACTGTTCATGTTCTACCAAATTACAGTTTGGGACACCCAAGTTTATGAAATTTTCAATTCAGCCCTTTAAGTTTCTAAAATTTTTAATTTTGCCCCCAAAGTTTCTAAAACTTTCAATTTAACCCCTAAAGTTTCTAAAATATTCAATTTAGCCCCATAGTTTTTGAGTTTTCAATTTAACCCCCAAAGTTTTTGAAATTTTCAATTCAACCCCTCTACATATATATAATGTCTTCCAGGTTTAACAATTCAGACTTTCTTTGGGCTAAGATAAAGCAACTTGAGCATTGAACTTTGGTCCTATGCGAGCAACTTAAATAGTCTTGTGCCCCGTATAGGGCCAAGTATTGAAAATTATGCGATGAGCTTGCACTTTCTGAAACAAGTCTTGCAAATTTAAAGGCATATTACGAGTACATAACCATGTGCTATGTTCATCCATATTTTGTTTAAGTGCAAAAAAATGTTCATCCTAATCGTGTTTGTTCAACTAAAGCGATGTGTTCACATGAGGAGATCCGCAAAGTAAATTCTTACGAGACAATTGATGAATGTCTCATAATACGTATCAATAACCAAAATGAAATTGGTGAGGGTAAAGAAGAGCAAGTACCATATTGATGTTTGTGTGAAACATGAAGCGGAAGTTAAGTGTTGAACAACTTGTAGATTCAGAGATGGTTTGCAGTGAGAAAATTGAAGTCAAGTTTGACCACAAATGCGAAAACATCAAGGAAGATAAAGTTGAGGTCAGCCATGTTGATTTTCCTTTCCAGTTGATACATTTGAGTCCCCAGCTACTTTAAATCTCTATATTAAGTCATTGTTATTCCCAAAAATTGTGTTCACGACATTAAAACATCGGATGCTGCAAATGTTTTGTTCGAAGACATCTCTTGGACTATGGCTTATTATTCTACGATATTTCAAAACTCGAGAATGAGTTTTTTTCAAAGGCGAGGAGAATGATGCCGTACGGAAGAAGAAATTCAAAAATTTTATTATTAATTTTATATTGTTATTTAGAGATATATGTTGAGTTAATGAAATTATTTAGTAGGATATTATAGTAGTAACTATTCATTAGGAGAGTTTTAATTGTAGTAGTAGATTTCAATTAGGAGAGTTTATTATAGTAGTAGATTTTAGTTAGGAGATTGTTTCCTTTATAAATTAAGATTTTTACTTAATCCCCAAGTATTGAGTTTTCTATTTAAGCATTCTAATACTTCATTATGTTTAAATTATTGAATATATTGATTTGAGATTAAAGTTGTGTGCTTTTGTGTGTTTCTTTACCGATTCTCTGCGGAGATATGTACTCTTACTTCTTCTTCTTCCCACCTTATCCTACATCAAGACCAATGTATCTTATCATAATATATATCTATACTTAAACTAATGAGAACATAATATTTTTGTTATTAGTAGTAAATGTATGATAGTTCAAACAATAAGTTTTTATCTAATCCTTTAAATAATCCTGGACAAAACAAACATGTTATCTTATGAATCTCATAAAAAACAAACACGTGACTAGGACTATTTAATTCTAAGATTAATAGTTTTGGTATTATACATAGGAATATAGTCCTAGGATTATAATCATTGGAAACAAACATGGCTCTAGGGTTTAAAATAGTCCCACTGTACATTACTAGGGCCACTTTAAGATACTAGAAGTTTGGAAACGAAAAAAATATATACTTGGTTTCTGTTTCTCCAGAGCCTTTGTTGAGATATAAAGTCCCATATCGGGAAACCAAGATCTGGAGACTCAATATATAACTTAGAGAGACTACTACACTCATTGTCAATTGGTATTGGTTTGGAGTTGGATGCTTCAATATAGTATCAGAGTATACACCATTCATGTGCAGGCCCAACGGCTCACATGCTCCACGTCACCCAATTAAAAGACTTTACGTGTTTGGCTCAAAATTATGCCACATGTGAGGGGGGTGTGTTGAGATATAAAGTCCTACATTGGGCAACTAAGACCTGGAGACTCAATATATAATTTGAGAGGCTACTCCACCCATTGCCAATTGATTTTGAGTTGGATGCTTCAATAGCCTTATCATTAGAGGGTGATTTCTCTAATGTTTAAATTATTTCTTTTTATGTCATGTTTCGAACTACATTTTCTGTTTGTCCTTTGTCCCACTTGTGTTCTTGTAAGGCATGCTGCTTCTCTTGGAAAGTAATTTCTTTTTATGCACTTTTTGTGGGGATATACTGGATGGTTGTAAAATGTCCAGGTTAGGAATCTTTTCGACTTAAGTTTTACAAATAAGTTTTTCTGAATCCATGAATTTGACAAGTTCTTTAAACATGTACTCTATAATTGCTGATTTTGCGAGTAAATACTGTGAAACCTTAAGCCTGATTTATCTAGCCTGAGAAAGAAAGTCAATATAGTTGAGTATTAGCCAACAAAAATTGTTTGAGAGGAAATAAACTAATTTGCATGTATGTTTATATTGTTAGAAAGTAGATAATATTTACTTAAAAGGTTTAATAAAGTTTCATATTTGATATTTATATATATACACGTGTGTGTGTGTGTGTGTGTGTGTGTGTGTGTGTGTGTGTGTGGAGCTGATCCATAGCAATGTTGGCTATGGACCCTTATGGCCACCAGATCTTGCACCCTCCATTGCAATATTTGGCGGCATGGGCGGAAGCAGGAGGGTCTAGGGGGTCTTGGAGATTATTTGTTTTCCTTTTCCTTCCTTTTTTTATGTATTTTTTTTTCTCTTTTGTTTTTTTTTTTATTTTTACTTTATTATCAAAGTGAGACAAAAAAAATGGTAACAATTCTCTCTGTAAACTAATTAAAAATAAAAAGCTAAAGAAATAAAACAATTTTTTTTGGATCCTACTATAGTGAACATAGTTCTATCTTATCAAGATTATTAAATCTGTCTTCTTTTATTTTTTTATATTTTTTGTTGCTGGAATTCATTCTTTCAAGCTAATTAATCTCATGAACCACAATATAAGGTTTTGAATATATAATATTATAATTTGTAATTTATCTATAAAAGTAGCTATATATAAACTTTAATGAAAATTCACCGATATTATTTGCTACTGTATGCAGGTGGTAGATCACACAACCCATTACTTCAAAAAAGATGATAAGGTGATGTTTACGTTTGATGAGTAGTTTTATCTTCTTTGGAAAGCCGATCCAGGTGCAGCATGCTGTACTCAAATAAGACTTGAACCATGCTTGGCTAATGGTTAAGAGCTTAATATTGTTACCGAGCCCTTCAATAGAAACTATCATGTACTGTATTCGGTTTGTCGTGTTGTAGTATGCTGTCTTGTTGATTAACTAATTTGTCGAATCCATGTTTTACTAATGCTGGTTAACTCAAATGCTGTCATGTTCTATACCCCCACTCCATTGTTTTCAGTATATTCTGCTTGGAGTTTCTGTAAAAAGTTTTTATTTTCTGATTAAGTTTTGCTTGAATTGGTATTTCAGAAAACTTAAGATTGTATTCATTAGGGTGGTGTTAAATCCTTGTAATGGGGAGTTGGTTATAATTCTATTTGAGATCATTGCAGCATCTAACCGAGTCAAGAGCCTCTATTTACTATATCGTTTTTTAACAACATTACACACACACACACACACACACACACACACACACACATATATATATATATATATATATATATATATATATATATATATATAGTCTATTTTTAGGCTCATACTTTATTGAGCTCATCAGAGAGATTCACCCTTTTTTTATAAAAAACCTAACTAATAAAAATGTATAATAATTTTTAGAATTGAAAGTTTTTAAAAAAAAGTGTTTTTGGTGTGATTTGGGTACATATAACAAAACAGTGTTGTAAAGACTGTATAACACTGTTTTGTTATATGTACCCAAATCACACCCAAAACATTTTTTTTTAAAAAACTTTCAATTCCAAAAATTATTATACATTTTTTATTAGTTATTTTTTTTATATAAAAAAAAAACGCAGGGTGAGTTCGGGATGAGCTCAATAAGGGTGAGCCTAAGATCCTTGCTCTATAGTATATATATTTGTTATGGATCAAAAAAGAGCAAACACCATCTATAGCATCCGTTCCAAATATTGACGACCAAGATTAAAAAGTGGAATGCATCGTCTGCTAGTAATTCTAGCTGACGGTATAATGACACCAATTATATTATTATAACCCCAAGTCAACGAAAGTAAACGTGTCAAAAAATTACCTTGTCAGCTAGTATTACTAGCGGACGCCTTCACACCTGAAACTGCTCTAGCAAAACCCTTCAATTGACAACAAAACTGCAAAATTTGCAATTTTAGAAAATTTGTTTTCTACATCAACTTAATCAATTAGAATTTATAATTTATTAACTAGTGTTTAGAGTTTATAAATTAGAGTTTAAGGTTTATTAAAAGGGAGTTGATTAACCTTAAACCTTCGTGTATGAACCCTAAACCCAAGTTAATAAACTCTAAACTTTAGTTAATAAAATCAAAACACTTATTCTGAGATTTAACTAAGATTAGTTAAAATACTTGTCTGCTAGTAATTCGTTTTAGTTTCAATTTTTTTCTTATGTTTTTTATAATTAAATTGTAATAGTAAAAGTTCTTTAACAAAAATACATAAAAATCTCACCTAAAGAAAAAAATATATTTCACATACACGAAGAATTAAGCTCATACTAGACCAAAATTTTGTTGACTAAATTTAATTGAATCTAATCTAACTTAGTTCAATTGACTTTTCCAAATATATAGTAATTCGATTTGATTTTTTAAATCGAATTATTTGTTTAATATAATTAAAATTTAAACGTATATATATGATAATAACATATAAAAATAAGAGAGACCATTTATTTTAAAAATTATTTTAAGATGAGACCCTATTGTTTAAAAATAAAATTTTAAAATAATAACTCTATGTCATTAAAATGATACTGAATTTTTAATATATAGATTAATGCTACGTTTGGATTGAAGTAATGAAGGTAGGAATGAAATGAAAAAAAAATTGTGTTTGGTTGCGATTAGAATGGATTGAACCATTTTTATTCTTCCTAAATTTATGAATTTTATTTCTTGGGGGAATGAGATTATGGAATAACTCATTTCAACTAAAACGGAATGAATCATTCCATTATTTATTCTATTTCTTCAATCCAAACGTAACATAAGAGTTTCAATTAATTACACATAAATATATAAAAATAGGCAAAGTGCAAAAATGTCCCTACGGTTTAACCCGAAGTCCCACCTAGTTCATGAACTTTTTTTTTCCAAAAGTACAATTGACGTTACAAATTTTAAGTCAATTGTGCCCCTGCCCATAACAGACATGCCACCTAGATTAACTCCGATTACACGTGGACATATTTTGCTGACGAGACATGAAAACAGAACAAAAGCCCTTTTTAGATTTCAAAAGGAACAAAAAGCCCTAATTAGTATTTGCTTTCGAGTTCGTCAAAGAAGGTGGTTACTGAGTTCGTATTTGCTCGTTGAAGAGAAGTCTAATCAGTATTGAGGAAGCCATTGCTCTGTATTTGCTCTGCAATCAATTCGTCGAACTTAAGTCTAATCGAAGGCAGAAAGTCGAAGGAAGAAAAGGAATCTCTCAGCTTTTCACAGGTACTTTCATCTTTGCTTTTGATTAATAAAGTGCATTTTATATGGATTAATAGGTAAAAGATGGTCACCGCATGTGGTCTATGTTTAAGTTGGGTGTTGACTGATAGGAGACATATGATCCCTTATGTAAGACCCCAACTTTTATGAATAAAGATTTAGTTTTCTCTAAATGTTATTTTGAATAATAAGGTGTTGATTCGATATAATGTTATAGGTGTGAGTAATATTTACAAATTTTGCAAAGTAAGCAAGTTGTCATAAAATATTCGTTTGGTCAGAAAATATTCGTTTTATCAGAGAATATCCGTACGACAACACAATCATTGGTGGACCCCACAACAAAATTATTGTCGGATATAGAAAGCGACAGAAATAACCTTTTTATAAAAATAACGGCAAAACTTTTACCGTTAACTGTTGAAATACCCGGTGATAAAAGTACAATAATACGTGTGGTTGCACAGTAGCACACTGTATTGTACAATATCTTTGATTATTGATGCTTACGTTAGAAGTCACTCAGTTTTATTCAATTATTGCAACAGTAGTTGATGTATAGTATCTCATATTATTGATTCAATTATTATCACAGTATCATCTGCATAATATTTTATATTATTAAATCAATAAATGAGATGACACAATTATTCATATTATTATTTGCATTATTGACAATGTCTAGAAAGTTCTGTCGAGGAAAAAGGTTTGGTCATCTAATTGCGCGCCAATAAGGAGAAGTCCTTATCGAAAAGCTTCTTGTTTCCTGAGAATGATCTGGTTGTTAATATTGTGAGTTATAATATTAATGATGAATAATTATTGAAAGATTAAAAATGTGTTTAGTCAAGTAATTTGTGATAAATAAAAGGGATTTGTCATGAAGTATTTATTATAAATTTGGCTTATTACATAGACCCCCACTTACTCAGTTTTCAAAATCGTCGGTAGAAAGTTATATACGTTTTTGTTTTATATTGCATAGTGTTGCATAGTGTTGCATAATAAAATTAAATTTTTTGTTAAAAATTTTCGTGACTGCACCCATGAGTCTTCGTCTGTTCACCCGTGATTTTCTAATTTAAATAGTACCCTGTCATTCTCCTATAAATAGGATGCTTAGTTTATAAATGAAAATCACACTAGAATCAGAGAATTCTTCTTCTATAATATTTAGCATATTTCTTTTGAGTTTAAAGAAACTTTGAGTGTAGTAAATAGTGTAAGTTTTCTTCAAGAATATCCCCGCTATATAAGTCGGAATTACTCTCCTTTTAAGATAAGGGATATTAGTTTCATTCAATATTTGTAAGAAATAATATTTTTCTTCGATACTCTATAGTATGTAAGTAATATTATTTCGTTTCATATTCCTAATTCTACATTTATTTTGATAAGTATTGCTTCTATACTCCTTGAAATTAGTAGAATATCATTAAAATTTGCGCTTCATCTAGTATCGTTTCACTGAAATATTTTTCTGAACATTCTTGTTAAATTTTAAACTTTTCATGCCCGGGTACTATTCATAGGGTACTATTCATACATACAGTACTATTCATACATACGGTAGTATTCACGGGGTACTATTTACTCGGGTACTATTCACCCGAGGTACTATTCACACTAAAATTGGTTTCTTTTATGTCCAAATTATTTTTGATAGATGAATATTATTCTTGAATTTTACTCTACAAATTAGTTATCATATTGATAATTTGGACATTCTTAAACTCTGGATAAATTAAATTAAAAATATTTAATATTTATCCTTGATCTCACTTGATTGAATTCTTATATCATTGTCATCATCCTCATACTTATATTGCGGTGAAAGTCATCTTTGGCCCATAGTGCATAAATAGACAATTGATTGATATGATTATGACCACGAATTATGTATCGGTATAATCATGACGTGTAATGTTACAAATGATGTGGTAAAAGTCCTCATTGGCCTGTAGTGCATTATTGGACAGTTGTTTGGCATGATCATGACCACTGGTGATAATAACGAATATCATTGCCTCATTGACCCGTAGTGCATGGATGATTTGTGTTTATTTTCGTTCAATATTCATAAGGAATATTATTTTCATTCAATATTCGTAAGGAATATTATTTTCGTTCAACAGTTGTAAGAGATGTTATTTTTGTTCAATATTCGTAAGAAATAATATTTTCTTCCATACTCTGTAATATGTAAGCAATATTATTTCGTTTCAAATTTTGAATTCTACACTCATTTTGTTAAGTTTTGGCTTCTATACTCCATGAAATTAGTAGAATATCCTTGATATTTGAGCTTTATCCAATATCTTTTCATGAAAATATTATTCTGAGCATTCTTAATAAGTTTTAACCTTTTCATGTTGGAGTACTATTCACGGGGTACTATCACAAAATACTATTCACGGGGTACTATTCACTCAGGTATTATTCACTCGGGATACTATTCATGATAAAAATTAATTTTTTTCGGTCCAAATCATTTTTGATACATTATTATTCTTGAATTTTACTCCACAAAGCAGTATCATGTTGATAATTTAGATATTCTTGAATTCTGGATAAATTGAATTATAAAATCTTTAATATTTATCCTTGATCTCGTTTGATTAAATTTTTATATCATTGTCATCATCCTCATTTTTATATTGTGATGAAAGTCATCTTCGGCCAAGGGTGGAAAGATGAACTGTTGATTGGTATAATTATGACCAGGGATTATTAGGTGTAATCATGACATGTAATGTTACAAGTGATGTACATTATTAAGCTGTGTCTTAGCGACAGTTGTTGGTATGATCATGATCATGATCATGCGTTCTCTTCGGCCAAGGGTGCAAAGATGAATTGTTGTTTGGCATGTTCATGACCATTGGTGAAAACACGAATATCCTTGGCCCGTAGTGCATAAATAATTCGTGGTCGTGATACTAATGAATATCATTGTCCTGTAGTGCATGGATAATTCAGTGATGTGGATTATCTATTAAAGTTGAGTTTCAACGATAAAATTGATGAAAAACTTTTAAATCATAGAAGATAGTAGATATCATGCTCTACTTGACTCTTCTAATGGATTGCTTATTGCGCTGCAGTTGTTGATCTAAAACATGTTGTCTATTGTATTCTATCAATTGTTATACTGTTGAAGGCTAAGGATAATTTATTCTGCATTATCTTAGTCATAATATTTTTTACTGGGCTAGTTGAGCTCACCCTTTTCTTTCACTGTTCTCTTCAGGAAATGAGAATATAGCCGGGACTAGTTAGGGAATGGATTGACGATCCAGATGGTTGTTTTAGTAGTCATCACTATTCTGTGAAATAGTGTGATAATAATTATAATGAGATTCAATTTGAGTTTGGATATTGTCTAGGAGACAATATTTGTATTAAAACTCACAGCTTATGTTTTGTCGTATTCTGCACGATACTTAACAGTTGTATAAAATAAGTTTGTATTTAAGTTCTATACCATGTATTTGGCGACTCAGAATGGGAGATGTATACCTATTTTGGGGGCGTCACAATTTAATCCACCTGCATTTTGAACAGGAGTCTTTCTCGTTTGGTGTTGTATGAATTGTAAAAAGCTCCTAAACATCCCATCGTTCATCATTTGGTCGGTGGTGTTGTTGTTTATATGAGGATTATTGCCTTCCTGATGCACATTATCCTGGTTATTGATTGGCGGTGACTCAACGGTGCAAAACACCGTCATAAACTGTGAGTTTAAATACAAATATTGTCATCTAGATAATATCCACACTCAAATAAGTCCTCATTACAATTATTGATACCCTATTTTACAAAATAGTGAGGACTACTAAGACAACTTCTAGAACCATCATTCCATACCCCAACTAGTACTCGCTACATTCTCGCTTCTTGAGAAGAAAAATAGAACAAAAAAGAAAAAGAGTGAGCTCAACTAGCCCAGTAAAGAATATTATGACTAAGATAATATAGAACAAATTATCATTAGTCTTCAACAGGGAAAAATCTGATAGAATATAATAGACAACAAGTTTCAGATCAATATTCGCAGCGGAAATAATAATTCATAGAAGAGTTACGTTGAGAATAAAATCTACTATTATCTATAAATTTAAAAGTCCATCATCAATATTTTATCCTTGTAACATCAATCAATATACATCTTGAATCAAATATTCATCTTTACACTATAGGCCAAAGATATTCATTAGTTGATCATGTTCATCTCAACACCTGTTCATTTTTGCACTACGGGCCAAAGATATTCAGTAATATAATTATTTAGGACTGAGGATTATGAAATATATTTTAAAGAAAACGAATCCAATGAAAAAAAAGAACAAATAATAAGGATTCGTACTTTAAACAGTCCAAGTTCAAAAATACTTCATCAATAACATAGTGAAGTAAAATTTAAGAATGATCAAAATATGGATACAATCAAAGCTAGTATCCATAATAGATATTTAGGACAAAAAAATGAAAATTTAATTTTTCTGTGAATAGTGCCATATTCGTGAATAGTGTCGTATACGTGAATAATGTCGTATACGTGAATAGTAACCCCGACACTAAAAGACAAGAATTTCACAAGAAAAATCTTACCAATATTTCGGTATAATGATATTGAAAGAAATAATATCATTTATAAAAAAATAACATCCCTTACCTCGAAAAGACAGTACTTCAATTCTGACTGGAATACTAGATATAGTGCTGAAAGGAACTTGCACCGTATAACAACATTCAAAGTATCAAAATACTCACAAGAATACGCTCGATAATATAGACAGAGAAGATTTCAGTTTCTGGTGTGATTTTTAATTCTAACCTAAGCACCCTATTTATAGAAAATTGCTTAGAACACCAAAGCAGAAAATTTAATAAAATTTTAATATATATATAAATTTTCCTACGCACACCAAGAAAAATGAATTCAACATGTTTACCACTCATGTGGGGCCCACCCAAGTGTAAAAAACATTTTTCTTTAATAAAAACATTTTAAACTCCAAAAATCAATTATTCTGGAACTTCGGAACTTTAATAATTCATAATAAATAGCCCTTTAATCAGAAAAATTCAAATCTTATGTCCATTATATAGGAAATTTAATTCTCTACAACTTTGCAGAAAAAAGTTTTTCCAAATTCCAAACAAAAATTGACCGAAATCCACATACAGACAATTTTGCAGGCTATAATAAAATTTTAGTCAAAAATGGGGTTCATCAACACACAAAACATGTGTTAAACATTTTTAGTAACAAAAATACTCATCCTTCTCATTTATTTATATATCCCACATTCATTGTAAAAATATCACCATTATTATAATAATATAATAATATATTTAAATGAATTATTTTATCAGAAAAATATAAAATATTAATTTTTAACAATTGTCACATTAAAAATTTTCTCCATCTATATCCACATAAAATGAATATTTTCCTTATCATATAAATCAATAATTAATTATTCACAAATAATATTACAGAATCACAATACTGGCAACCAAGCCATTCTTAGGAAAGAGGGGGCTTTCCAATAAGGATTTCTCCTTACTGGCGTGTAATTAGGTGACCAAACCTCTCCTTAGACAGAACTTTCTAGACATTGTCAATAATGCTATCTAATAATATTATTCAAATAATATGAATTATTGCTCCGATAATGGAAAATACTGTATAGTGACAATTATTGAAATAACAATAATATAAAATATCAACTTAGCAATTATTGAATCAATAAAATAAGATATTGAACAGTAATTACTGTAACAATTATTGAGTAGTGCCTTCTTACGTAAGAATCAATAATTGGTGCAATACCGTAATCTTCTTGTGTTTTAAACCAACCGAGTATTTCAACAAGATAATACAGTAATAACTACTGCCCAATTATTTATAAACAACTTATACTTGTCATTTTCTTCATCCAATCGCATTCCGTTATGGGGCCCACACAAGGCTGCGCCATCGTACGAATATTCCCTGACAATGAGAATATTCCACGACCAAACGAATATTCCTCGACAACAATGAATATTTTATAACCACTTGCTTATTTGAAATATTTGAGCATTTTAACCAAAACTAACCACATTAATCAAATCAACCCTTACTATTTCAAAATAATAAATAGAGGAATTTTAATTTCATTTATAATAAGTTGGGGTCTTACAACTTCCCCTCCTTATGAAATTTCGTCCTCGAAATTTGACGACGTATTGCACAGTGTTTCGAAAAGGTGAGGATACCTCGCTTTCATTTTTGTTTCTAACTCCCAGGTCATTTCCTCAATAGTATGGTTTTTTCACAAAACTTTGACTTGGGGTATGACCTTTGTACATAGGACATGCTCCTTTCTATCCAAGATCTTGACAGGTACCTCCTCATACGTTAAGTCTACGGCTATCTCGTCCGGTTCTATCTCAATAACGTGGTTCGGATCTTTCACATATTTATGAAGCACAGATATATGAAAAATATTATGAACACGAGACATACTTGGAGGTAACACGAGTCTATAGGCCACATTTCCTACTCGGTCAAGAATCTGAAATGGACCAATAAATCGTGGATTGAGCTTTCCTCTTTTCCCAAATCTTGTATCTCCCTTCCATGGGGCAACTCGCAACAATACATGATCCCCAATACTAAATTCCACGTCCTTTCGATGAAGATCAGCATAACTCTTTTGTCGATCCTGTGCGGTTTGTATACGTTGTCGAATTATTTGGATCTTTTCTGTAGTAATACGTAACAACTCTGGTCCCAACAATGTTGCTTCACCTACCTCATCCCAACATACTGAAGAGCGACACTTTCATCCATATAATGCTTCGAATGGAGCCACACCTATACTTGCCTGATAACTGTTGTTGTAGGAGAATTCCACCAATAGTAAATACTTATCCCAACTCCCTTTGAAATCTAGGACACAGAGTCTTAATAAATCTTCAAGAGTTTGAATAATCCTCTCTGATTGTCCGTCCGTTTGAGGATGGTATGCCGAACTAAATCGTAAATCCGTGCCCATAGCTTTTTGCAAGCTAACCCAAAATCGTGAAGTGAATCTTGGGTCACGATCCGAAACTATGGATACTGGCATGCCATGCTGTAAAACCCCAACTTTTTGAATAAAAATAAATTTTCTATAATTATCATTTTTGAATATTATGGAATGAATTTAATATAATGTTATAGTTGTGGGTAATATTTATAAATTTTGCAAAGTATGCAAGTTGTCATATAATATTCGATTGGTCGGGGAATATTCGTTTTAAACAGGAAATATTCGTACGATGGCACAATCATTGGTGGACCCCACAACAGAATTATTGTCGGATTGAGAAAACGACAAAAATACTTTATAAAAATAACGGTGAAAGTTTTACCATTAATCTTTGTTGAACTACTCGGTAGTAAAAGAAATGATGTCTGGCGTGGTTGCATAGTAAGTACCGCAGATTGATGCTTATGTGATAAGTCACTCGGTTTTATTTTATTGGTATTATTAATGTAATAATCTGAAAAACTTTTTATATAAGCAGAATACTTTTATAAAGTTATTCTATAAATAGAATATATTATATTCTATTATGCATAGTGTTGCATAATGTATCGCATAGTGTTTTGCATAGTAAAATCTTTTTATATAAAACAGAATACTTTTATAAAGTTATCTATTTTATTAGACAATAATTAGAATATATTATATTTTATTATGCATAGTGTTTGCATAGTGCCTGCATAGTGTTTGCATAGTAAAATCTTTTATAAAGTTATTCGTTTTATTAGATTATAAATAGAATATATTATATTTTATTTAAAAGATTTTGCTTTAATTATGGACCGTCAGATTAAAGTAAATCAATTTAGACCATTCATGGATTAGTTACTATGCATTCCATTTTCCTATAAATAGAAGCTCATTCCTTTATTATTTTCTTACGAATTCACTGAACTCTAGAGAGAGAAAATATAGAGAGAGACTATAGAGAGATAGAAGAAAAGTATTCTGCTACTTAACTACTTTTATATTATTTCTTTTTACGGTAAGAGATATTATTCTTTTGTATTTGAGAAGAGAACTTATGTTATTCCATTTCTTTATTATTACATTGGAATAACTTTTGTATCATGTGGAATACCCTACACGTGGTGACATTATTCTATTATTACATCTTTATTATTCCGTTGGAACATCCATGTCATGCTATCGCTTGGACTGGTTCCATTTTTTTTATTCTGTCTTTATTATTCCGTTGGAACATCCTCGCTTCATGCTTTTACGCTGGGACTGGTTAAAATCTTTATTATTTCATTCTTTATTATTCTCGTTGGAACATCACCGCTCGATTGTGATTTTCACCTAACTTTGGTTCCATTATTATTATTCATTGGAATAACACCGCCTATCTGAAATAATTGCATGTATGGTGATTTCTGTTGTTATTCCATTCCTTATTATTCTCAAATTGGTTAAAATTTTGACTTCTATACTCCATGAAATTAGTGGAATATCCTTGATATTCATGGCTTCATCCAAAGTATTTTTCATGGAAATATTCTTCGAGAAATCTTGAATTTTACTCTACAAAGCGATGATCATGTTGACAATTTGGGACGTTATTAGTTCTGAATAACTTAATTCTTGAACTTGTTTTATTGAATTCTTATATCATTGTCATCATCCTCATGTTTATATTTTTTGAAAGTCATCGTATTCTGTAAAGCATGGATGGACTTGGTATAATTATGACCGAGGATTATTGATTGTAATCATGGTAGTAATGTTACAAATGATGTGTAAAAAGTCCTCATTGGCGTAGTGCATTGATGGACGATTGTTGGCATGATCATGACCATTGATGAATACACAAATATCCTTGGCCCGTAGTGCATGGAATTTGTGGTCGTAACCCTAATGAATATCCTTGGCCGTAGTGCAGGGATGATGTGGATTATTTATTGTTGAGTCTCAAATGATAAAAGTGGTGAAAAACTTTTAAATCATAAAAGATAGTAGATTCTATTCTCTACTTGACTCTTTTAATAGATTGCTTGATCATTGCAGATTAAACTTGATATTGTTATATTTTATCGGTTTAACATTGTTGAAGGCTAACGATAATTTATTACGCATTATCTTAGTCATAATATTTCATTGGGCTAGTTGAGCTCACCCTTTCTTTCAATTGTTCTCATCGAGAAATGAGAACATAGCGAGGACTAGTCGGGAGCGGAGTGACGGTCCGGAGGATAGCATTAGTAGTCCTCACTATTACGTGAAATAGTGTGTTAATAATTGTAATGAGGACTTCTTTTGAGTTTGTATAATCTCTAGTAGACAATAATTGTATTCAAACTCACAGTTTTTGTTTTGTCGTATTGCATTGTACTGCAGTTGTATTAGTAAGTTGTATTTGAATTTTGTACCATGTATCTGACGATCCAAGATGGGTGATGTGTACCTAATTTTGGGGGCGTCATACATGCAATCTCACAATCTCATTTACATACATATGAGCAAGACGTTCAAGGGAATAAGTCTCCTGTATCGACAAGAAATGAGCAGACATGGTTAATCTATCAACAATAACCCAAATAGCATTTATGCCTTGAGAAACCGTGGGAAGACCCGTAACAAAATCCATGGTAATGTGTTCCCACTTCTATTTCAGAATCTCAAGTGGTTGCAATGGACCCTTAGGCACTTGATGCTCCGCCTTTACACGTTGACAAGTTAAACACCTCGAGATAAACTTCGTAATCTCTCTCTTCATATTGTTCCACCAAAATGTATGTCGAAGATCACGATACATTTTGGTACTCCCAAGATGAATTGCAAATGGTGTATTGTGTGCCTCCATCATGATCTTTTACTTCAAATCAGAGTCGTTAGGAACACAAAGTCTGGAGTGGACTCGAAGTATTCATTCTTCATCGATTCTTGCCTCTAGGATAACACCTTCTTGTACTTTCTTCTTCATACGCATCAGCTCTGGGTCTGTGGCTTGAGCAACTTTAACTTTATCGATTAAAGTTGGTTCTATGCGTATACTTGACATCATCGCATGGGTCCTCGGAGTCTTGAATTCTATCTTCATCTTTTGTAAATCACACAAAATGGGCCTTTGTGTTGACAACATCACACTCGTTCCCGCATATGATCTTCTACTCAACGCGTCAGCTACCACGTTCGTTTTTCCAAGATGGTATTGAATGGTATGGTCGTACTCTTTCAATAGCTCGAGCCAACGTCGTTGCGGCATTTTGAGTTCCTTTTGGGTGAAGAAATATTTGAGGCTTTTATGGTCTGAATATATTTCCACTTTCTAGCCATATAGATAATGCCTCTAGATATTTAGCGCGAAAACGACTGCTGCCAACTCTAGATCATGAGTAGGATAATTCCTCTCACATTCTTTAAGTTGTCGCAAGGCATAGACTATGACTTTTCCATGTTGCATGAGAACACGCCCTAACCCTTTGCCTGAAGCATCGCTGTACATAACAAATCCATCTGAACCAAACGGTATTGTCAGAACAGGTGCCGAAATGAGTCTCCTCTTAAGCTCTTGGAAACTCTTCTCACATTTCTCGCTCCATACGAATTTTATATCTTTTCGAGTCAATTTGAGTTAATGGAGTAGCGATTCGAGAAAATCCTTCCACGAATCTCCGATAATAACCATTAAGCCCGTAAAGCTACGCACTTGATCACCCAACTTTGGTTGCTCCCAACTTTGTATTGCTTCAATCTTCGCCGGGTCAACAGATACTCCATGTTTTGACACCACGTGCCCAAGGAATGCTACTTCCTCAAGCCAAAACTTGCATTTCTTCAACTTGGCATATAACTTGTTTTCATGAAGCCTTTTGTAATACCTGGTAAAAAATAATAATAATAAATAAATAAAATAAATAAATAAATAATATTTAAATCCATTTTTTAATTAGGCTTTTCTTATGTTTGGGTCAAATTGTATTAAATTTGTGTGAACTATAATAAGTATGTGATTACATTAATTTGGACTTTTATACTAATTGGGTCTATTTTGTATTAAAATCCTATTAAAATTAGGAGACACAATAAGATATATAAATAAACAAGTAAAACCTAATTAGACTCTCATACGCTTTATACGTGACTGAGGGAAAGAGAAATAAATAAGAAGTAGGAGTCGGATGGAATTTTTTTCACAATTGCTGATACCAGACGAATGGAAAAGAAAAGGAAAATTGATTGAGATAAAATCTTTATTTGTTCATAAATATTATATGTATGTATCAAAATAGCAGTGATAGTTGCTGCTGAAATTGTTTGATTGGAAATCGTGCCATGTATATATATATATATATATATATATATATATATATATATAATAGTAGTGATGGGAGTAGGGTATATATATAAACTGTTTGCTTGCCAGGTATATGTGTATATGTATAAGGTACATTTTTGTTTATAAAAAAAAAATCGTTATCATGGTGCAAGGACGAAAGTTATTGTAATGTAATAAAGTTTTCATATATATATATATATATATATATATATATATATATATATATATATATATATACAGAGAGAGAGAGAGAGAGAGAAAGAGAGACCACTTGCAGGCGCATTATTTATATATATATATATATTATATGTTAATAAAGTTTTGGCCATGAAATTTATAACAGAATTAATAAATCAATTGAAGTTATGTACATTAATTTGAATTAATTAATTTTGTGGACATAGTTATAAAAGTTTTAATAATAAATTTAATAGTATTATGTTATTAATGATTGGATTGTAATAAAATCTTATTAAATTCTTTAAATTGAACGGAAAGAATTTAAAGAGTTATACTTAGTATATAAATTTTGGAGTATTAATAATTGATTTAAGGCGATGATTAAATGTGCCTTGAATGAATTGCGAATTATTTTGGAGTTTATGAGTTGGATTATATTTAATTTGAGGTGAATATGTTTAGGTGGTGAATAACGTTTCGTATTTGATATCATTGGCATTTGAGGGTAAGATTTTGTGGAGTGTGCTATAAATGGTTTGGAAGTATCAGGTACGGATTTCGTACTATTTCAGCGATACTTTTGTTAAATTTGATTTGTTCGTTTTGTTCCTCGTTTCAAATTCTGTTGTTATTTCACATAATTGTTTCTTATAAAATTCATATATTTGTTTCATTTTGGAGTTGACACATTGGACTCGTATTTGTACTCTTTGAATTAGGATATCATGTTTAGTATTTATTTTTGATAATTGTAGAGCGGTACATGTTGCTACCTTCTTTTTGAGACCTTGTGACTAAATTTGATTTGGTAAAACATGTACATATAGAACCCTTTTGTTGGTATTATGTCGCATGTGTTGTGACATGGTATTTTTGTTAGAATATATACCGTAGGGTATACCTGAGCTATAACCACCTGTGGGGGTACCATATGCATGTCGTCTTGGCACGAGAGGCATGACACTCTCCGTGGCGGTGTGATTAGTCCACGACGTCTCCGTTTGGGCTCCGGAGCAAGTGGGCCATTTGGTGTTTTGTTGTGGAAGGCGTATGGGTTAACCCTAGTTTTCTGTTCTGCGGATTTGTGATGTTGTGCCAAACACACCTATCCGATTTGCATACATTTGGAATCGTGGTCCAATGTGTGATTTGTCTGTGTGGCATTTTTTTGGTTGCCTGTGTGGCATTATTTTGACTTGCATGTGTGGCATTATTTTGATGTGCCTGTGTGGAATTATATTGGTTGCCTATGTGGCATCATTTGATTTGCCTGTGTGGCATTGTTTTGACTTGTCTGTGTGGCAAGATATATTTTTGAGCTCAATCGGTATGAAATAACCCCAGCCATTTGTTTCAGCCTATTATTTTATCGTATTAGTTTTGTTTGTTTATGTTCAATTCAATTCATTGAGTTAGTTACTTCAGTTCGTTATGTATTTATTTGTTTATTGGTTTCGTCAATTCTGTTGATTCAGATATATTTCATTCAGATCTTTGGAGATTATATTTTCGTCAGTATTTACACTTGAGGCTTTGTTCAGTATTTTTTTTCAGTTGTTTTCGTATATCAGTTGTATATCTTTTGTATATCTATATCCGTACTGGGCAATTGGCTCATGCTGTGTTTTTCTTCCAGCAGGTTTGCAGGGGTGATTCTTGGCTAGTGTGGTGAGAGGGTTGTCTTGACCATCTAGGTTATTTCGATTTTTGGTTTTGGTTATTTTGACTCTAGTGGAAGAATTGTATTTAGTACTTCATTGATGGATATCACTATTAATATTTTAAAGTTATTAGTGCTCTGTTTACTTATTTTGAGGTTTGTTGTGCTTTGCATGTGACCTCTCTTTCCTTGTCGGGAAGGGGTGTTACAGAGATGGTATCAGAGCTTAGAATCTTTCTTGTAGAAAACCTATTTAGGTTTTACCTGTGAGTTGTGGGTATATCAATGGGTAGACGTAGGAGTTTGATTTGATGTTGTTTTCTGTTTGGTGTGTCTTAATTTTGACTAAGTGTCATCCTCTCTTCGAGTTGTAGTTGATTTGAGAAGTTGAGATAATTTGTTAAGATTATTATTGTTATGCATTGGAGCAATAATATTAGTTAAGGATTGTGATTGGATATCATTAAGGAGAATAAATATGTGATTGTGGTTGGATATTTTGTATAGTTAAGAAATGATTATATGATTATGATGTGGGTATTTGTATAAGTGAGTTTTTAATTTTGGAAAATTATTTGTTAGAGTTGTTTTGGGGGACAATTTATTATGATCTTAGAATTGAGGATTTGATTTTGATGATGATTTTGTTTATGTTAAGCTTGTGGATAATTTGAGGTATGTGTATTGATGGGATACTATGATAAGGTGAAAACTATTAAGTATAGAGATCTCTTGTAATTTTTTTAGTTGTTGATATTCGAGGTAATTAGGTGAATTATTTGGAGTTAATGATCAATTTTGTGACTATTTCTAGTAGGATATTGGAGTTATGTTCTATGAAGTTTATTTCTGATAATATGTGGAGACATTGAAATTTATTAGATTAAGGTTTGCAATAAGGGATGAATGATTTATTATATAATTAGATAGTAAGTGATAAAATTCAATTGATTTTGAGAGATCTTGAATATTTATAATTTGCTTATGCAGATAGTAGAATATTTGACTTAGAGTTTGATATGGTGATAAAGAGATAGTAGTAGTATGTTCTTCGGTGTAATAATATTTGAGGACTAGTTCAAATTGAGGATGAGATATTTTGAAGCTCTTGAGGACTTGGGGAGAGTTGGTAATATAGTTTGCATAATTGTTTTATTTATCCGATGTCATTGAAGTTTTGCATGAATTTATGTAAAATAAATAAATAAAAATAAAAATAAAATTTTAAATCTTTGTCATGTGTGGAACATAAACGTTTTACGAATTAAAAATAATTTTAAATATTTTGGGTATTCGAATCATATTTAGATGAAGAAATTTTTTTTGTGATTTCGAATTATGTTCCGAAGGGTACGTTTACAAGAATTAAACTCAAAGGTATTAGCAACGGCCCGCACCAACGGTGGATCATGTGATCTAATTTGATGCAACGCGAAGAATGTGACTCCCCCAAAATAGGTCCATTCCATCCAACCTATTCTGAGTTGCCAAATACATGGTACAGAAAACAACTACAATTTTATTACAATAATTATCGTGCAAAATACAACAACACATATGTTGTGAGTTTGGATACAAATATATACCAACTGTGACTCTTATCCCAACATTGGATAGCACGTCACAATGACACCTTACATAAAGGTATAGTCAAAAACTGTTTTAGAAATTAAAATCTTTGGGAAGTGCTCAAGGAAACCTTCGTACATGGGAGGCCATGCTTCTAGGTTATGATAGATATCATATGGCCACAGAATTATCCTTGGTTGACCCAATAGACCCCAAAGAAAAACGAGAAGATTACTATCATATTCTTCCCAATGGTGAGTCTTCTCTCGACTTATCATTATCTCCTTTGTCTCAAATTGAGAATTATACTTCAAACAAACACCAAGATTATATAGGTAGTGCTCGTAAATATACTCAAAGAAGTGGATGAGCACAACCTCATCTTATGATGACACGAGGTTGTATGTCATTAGACATCTTGTATGATAGTGGCAAAACACCCTTCCAACGTTGGGTTCGCCTCTCCCTATATGATTCACCAAATATAACTACTAAAAGATGTATACAACACACTTGTCTATACTGTTTAGGGAGAACTCCACAACTAGAGACCACCGTTCTATTCCCTTGTTACCCCCGCTTGACCCAGCTACACTTTTATTACATGAAAGGAATTATGAAGCAAAAGGGTAAGTACAACTAGCTCAGTAAAGAATATCATGACTAAAGATAATTAAATTATCAATAGCCTTCATCAATAACAAATCAGAGATTTAGAACATATGGTAGATGATAAAAATTTCAACCATAGTTGCAGCGGAATGAGCAATCCATTAGAAGAGTCAAATAGACAATACAGTCTATTATCTTCTCCGTGTTAAAAGTCCACCAACAATGTTTTATCCCTGTAACATCAATCAACAGTTCCTTTCCACAATTATATGAATAACTCATAATCATAATTGTAATTCTATATTCCTCTTCACATCTAAGACGAAGATAATTTTCATCACCTGTCTTTACCTGAAACATCAAAGATCATGGTTATACCAAATCACAGTTCCTGTTCATAATCATACTAATAAATTCATCTTTGCACTACGGGCCAAAGATATTCGTCAATCAGATTCATCTTTGCACTCTGAGGCCAAAGATATTCAATAACAAAAGTCATCTTTGCACTACGGGCCAAAGATATTCAACAACAGATCATCTTTGCACTCACAAAGCTAAAGATATTCATATCTCAAATAAATATATAATCATTTCAAAATCTATATAAACCATAATTATAATCATGTTGATCAATTCACCTTTGCACTTAAGCTAAAAATATTCAATTGTAAATTCAATGGTCATGATCATACTAGTCACAATTCATCTTTGCACTACTGGCCAAAGAGAACCCATAGTCATGATTAATAATCTAACCATCTTTACACTTAAGTCAAAGACAAATTTCTTCACCAAGATTATAAAAATGTTATATATGATAATAAAAATAATAACATCAAAACATGGATTTACTTTCAAGAGTAAGATTCATAAATCAACGATAATTTGGTCAGAAAAAGAAACCAATTTTATTGTGAATAGTACCCATGAATAGTAACTCGTGAATAGTAACTCGTGAATAGTAACTCATGAATAGTAACTCGTGAATAGTAACTCATAAATAGTAACTCGTGAATAGTAACTCGTGAATAGTAACTCATGAATAGTAACTCGTGAATAGTACTCCGTATTTGTACATAGTACCGTATACGTAAATAATGGCATATACATAAATAGTGCCACATACATAAATAGTGCAGATATCGTGAATAAGACAGATATCGTGAATAGTACCATATACGTGAATAGTAACCCCGACACAAAAAGGTAGAAATTCTACAATAAAATCCACACCAATATTGCAGTATAATGATATTGAAAGAATAACATCATTATGAAGAAATAACATTCATTACAATCCCTTAAAATCCCTTACTATCCCTTACAATCCCTTACCTCAAAGAAAGCAAAGACTTCCATTGGATATCGGATGCATGATTTTGAAGGAAACTTGCAGACCGATGAATATCAACTCACCAAGTATCTAAATACTCACAAAATACACTCAATAATCTAGAGAGAGAAAGAGAGAAAGCTTATGTTTACGGTGTGATTTTCAATTCTAACTTAGCCCTCTATTTATAGGAAAATTTTAGTGAGACTTGACCGCAACTTTGATGGCTTTACTCGCTACTATTCCCACCCACCACATTTGAAATAAAATTCAGCACATTTCTTCACCAACCACAAGTGGGGCCCACTCAATTCTAGAATTTCCCACCAAAATCATTTATAAACCTAATTTCTGAATCAGTCACCTCTTAAAATTTATAACAAATCATACGTTCATTTTTAACGGTTCAAAATTTGTGGACATATACTCAACTTATATATGTATAACATATCCAAAAATTACAACGATCCAACGGTCGGATTAAAAATTATAACTCACGCAATATATCTCAAAAACATTGGTTTAATTTTTAATACCTTCATTCCAACAAAAATACTGATAAAATATCTCAACATTAATTCCTTCATTTATAACCACATAAATAAATCCATCATTTATATCCACATCAAATAAATATTTTCTTATCATATAAATCAATAATTAATTATTCACAAATAATATTACAGAATCACAATTATGACAACCAGGCCATTCCTAGGAAAGAGGGCTTTCAATAAGAATTTCTCTTCTTGGCGGCGCAATTAGGTGACCAAACCTCTCCTCGATGAACTTTCTAGACATTGCCAATAATGCTATCTAATAATATTATTCAAATAATATGAATTATTGATCTCGATAATGAGAAATATTGTAAATGATAATTATTGAAACAACAATAATATAAAATATCAACGCAACAATTATTGAATTAATAAAATAAAATATTGAGCAGTAATTACTTTAACAATTATTGAGTAGTGCCTTCTTATGTAAGGATCAATAATTCAAAAATCTTTGTAAAACTGTGCTAAATGTGCAAACACGCGACATCGTATTTTAACCACGGGTATTCCAACAAAGTGTTAATTCATAACGATTACGCTCGTTATTTATAAAAACTTAATTTTGTCGTTTTCTTCATCAAGCGGTTATTACATTATGGGCCCACAAATGGTCATGGCCGGTCGCATACGAATATTCCTCAAAGCGGAAAGAATATTCCACGACCAAACGAATATTCCCCGACAACAATGAATATTTTATAACCACTTATGTATTTTGAAAAAATTTCATATATCACCCTTAACTTTAACTTTTATCAATTTAACCATTTACTGAATAGTAATTATAAGAAAAATTGAATACTTTTATTTCATAAAATTCGGGGTCTTACAATCTCCCCTCCTTATGAAATTTCGTCCCCGAAATTTACGTACCTAGTATTTCAAAGAGTTGAGAATACCTTGTTTTCATTTCAGATTCCATCTTTCATGGCATCATGATTTCTCCATTGCTCATCTCCTGTATTTCAGATATCATTCTAGAATACAACTTCAAAACAAGGGTTAATTGAATAAATTAATATATCACATAATATCCCGATATTATGACTGACCAACAAATAAGCTTAGGTAGGATACACTAGCGAAGGATTTACTCATCTTTCCCCTCCTAGTTATATTCCCCGATCTCCGCCAGAGACCATATCCCTAAGCTCTGATACCAAATGTGACTCCCCCAAAATAGGTCCATTCCATCCAACCTATTCTGAGTCGCCAAATACATGGTACAGAAAATAACTACAACTTTATTACAACAATTGTCGTGCAAAATACAATAACACATATTGTGAGTTTAGATACAAATATATACCAACTGTGACTCTTATCCCAACATTGGATAACACGTCACAATGACACCTTACATAAAGGTATAGTCAAAAACTGTTTTAGAAATTAAAATCTTTGGGAAGTGCTCAAGGAAACCTTCGTACATGGGAGGCCATGCTTCTAGGTTATGATAGATATCATATGGCCACAGAATTATCCTTGGTTGACCCAATAGACCCCAAAGAAAAACGAGAAGATTACTATCATATTCTTCTCAATGGTGAGTCTCCTCTTGACTTATCATTATCTCCACTATCTCAAATTGAGAATTATACTTCAAACAAATACCAAGATTATATAGGCAGTGCTCGTAAATATACTCAACAAGTGGTTGAGCACAACCCTATCAGAACAGGTGCCGAAATGAGTCTCCTCTTAAGCTCTTGGAAACTCTTCTCACATTTCTCGCTCCATACGAATTTTATATCTTTTCGAGTCAGCTGAGTTAATGGAGTAGCGATTCGAGAAAATCCTTGCACGAATCTCCGATAATAACCCATTTAAGCCCGTAAAGTCACAGATTTCTTGATCACCGACTTCGGTTGCTCCCAACTTTGTATTGCTTCAATCTTCGCCGGGTCAACAAATACTCCATGTTTTGACACCACGTGCCCAAGGAATGCTACTTCCTCAAGCCAAAACTCGCATTTCTTCAACTTGGCATATAACTTGTTTTCACGAAGCCTTTTGTAATACCTGATAAAAAATAATAATAATAAATAAATAATATTTAAATCCATTTTTTAATTAGGCTTTTCTTATGTTTGGGTCAAATTGTATTAAATCTGTGTGAACTATAATAAGTATGTGATTACATTAATTTGGGCTTTTATACTAATTGGGTCTATTTTGTATTAAAATCCTATTAAAATTAGGAGACACAATAAGATATATAAATAAACAAGTAAAACCTAATTAGACTCTCATATGCTTTATACGTGACTGAGGGAAAAAGAAATAATTAAGAAGTACGAGTCGGTTGGAATTTTTTTCACAATTGTTGATACTAGACGAAAGGAAAAGAAAAGGAAAATTGATTGAGGTAAAATCTTTATTTGTTCTTAAATATTATATGTATGTATCAAAATAGCGGTGATAGTTGCTGCTGAAATTGTATGATTGGAAATCGTGCCATGTATATATATATATATATATATATATATATATATATAATAGTAGTGATGGGAGTAGGGTATATATAAACTGTTTGTTTGCCATGTATATGTGTATATGTATAAGGTACGTTTTTGTTTATATAAAAAAAAATTTGTTATCATGGTGCAAGGACAAAAGTTACTGTAATGGAATAAAGTTTTCATTATATATATATATATATATATATATATATATATAGACCACTTGCAGGCGCATTATTTATATATATTATATGTTAATAAAGTTTTGGCCATGAAATTTATAGCAGAATTAATAAATCAATTGAAGTTATGTACATTAATTTGAATTAATTAATTTTGTGGACATAGTTATAAAAGTTTTAATAATAAATTTAATAGTATTATGTTATTAATGATTGGATTGTAATAAAATCTTATTAAATTCTTTAAATTGAACGGAAAGAATTTAAAGAGTTATACTTAGTATATAAATTTTGGAGTATTAATAATTGATTTAAGGCGATGATTAAATGTGCCTTGAATGAATTGCGAATTATTTTGGAGTTTATGAGTTGGATTATATTTAATTTGAGGTGAATATGTTTAGATGGTGAATAACGTTTCGTATTTGATATCGTTGGCATTTGAGGGTAAGATTTTTTGTGGAGTGTGCTATAAATGGTTTGGAAGTATCAGGTACGGATTTCGTACTCTTTCAGCGATACTTTTGTTAAATTTGATTTGTTCGTTTTGTTCCTCATTTCAAATTCTGTTGTTATTTCACATAATTATTTCTTGTGAAATTCATATATTTATTTCATTTTGGAGTTGACACATTGGACTCGTATTTGTACTCTTTGAATTAGGATATCATGTTTAGTATTTATTTTTGATAATTGTAGAGCGGTACATGTTGCTACCTTCTTTTTGAGACCTTGTGACTAAATTTGATTTGGTAAAACATGTACATATAGAATCCTTTTATTGGTATTATGTCGCATGTGTTGTGACATGGTATTTTTGTTAGAATATATACCGTAGGGTATACCGAGCTATAACCACCGTGGGGGTACCCACAATCATGTCGTCTTGCACGAGAGGCATGACACTCTCTCTAAAAGCGGTGTGATTAGTCCACAGCGTCTCCGTTTGGGCTCGGAGGAAGTGGGCCCTTTGGTGTTTTGTTGTGGGAGGCGTATGGGTTAACCCTAGTTTTACATTCATGGATTTGT
The DNA here is from genome assembly GCA_020205605.1 of Panax ginseng. NCBI lineage: Eukaryota > Viridiplantae > Streptophyta > Magnoliopsida > Apiales > Araliaceae > Panax > Panax ginseng. The sequence continues at coordinate 25,616,833 of CM035136.1, read as the reverse complement.
GATGTTGTGCCAAACACACCTATCCGGTTGCATACATTTGGATCCGCCATCCAATGTGTGATTCGCCTGTGTGGCATTATTTTGACTTGCCTGTGTGGCATTGTTTTGATGTGCCTGTGTGGCATTATTTTGGTTACCTGTGTGGCATCATTTGATTTACCTGTGTGGCATTGTTTTGACTTGCATGTGTGGCAAGATATATTTTTGAGCTCAATCGGTATGAAATAACCCCAGCCATTTGTTTCAGCATATTATTTTATCATATTAGTTTTGTTTGTTTCTGTTCAGTTCAATTCATTGAGTTAGTTACTTCAGTTCGTTATTTCTTTATTTGTCTATTGGTTTCGTCAATTCTGTTGATTCAGATATATTTCATTCAGATCTTTAGAGATTATATTTTCGCCACAAGATTTACACTTGAGGCTTTGTTCAAATTATTTTATCTCGCTTATTTTCAGATATAATCAATTGTATATCTTTTTTTATATCTATATCCGTACTGGGCAATTGGCTCATGCTGTGTTTTTCTTCCGGCAGGTTTGCAGGGGTGATTCAGGGCTAGTGTGGTGAGAGGGTTGTCTTGACCATCTAGGTTATTTCAATTTTTGGTTTTGGTTATTTTGACTATAGTGGAAGAATTGTATTTAGTACTTCATTGATGGATATCACTATTAATATTTTGAAGTTATTAGTGCTCTGTTTACTTATTTTGAGATTTGTTGTGCTTTGCACGTGACCTCCCTTTCCTTGTCCGGTAGGGGGTGTTACACCTTTGGAGTACCAGCTTCAAATGGTGCTCATGATCTTCACGACTTTTGAAATATATGAGGATGTCATCAATAAAGACAACAACGAATTGATCCAAATATTCCTTGAATACTCTGGTTCATCATATCCATGAAAGCCGTAGGAGCATTAGTCAATCCAAAAGACATGACTAGAAATTCATAATGCCCGTACCGAGTTCTGAAGGCAGTCTTTGTAATATCCTCAGTTCTAATCTTGGTGATGATATCCGAGCTAAGATCGATTTTGAAAAGAATTGTGCTCCTTGAATTGGTCAAACAGGTCATCAATACGAGGTAGCGGATACCTATTCTTGATAGTGACATGGTTTAATTCCATTAGTCAATACAAAGTCGCATACTCCCGTCTTTCTTCTTTTACAAATAAAATAGGAGCACCCATGGAGATGTACTAGGAGACGAATGAAACCGATGTCCAACAACTCCTGTAGTTGGACCTTTAACTCCTGAAGTTCAATAGGAGCCATTCGATATGGGGTTTTAGAAATGGGCTTTGTACCATGTTCAAGATCAATAAAGAATTCAACTTCACGTTCTGGGGGTAGACCGGTAAGTTCTTCAGGAAATACGTCAGGAAAGTCACTAACAATAGAAATATTATTCAAATCTGACGTGTCTTTATTCAAATCCATAACATGGGCTAAGAAAGCTTGACATCCGTTTTTTAATAAACGAATGGCTTTATAGCTTGATATAACAATGATTGATTTTAATGGTTTAGTTGCTTGAATTCAAATAACAGGTTGATTAGGAATATGAAAACTAACAACCTTACGAAAATAATCAATTTTGGCATGATGAGTAGTTAACCAATCAATCCCTAAAATCACATCAAAAGCAAGTATCTTTAAAGAGATAAGGTCAACAGGTAATGTGATGGTGCCAACTTGGATCAAACAAGATTTATAATACATCTTGAATCAAATATTCATCTTTGCACTACAGGCCAAAGATATTCATCAGTTGGTCATGTTCATCTCAACACCTGTTCATCTTTGCACTACGGGCCAAAGATATTCATCAGAAAATCATTCATCTTTGCACTAACGGCCAAAGATATTCAGTAATATAATTATTTAGGACTGAGGATGTAAGACCCCAACTTTTTGAATAAAAATGAATTTTCTATAATTATCATTTTTGAATATTATGGAATAAATTTAATATAATGTTATAGTTGTGGGTAATATTTATAAATTTTGCAAAGTATGCAAGTTGTCATATAATATTCGATTGGTGGGAATATTCATTTTAAACAGGAAATATTAAATGACGATGGCACAATCATTGGTGGACCCCTAATGTAATTATTGTCGGATTGAGAAAACGACAAAAATACTTTATGAAAATAAAGACGAAAGTTTTACCATTAATACTGTTGAACTACTCGGTAGTAAAAGAACAGTAATACGCGTGGTTGCATAGTAGTACACGGTATTGATGCTTATGTGATCGATCACTCGGTTTTTGTTTTATTGGTATTATTAATGTAATAATCTGAAAATCTTTTATATAAAAATGTAATACTTTTATAAAGTTATTCTATAAATAGAATATATTATATTCTATTATGCATAGTGTTGCGTATAGTGTATGCGCATAGTATTTTGCATAGTAAAATCTTTTTATATAAAACAAGAATACTTTTATAAAGTTATCTATTTTATTAGACAATAATTAGAATATATTATATTTTATTATGCATAGTGTTTGCATAGTGCTGCAGATAGTGTTTGCATAGTAAAATCTTTTATAAAGTTATTCGTTTTATTAGATTATAAATAGAATATATTATATTTTATTTAAAAGATTTTGCTTTAATTATGGACCGTCGATTAAAGTAAATCAATCTGGACCGTTCATGGATTAATTACTATGCATTCCATTTTCCTATAAATAGAAGCTCATTCCTTTATTATTTTCTCATTTAATTCTTGAACTCAAAAGAGAGAAACTATAGAGAGATAGAAGAAAAGTATTCTGCTACTTAACTACTTTTATATTCAGTTTCTTTTACGGTAATGGATATTATTCTTTTGTATTTGAGAAGAGAACTTCATTATTCCATTTCTTTATTATTACATTGGAATAACTGTATCACGCTGAATACCCTATACGTGGTGACATTCTTCTATTATTCTCGTCTTTATTATTCCGTTGGAACATCCTCGTCTGTCTTTATCTGTGGGACACGGTTCCGCTTTTTATTATTACATTGGAACATCTTGTATGCAGCTTTACTGGGACGGTTAAAATCTTTATTATTTCATTCTTTATTATTCTCGTTGGAACATCTGCCGATTGTGATTTTCACCGACTGGTTCCATTATTATTATTACATTGGAATAACTTTGTTTATATGAAGCACCGCATGCATGGTGATTTTTGTTGTTATTCCATTCCTTATTATTCTCGGTTGGTTAAAATTTTGACTTCTATACTCCATGAAATTAGTGGAATATCCTTGATATTTTGCGCTTCATCCAAATATTTTTCATGAAAATATTCTTCCGAGAAATCTTGAATTTTACTCTACAAAGCAAAGATCATGTTGACAATTTGGACGTTATTAGTTCTGAATAACTTAATTCTTGAACTTGTTTTATTGAATTCTTATATCATTGTCATCATCCTCATGTTTATATTTTTTGAAAGTCATCTGTGGCTGTAAAGCATGGATGGACTTGGTATGATTATGATTGAGGATTATTGATTGTAATCATGACCGTAATGTTATAAATGATGTGTAAAAGTCCTCATTTGCAGTAGTGCATTGATGGGACGATTGTTGGCATGATCATGACCATTGATGAATACACAAATATCCTTGGCCCGTAGTGCATGGAATTTGTGGTCGTGACCTAATGAATATCCTTGGGTAGTAGTCGCGGGGATGATGTGGATTATTTATTGTCGAGTCTCAAATGATAAAAGTGGTGAAAAACTTTTTAAATCATAAAAGATAGTAGATTCTATTCTCTCTTGACTCTTTTAATGGATTGCTTGATCCACCGCAGATTAAACTTGATGTTGTTATATTTTATCGGTTTAACATTGTTGAAGGCTAACGATAATTTATTCTCGCATTATCTTAGTCATAATGTTTCTTCTTTGGGCTAGTTGAGCTCACCCTTTCTTTCAATGTTCTCTTTGAAATGAGAACATATAGAGGACTAATCGGGGAAAGGAGTAGCGGTCGGAGGATAGCATTAGTAGTCCTCACTATTCTGTGAAATAGTGTGTTAATAATTGTAATGAGGACTCCTTTTGAGTTTGTATAATCTCTAGTAGACAATAATTGTATTCAAACTCACAGTTATGTTTTGTCGTATTGTATACGACAGTTGTATTAGTAAGTTGTATTTGAATTTTGTACCATGTATCTGACGACCCAAGATGGGTGATGTATACCTAATTTTGGGGGCGTCACAGAGGATGATGAAATATATTTTAAAGAAAACGAATCCAGTGAAACAAAAAACAAATAATAAGGATTCGTACTTTAAACAATCCAAATTCAAAAATACTTTATCAATAACCATAGTGAAGTAAAATTCAAGAATGATCAAAACATGGATACAATCAAAGCTAGTATCCATAATAGATATTTAGGATAAAAAATGAAAATTTAATTTTTCTGTGAATAGTGTCGTATTCGTGAATAGTGTCGTATACGTGAAATGTAACCCCGACACTAAAAGACAAGAATTTCACAAGAAAAATCTTACCAATATTTCGGCATAATGATATTGAAAGAAATAATATCATTTATAAAAAAATAACATCCCTTACCTCGAAAAGACAGTACTTCTGAGTGGAATACTGGATATAGTGCTAAAGGGAACTTTCACCGTATAGCAACACTCAAAGTGGAATACCTCGAAAAGACAGTACTTCTGAGTGGAATACTGGATATAGTGCTGAAAGGAACTTTCACCGTATAGCAACACTCAAAGTATCAAAATACTCACAAGAATACGCTCGATAATATAGAGAAAGAAGATTCCAATTTCTGGTATGATTTTCAATTCTAACCTAAGCACCCTATTTATAGAAATTGCTTAGAACACCAAAGCATAAAATTTAATAAAATATTAATATATATATATATAAAATTTTTCCTACGCACACCAATAAAACTGAATTCAACATGTTTACCACTCATGTGGGGCCCACCCAAGTGTAAAAATCGTTTTTCTCTAAAAAAAATATTTTCAACTCTAAAAATCAATTATTCCGGAACTTCGGAACTTCAATAATTCATAATAAATAGTCATTTGATCAGAAAAATTCAAATCTTATGTCTATTTCATAGGAAATTTAATTCTCTACAACTTTGCAGAAGAAAGTTTTTCCAAATTCCAAACAGAAATTGACCGATATCCACATACAGACGATTTTGCAGGCTATAATCAAATTTTAGTCAAAAATGGGGTCCATCAACACACAAAACATGTGTTAAACATTTTTAGTAACAAAAATACTCTTCCTCCTCATTTATTCATATATCTCACATTCATTGTAAAAATATCACCATTATTATAATAATATAATAATATATTTAAATGAATTATTTTATCAGAAAAAGATAAAATATTAATTTTCAACAATTGTCACATTAAAAATTTTCTCCATCTATATCCACATAAAATGAATATTTTCCTTATCATATAAATCAATAATTAATTATTCACAAATAATATTACAGAATCATAATATCTTGGCAACTGCACTGCTCCAGAGAAAGGGGGCTTTCCAATAAGGATTTCTCCTTCTTTGGTAGCCGCAAGTAGGTGACCAAACATCTCCTTGAAGCGAACTTTCTAGACATTGCCAATAATGCTATCTAATAATATTATTCAAATAATATGAATTATTGCTACGATAATGGAAAATACTTTATTGTGACAATTATTGAAATAACAATAATATAAAATATCAACGTAACAATTATTGAATCAATAAAATAAGATATTGAACAAGAATTATCAGAATAACAATTATTGAGTAAGCGTATTCTTACGTAAGAATCAATAATTGGTGCAATACTGAGTGTCTTCTTGTGTTTTAACCACCAAGTATTTCAACAAGATTACTTGATAATAACTACGCCGTTATTTATAAATAACTTATACTTGTCGTTTTCTTCATCCAATCACTTTCCTTTATGAATTTTACAAAAGGTCATGGCTGAGTAAATCGAATATTCCTGACAAGCAGTGAAGAATATTCCACGACCAAACGAATATTCCCAACAACAATGAATATTTTATAACCACTTGCTTATTTGAAATATTTGTGCATTTTACCCATAACTAACCACATTAATCAAATCAACCCTTACTATTTCAAAATAATAAATTGAGGAATTTTGATTTCATTTATAATAAGTTGGGGTCTTACACATGTGCTCCATTGTTTATCTCAAAATTTTCAAATGCCATTTTCAAACACTGCCACAAAATAAGGGTTAATTGATATGTCACATATTATCCCTATATCCCGATCAACCAATTAAATAACAATTAAGCTTAGGTAGGTCATAGTAGCGAAGGATTTACCCGTCTCTCCCTTCCTAGTTCTAGCCTCAAATCTCAGCCAGGGATCATATCCCTAAGCTTTGACACCAACTATGACACCCCCAAAATAGGTCTACACAACCCATTCTGAGTCGCCAAATACATGGTACATAATTCAAATACAGACTTAATTTATACAATTATCAACTATCGTGCAGAATATGACAAAACGTAAGCTGAGAGTTTTAACACGAATATTGTCTCGTAGACAATATCCAAACTCAAATGGAGTCCTCGTTACAATTATTATCACACTATTTTATAAAATAGTGAGGACTACTATAGCCAACATGTTGGACCATCACTCCATTCCCCGACTAATCCCAGCTATATTCTCATTTCTTGTAGAGAACAATGAAAGAAAAGAGTGATCTCAACTAGCCCAGTAAAGAATATTATGACTAAGATAATGTAGAATAAATTATCCTTAGTCTTCAACAGTATAAAAACTGATAGAATACAATAGACAACAAGTTTAACTGCAGCGGAACAAGCAATCTATTTAAAGAGTCAAGTAGACCTGGAAAAATCAGCCCAGGCCCACGGGCCGGGCCAGCCCACCTGTTAAAAAGTGGGCTATGGGCTTCATTTTTTCAGCCCATTGAAATCTGGGCCTTTTTGGCCAGGCCCAATGACAACCCGCCCGTGGGCGCCTGTCCCGCCCGGTCATTTAAAAACCCTTATTCTGATTTCTGGCTTCTGGGCTAAGTGGCTACTGAGTAGTGAGTACTGGCTAAGTGGCTAAACCTTATGGCCTTACCCTTACGCCTTATGCCCTTATTCTAATTTCTAGGTTTCAATTTTCTGATCTAGACTTCTACACTTCTATTGAATACTGATAAAAGTGAGAAGCGAGAAACAGACCTAGAGGGCGAGAGGCAAGATCGGAGATGACTCAGACGAGAGTCCAAAGTGAGAGACAACGATTGATCGACACTGCTACAGGTAGCTTCAATAGAGAGAGTGAGAGGCGAGATCGATCGACACTGCTACAGTTCGGTTCTTCCCTACAGGTAGCATCTTCTTCTCTACACTTCGATCGATCGACACTGCTATGTTCTGTTTTTATTTTTACTTTTTAGTTTGTTCCTGGCTCTCTGCTACACTTATGTTTTTGTTTTCAGTATGTTTTCAGTTTGGGGTTACTAAATTTCTTCAATTTTGGTAAAACCCTGCAATTTCGGCAAAGAAGAGAAGCAATTTCTGCAATTTCTTTTGTTGGGGTTACTAAATTTCTTCAATTTTGGTAAAACCCTGCAATTTTGGCAAAGAAGAGAAGCAATTTCTGTAATTTCTTTTGTTGATAAAACCCTGAAATCTTTTGTTGGGGTTACTAAATTTATGCAATTTCTTAATTTTTGATGTGTGAAGCAAATTGTTTTTTTTTGTTTTTGGGATGGCATGGCAGTTTTGACCAGGTTATTTGAGAACCAGATTTTGCTTTAGTGCTACTGTGTTTCAGTGTTTGGTCGAAATTTCAAAACTTATGGACTTGTGGTGGGTATTTGATATATATGCAGTTACACAGACAAGTAAAGCTCTTGAAGAGCATAACATTGTAGATAGACCATTTTTAGTATGTTTCTTCAATTCATGCTTTTCAAAATTATTCAAAATGAAATGTGATATGACACTGACACATTGCTAAGTGCTGAACTGCTGATATTTGTGTTGATAAATAAGATTTTATAGACAAATAATCGAAGTGTGTTACTGAATTACCTTATTCACTTACAAATAATCTTTTTGTTTGTAGAGTTCTTATGGATCGACGGGATCGTGTAACAATTGATTTGATTGATGGGGGAGTTGAAAGCTCGGACAATTTGACACAACCTATTGACAATTCGAAGAGAAAATGAAGGGAAGAAAGTTCATTTTGGAATAAATATGAAAAAAAGGTAGATCCTTCAACCAAAAAGTTAAGAGCATATTGTAAAACATGCACAAAAAGTTATGCTATTAGAGATGGTAGTTCTCATGGGACTAGAAATTTGCATGCACATGAAAAGTCATGTCCCGGATTAGTTAATCAAAATGTGACTCAAATGCATCTAGATCATGAAGGAAAAATGCTTAATAGAAAATTTAGTCAGCTCATTTATAGGGATAAAATGGCTAAAGCAATCATGATGCATAATTATCCATTCTTGATTGTTGAACATGAAGGATTACGAAGAGTGCATAACTATTTGAAAGAGAGTGTCAAAATTAGAGAGAGTGTCAAATATATTAAGGGATCTGACAGTAGGTTATTGAAGTCTGTTACATGTTGTGAACAATTACTTATGTCCGTAGAATCGGGTTTGCGTTTGAATTGTGTGACTAGATGGAATTCTACATGGGAGATGCTTGATAGTGTTCTGAAATTTAAAGATGTATTCTTTCAATATGCCATGGTTGAATCATCTTACACAACTTGTCCATCAAATGATGAGTGGGAAATAGCACAAGCTATCACTATATTTTTGAAACCATTTTGGAAAATTACATAACTTTTTGGGGAACGAGTTATCCAACAACAAATCGTGTATTTCTTACATGTCTTTGAGGATAAAAGAACTTTGATGTTTAATAAGTCTTGTGAGATTGAGGAAATTAGAAACATGGAAAATGAGATGTTGTCAAAGTTTGACAAATATTGGAACGACTATATTGTTATCTTGTCCATAGCTACTATTCTTGATCCAAGGTATAAGGTGCAATTTGTCAAATTTAAATTGAAAAAATTTGAGACGGATGAGTATGTTATAAATAGAAAATTGGACAAAATTGTGGATGCTATGAAATCTTTGTTCATGGAATATGCAATGGAGTGTTCAAAAGATGGTTCACAACAACCTTAAGATGGTGTAAGGACTTCAACTATTGCTACCACTAACATGGGCGAACATAGTGATGATGAGTTTGATGTAAGTAAAGTTTTCACTTTTTCATGTATTATAAAGTTTTTAATTTTTTGCATATTTATCTGTATTGCATATTTATGTTGATGAACTTTTGAAACTTAAAATTTTAAATAGGAGTTTGTGAGAGAAGTGCAAGGTACTACATCAACAAGAACAAAATTGGAACAATACTTAGAGGAGAAAATCGTCACTAACAAATCTTCTTTTAATATTCTAGAAGAATGGAAAAAACTTTCTGAGAGGTACCCAATCCTTATTTTTTATTCTAGTTTTATACCTTTATTTTATACATGACTAATGACTATTTAGTACTTTTAAATATTGTGTTATTATAGATATCCAATACTAGCGAATATGGCATATGATATCTTATCAATTCCAATTACAACGGTTGCTTCGGAGTCGACCTTTAGCATTGGAGCAAAAGTTCTCACAAAATATCGTAGTTCGCTTCTACCAGATAATGCACAAGCATTAATTTGTGGACGTAATTGGATTTGTTGATATGAACTACAAGGTTTGTTCTCATTATAAATATTGTTACTTTAATAGTTTAATTGTAGCTTTTTAGTTTAATTTTGGGTATTGAACTAATGATATTTTAAATTGGCATTTTTAATGTAGATGATGGGCTAACGGACGACCAACTTTTGGTACCGCTAGTTGCAAGTCAAGAGTCAAAGGGTTCTAACATGGGTGAAATTACAAGGAGTGACTAGACATTACTCACTAGTAAGTACTTTATTTTTTATGGACTATTTCTTTAATTTTTCAAGTACTAAAAAAAGGTAATCGTGTGTTGTAATTGTGTAGTAAGAATTTAAAATTGAATGCTTTGTTAAATAGCATTGTGATTTACATTTGAATTGGAGTATGATTAGGCCTGTTTCCTTCCAGTGGTTGGAAAAGAACAGTAGTACTATGAATTGGAGTATGATTAGGCCTACTGCCATTGCTGGGATAGTGACTTCATGGGGGGTTATCTGGTTGTGCCATACTGCCATTGCTGGGATAGTAATTGGATCTGTACTGGGATTTCTTTTGCTTGTTTTACTTGTCCTTGTTTTGTGTAGAAAGAAAAGGAGCAAGAAGACTAGTTCAGTTGATGTTACTGCAATTAAGCATAATCAACAAATGGATGATGTTATGTTTGGGACTGCTGAGATTTGTTGAGAGCTTCTGCTAAACTTTTTCTTGATCAGGCTCCCATGTTTTCTTCTTATTACAGCCCTAGTAGTCACATGCTAATGCTTAGTTTTTAGCTTTATTTTGTTGATTGTGGCTAAATGGATGAATTAAGATGGTCCATACTCCATATATAATGAGTTAATGACACATTTATGAATTTTTTTTGTACAGGATGTCAAGCTATTCTTTGGAGCTTATTTCTGTTGATGCCTTGATGGTGAAATTAATAGTCTTGCTGAGTGCCTGACTTACTGTCTTCAGTGTCTTGGATGTGAAATTTGAATGTGTACTACTGTACTTTATGTCTTTATCATTTATCAATCATTGTATGTAAATACTAAATTGTAATATGTTACAACAACTAAACTTTCCCTAGAAAGTGGAGACATGACAGAATGATTGATTACAATTAAAATATTATTGTGAAACTTGTGATGTCTGTGGTTTTAAAAAGAAAAGCCCGTGGCGAAGGTGGTCGGTCCAACGAGACCCACGGTCGCTTAATTCGATTTCACTAAAACCGGGCCATTTTGGGTCCGGCAGATTGATGGTCTTACCGTTTGCGAGTCAGAGTCAAGTAGACCATGATGTCTACTATCTTCTATGATTTAAAAGTCCATCATCAATATTTAATCTCTATAACACATCTCAATAAATAATCCACATCACCGAATTATCCATGCACTACGGGCCAAGGATATTCATTAGTATCATATCCATGAATCATTCATGCACTACGGGACAAGGATATTCATTAGTATATCCACATCATCGAATTATCCATGCACTACGAGCCAAGGATATTCATTAGTATCACCAATTGTCATGATCATGCCAAAAAATTATCCATCAATGCACTACGGGCCAGTGAGAACTTTTACAACATCATTTGTAACATTACAGGTCATGATTATACCGATACATAATTCTTGGTCATAATCATACCAATCAACAGTCCATCTTTGCACTACGGGCCAAAGACGACTTTCATCACAATATAAGCATGCAGATGATGACAATGATATAAAAATTCAATTAAGTGAGATCAAGGATAAATTTTAAAGATTTATAATTAAATTTATCCAGAGTTTAAGAATGTCCAAATTGTTAACATGATAACTGTTTTGTGGAGTAAAATTCAAGAATTATATTCATGTATCAAAAATAATTTGGACAGAAAAGAAATTAATTTTTTTTTCGTGAATAGTAACCCAGGTGAATAGTATCCCGTGAATTATATTTTGTGAATAGTACCCCGTGAATAGTATCGAATGTATAAATAGTAACGTATGTATGAATAGTGTCGTATGTATGAATAGTGCTGTATGTATAAATAGTACTCTATCATGAAAAGATTAAAATTTAACAAGAATGTCCAGAAAAAATATTTCAGTGAAACGAAACTAGATGAAGCGCAAATTTTAAGGATTTTCAACTAATTTCAAGGAGTATAGAAGCAATACTTATCAAAATAAGTGTAGAATTAGGAATATGGAACGAAATAATATTACGTACATACTACAGATTATGAAAGAAAATATTATTTCTTACGAATACTGAACAAAATAATATCCCTTACGAATATTGAACGAAAATAATATTCCTTACGAATATTGAACGAAGACAATATCCCTTAAAAATATTGAACGAAAATAATATTCTTTACGAATATTGAACGAAAATAATATTCCTTTCAAATACGAAAAATAACATCTCTTACGAATATGAATAAATAATACCCTTTACATTTAAAAGAGAGTAATTTCGACTGGTATAGCGGAGATATTCTTGAAGAAAATTTGCACTACTTGCTACACTCAAAGTTTTTTTAAACTCAAAAGAAATACGCTCGATATTATAGAAGAAGAATTCTTTGATTCTGGTGTGATTTTTATTTCTAAACTAAGTATCCTATTTATAGGAGCAAGATACTATTTAGGAAATAATCACGAATTTGCCTTGCAGAGAAAAGTGTCGCGGTATGAGGCAATGAAAATCTAATTTTCTTAATTTATTTTCACTATGCAACACTATGCAAACACTATGCAGTACTATATAACACTATGCAGTACTATCCAACACTGTGCAGTACTATGCAATATAAAACAAAAACTGAGATAACTTTCTACCGACGATTTTGAAAAATGAGTAAGTGGGGGTCCATGTAATAAGCCAAATTTATAAAAAAAAAATACTTCATGATAAACCCCTTTTATTTATCACAAATCACTTGACTAACCACATTTTTAATCTTTCAACAATTATTCATCAATAATATTATAACTCACAATATTAATAACCAGATCATTCCCAGGAAAGAAGGGGATTTCCGATAAGGACTTCTTCTTATTGGCGCGCAATTAGATGACCAAACCCATTTCCTCGACAGAACTTTCTAGATATTGTCAATAATGCAAATAATAATATGAATAACTATCTTAGTCTCATTTATTGATTTAATAATATAAAATATTATGCGAGATGACCTTTGTGACAATAATTGAATCAATAATATGAGATCTTATGCATCAACTACTATTGCAATAATTGAATAAAAGCGAGTGACTTCTCACGTAAGCATCAATAATCAAAGATATTGTACAATCTGGTGTGCCATGCGCACAACCACGCGCGTATTATTGTACTTTTATCATAGGGTATTTTAACGATTAACGGTAAAAGTTTTGCCGTTATTTTTATAAAAGGTTATTTTGTCGCTTTCTATATCCAGATAGTAATTACATTGTGGGGTCCACATTAATGATTGTCTTGAAGTAAATACGAATATTCCCTGATAAAACGAATATTCTCCGACCAAACAAATATTTTATGACAACTTGCTTATTTTTTAAAATTTGTAAATATTACCCACAACTATAATATTATATCAAATCCACGCCTTATTATTCAAAATAATATTTAGAGTAAATTAAATCTTTATTCATAAAAAGTTGGGTTCTTACATAAGTCACTACAGGCCAATGATATTCATTAGTATCACGACCACGAATTATTTATGCACTACGGGCCAAGGATATTCGTGTTTTCACCAATGGTCATGAACATGCCAAACAACAATTCATCTTTGCACCCTTGGCCGAAGAGAATGCATGATCATGATCATGATCATACCAATAACTGTCGCTGAGACACAGCTTAATAATCCACATCACTTGTAACATTACATGTCATGATTACACCTAATAATCTCTGGTCATAATTATACCAATCAACAGTTCATCTTTGCACCCTTGGCCGAAGATGACTTTCATCACAATATAAAAATGAGGATGATGACAATGATATAAAAATTTAATCAAACGAGATCAAGGATAAATATTAAAGATTTTATAATTTAATTTATCCAGAATTCAAGAATATCTAAATTATCAACATGATACTGCTTTGTGGAGTAAAATTCAAGAATAATAATGTATCAAAAATGATTTGGACCGAAAAAAAATTAATTTTTATCATGAATAGTACCCCAAGTGAATAGTACCCCGTGAATAGTACTTTGTGATTATACCCCGTGAATAGTACTCCGACATGAAAAGGTTAAAACTTATTAAGAATGCTCAGAATAATATTTTCATGAAAAGATATTGGATAAAGCGCAAATATCAAGGATATTCTACTAATTTCATGGAGTATAGAAGCCAAAACTTAACAAAATGAGTGTAGAATTCAAAATTTGAAAAGAAATAATATTGCTTACATATTACAAAGTATGAAAGAAAATATTATTTCTTACGAATATTGAACAAAAATAACATCCCTTACAACTGTTGAATAAAAATAATATTCCTTACGAATATTGAATGAAAATAATATTCCTTACGAATATTGAACGAAAATAAACATAAATCATCCATGCACTACGGTTCAATGAGGCAATGATATTCGTTATTATCACAAATTGGTCATGATCATGCCAAACAATTTGTCCAATAATGCACTACAGCCAATGAGGACTTTTACCACATCATTTGTAACATTACGTCGCCATTATTATACCGATACATAATTCGTGGTCATAATCATATCAATCAATTGTCTATTTATGCACTATGGGCCAAAGATGACTTTCACCGCAATATAAGTATGAGGATGATGACAATGATATAAGAATTCAATCAAGTGAGATCAAGGATAAATATTAAATATTTTTAATTTAATTTATCCAGAGTTTAAGAATGTCCAAATTATCAATATGATAACTAATTTGTAGAGTAAAATTCAAGAATAATATTCATCTATCAAAAATAATTTGGACATAAAAGAAACCAATTTTAGTGTGAATAGTACCTCGGGTGAATAGTACCCGAGTAAATAGTACCCCGTGAATACTACCGTATGTATGAATAGTACTGTATGTATGAATAGTACCCTATGAATAGTACCCGGGCATGAAAAGTTTAAAATTTAACAAGAATGTTAGGAAAAATATTTCAAATTGAAGCGATACTAGATGAAGCATAAATTTTAATGATATTCTACTAATTTCAAGGAGTATAGAAGCAATACTTATCAAAATAAATGTAGAATTAGGAATATGAAACGAAATAATATTACTTACATACTATAGAGTATCGAAGAAAAATATTATTTCTTATAAATATTGAATGAAACTAATATCCCTTATCTTAAAAGGAGAGTAATTCCGACTTATATAGCGGGGATATTCTTGAAGAAAACTTACACTATTTACTACACTCAAAGTTTCCTTAAACTCAAAAGAAATATGCTAAATATTATAGAAGAAGAATTCTCTGATTCTGGTGTGATTTTCATTTATAAACTAAGCATCCTATTTATAGGAGAATGACAGGGTACTATTTGAATTAGAAAATCACGGGTGAACAGACGAAGACTCATGGGTGCAGTCACAAAAATTTTTAACAAAAATTTTAATTTTATTATGCAGCACTATGCAACACTATGCAATATAAAACAAAAACGTATATAACTTTCTACCAACGATTTTGAAAACTGAGTAAGTGAGAGTCTATGTAATAAGCCAAATTTATAATAAATACTTCATGACAAATCCCTTTTATTTATCACAAATTACTTGACTAAGCACATTTTTAATCTTTCAATAATTATTCATCATTAATATTATAACTCACAATATTAACAACCAGATCATTCTCAGGAAACAAGAGGCTTTTCGATAAGGACTTCTCCTTATTGGTGCGCAATTAGATGACCAAACCTTTTTTCTCGACAGAACTTTCTAGACATTGTCAATAATGCAAATAATAATATGAATAATTGTGTCGTCTCATTTATTGATTTAATAATATAAAATATTATGCGAGATGATCTTTGTGATAATAATTGAATCAATAATATGAGATACTATACATCAATTCTTCATTGCAATAATTGAATAAAAAAGCGAGTGACTTCTCACGTAAGCATCAATAATCAAAGATCTTTGTACAATACTGATTGTCTTCTTGTGTGCAACCACACGTATTATTGTACTTTTATCACCGGGTATTTCAACAGTTAACGGTAAAAGTTTTGCCTTTATTTTTATAAAAAGGTTATTTCTGTCGCTTTCTATATCCGACAATAATTTTGTTGTGGGGTCCACCAATGATTGTGTTGTCGTACAGATATTCCTTGATAAAACGAATATTTCCCGACCAAACGAATATTTTATGACAACTTGCTTACTTTGCAAAATTTGTAAATATTACCCACACCTATAATATTATATCGAATCCACACCTTATTATTCAAAATAACATTTAGAGAAAACTAAATCTTTATTCATAAAAGTTGGGGTCTTACATAAGTCACTTACACAACTTATTCACAATGATACACACATAAAGGACTTTCATTAACCAAGTTAATTTAACAATTCTTTGACAGTGAGTTAAAAGAAACATTTCAAGTCACAAAGCAACCTCAAAACACATATTAAACTTGCACAATTCATTCACAAGGATACACACAAAACTGATCAAACAAGGACCTCCATTAACCAATTTCAACAATTATATTGAGTTAATTGCATATTTCAAATTGCAGTACATTACAATTCACAACACTCCAATTCAGCTAACCATTTTTCTACGTAAATAGCATAAAAGAAATACAGATGAATGTAACTAATAATGACACAACAATGCACTTCCTATTCAAATAATCTAATTCTTTAATTTGGGTCACAAAAACTTCATCTCCATTTAACTTCAACTTCTTCAACTTATGAACCAATTCTTTCAATTTAGATGCCCCTTCAACCTGAGGAAATTTATTCAGCTCCTTATTCAGCAAAATCTTGTTTTCCCTATTCAGATCATTTATGACAACCTTTTCCCTCTCATAGATTTGTGGGTCATGCCATACAAAAAACCCACGTCACCTTTCCTGAATCCAAAACATTAAAAATTATTCAATTGTTGCAGGTACAACCTGTGATGTCCACAAAATTAGGTATACATCACCCATCTTGAGTCGCCAGATACATGGTACAGAATTCAAATACAACTTAATAATACAACTATCGTGTACAATACGACAAAACATAAACTGTGAATTTGAATACAAATATTGTCATCTAGACAATATCCACACTCAATGGAGTCCTCATTACATTTATTGTCACACTATTTAAAAGAATAGTGAGGACTACTAATGCTATCATCTAGGACCATCACTCTGTTCCCGGACTAGTCCCATCTACATTCTCATTTCCTAAAGAGAACAATGAAAGAAAGGGGGTGAGCTCAACTAGCCCAGTAAGAAATATTATGACTAAGATAATGCAGAATAAATTATCGTTAGCCTTCAACAGATGTTAAAGCGATACAATATAACAAACATCAAGTTTAAGCTGCGATTGGAACAAGTAATCCATTAGAAGAGTCAAGTAGAGAATAAAATCTACTATCTTCTATGATTTAAAAAGTTTTTTTATCACTTTTATCATTTGAGACTCAACTTAATAAATAATCCACATCATCGAATCACCCCCATGACACTACGGCCGAGGATATTCTTTAATATCACATCCATGAATTATCCATGCACTACTGGGCGAGGATATTCATTATTATCACGACCACAATTATCCATGATCATGCCAAAGATAATCATGTTTTCATCAACGGTCCCGATCATGCCATAAAACAATTCATCTTTGCACCCTTGGCCGAAGAGAATCTATAGCCATAATCATACCAAAAACTGTCCATCAATGCACTACGGGCCAATGAGGACTTTTTTCACATCATTTGTAACATTACGGTCTTGATTATACCGAATAATCCCTTGTCATAATCATACCAAGTCCATCTATGCACTACATGCCACAGATGACTTTCAACATAATATAAACATGAGGATGATGACAATGATATAAGAATTCAATAAAACAAGTTCAAGAATAAATTTTAGAGATTTATAAGGAACTCAATAACGTCCAAATTGTCAACATGATCTTGCTTTTGTAGAGTAAAATTCAAGAATGCTCGGAAGAATATTTCCATGAAAAGATCTTTGGATGAAGCGCAAATATCGAGGATATTCCACTAATTTCATGGAGTATAGAAGTCAAAACTTTAATGTTGAGTATAATAAAGAATGGAATAACAAAAGAAATCACCATGCATGCGGTACTTCACACATAGGCGAGTTATTCAGCAGAATAATAATAACGGAACGGTCGAGGCAAAATTCATGCGCAAGCGGGATGTTCCAGCGGAATAATAAAGAATGGAATAACAAGCGAAATCACCATGCATGCGGTGCCCGCATAGGCGAGTTATTCAACGAGAATACTAATAAGGGCGGAATCGGTCCGCGTAAAAGCGTGCATACGAGGATATTCAGCGAGAATAATAATAAAAAAGGCGGAACCGGTTAGAAGCGTAAAAGCGCATAGACAGGATATTCCAACGAGAATAATAAAAAGCGGAATCGGTCGGCGTAAAAAGCGCTGTGTGACAGGATATTCCACAGAATAATAAAGAATGGAATAATAGAAGAATGTCACCAAGTATAGGGTAGCCCACATTATCTGAGTTATTCAACGAGAATAATAAAGAATGGAATAACATAAGTTCTCTTCATGAATACAAAAGAATAATACCCCTACACGAGTACAACAGATAATATTCCCTACCTTAAGAAGAAGAAAGTCTTGGATATATGAGTAGTGAAGTAGCGAGAATACTTTTCTTCTTTCTCTCTATAGTTTTATCTCTACAGAGTTTAAATTGAATTCGTAAGAAATAATGAAGGAATGAGCTTTATTTATAGAAAAATGGGTGCATAATAACTAACTCATGAGCGGTCAGATTGATTTACTTTTAATCGATGGTCCATATTTAAAGCAAAATCTTTTAAATAAAATATAATATATTCTATTTATAATCTAATAAAAGCGAATAACTTTATAAAAGTATTCTATTTTATATAAAAAGATTTTACTTATACTATGCAAAATACTATATAATATTATTATACAATCTAATTATGCATAATAAAATATAATATAAGAATAACTTTATAAAAGTATTACATTTTATATAAAAATTTTCTTATATATAGAAAAAACTTTATACAACACTATGCATAATAGAGTATAGTATATTATATTTATAGAATAACTTTATAAAAGTATTAGAATTTTATATAAAAGCTTTTACGTATTATTACATTAATAATACCAATAAAACAAAGCTGAGTGACTTATCACGTAAGCATCAATAATTATCTGGTGTGCTCTATCTGACCACAGCGTATTCTTTGTACTTTTTAAACCAGGGTGTTTCAACAATTAACGGTAAAACTTCAATAGTTATTTTCATAAAAATATTTTTGTCGTTTTCTCAATCAAACAATAATTTCGTTGTGGGGTCCTGATGATTATCTTAAAGTAAATGCGGATATTCTAAAAAAAAAGAATATTCCCAGAGCCAATCGAATATAATACAACAACTTGCATACTTTTCAAAATTTATAAATACTACAACTATAACTATTACTCACATCCACACCATAATATTAAAAAATTATTTTGAGAAAATTAAATATTTATTCATAAAATTTGGGGTCTCTGATCTCCCCTCCTTATGGAATTTCGCCCTCAAAATTTACGTACGTACTGGTATCTTGCGAAACGGTGAGGATACCTTGACTTCACTTCAAATTCTAACTCTTGAGGTATAACCTTTGAGTGTTGAATCGATCCTTCTTATCCAATATTTTAACATGTATCTCTCTCATCGTTAAATCTTACGCTATATCGTTTAGTTCTAATTTAATAATGTGGTTTGGTCGTCCACATATTTACGTAACATCGTCGATCGAAAAAAAATGTTACGAACACATGACATACTTGGCGTAAAAGCGAGTACATAGGCCGCAGTTCTACTTCATCGAGGATTTCAAATGGGCCAATTAAATCGAGGGTTGAGATTTCCTCTCTTCGTCGAATCTTGCTTCTAGAATAATGCCCTCTTGAACCTTTTTCTTCACATTCATCGGCTCTGGGTGTGTGTGGCTTGGCTTTAACTTTATCGATTAAAGTCGATTCTACTCGTATATTCGTTATCTTCCGTGGGTTCGTATATTACGCACTTTGCTTAGCGCATCGATCTTCTACTCAACGATTAGCTACCATGTTCGATTTTCTACGATGGTATTGCATGAATGCGATCGTAATCTTCAACGAGCTCGAGCCAGCGTCTTTAGCGTATATTACGTTCATTTTAGTTGAAGAAATATTTGAGGTTTAAGAAATGGGTTTTATCTTTGGGGTTGATACAAAATTTGATTTCATGCTCTAGGGGTAGGCTAAGAAGTCTTCAAGAATCGTCGGAAATTTATTAACAATAGAAATATCATTCAAGCTGTGACCTCATCCAAGACTTGGATAGTCGTCACATTGATACCTATCAACTTGCCATCGTCATTCACGACATCGCCTTCTGAAAGTGCGGGCGGTGCATTCCACACAAGAAAGTCAACAACGAAAGGATCGGGGCTCTTTACTTATGGCTTGATATGATAATGATTGACTTTAGTGGTTTGGTTTCTTGAATTCGCATAACAGGTTGGTTAGGAATATGAAAGCTAACAACCTTATGAAAAGCATGATGAGTAGTTAACCAATCGATTCCTAAAATCGCATCAAAGGCAAGTATTTTCAAAGAGACAAGATCAACACGTAACGTGAAAGTGTTGATTTGAACAAGATTTATAAATAGTTGAGAGTAGCGAAGGTTTCTCGGCCGAGTTTAAGCAGATATATCAAAGTCTAACTTCTCAGGAGTTAACTTCAAACATTGAACACAACTAGGTGAAATGAAAAAGAGTGATTAGAAGCCGGTATCTAACACGGTATAGACTTGCATGAGTTTATGACTAACATACCGTGATAATTTTATTCGGGTTCCTTGTCACGAAAAAAAACGCTCTTTCTTAAAACTACTAGGCTTTAGCTTATATGGGACATCCTTTGGCATCACTATCCCGGTGGACTTGACTTCACCATACGATAAAATCGAGCTTGGTGACCTTCTCTTCCGCAATTAAAACACGTTTTGGATTTGCGCGTCTGATTTGGATGGATGTGTCCCTCTTGTCGCATTTGAAACATCTGACCGGTGGTCGTTCTTCTTCTTTCTTTGAAGCGGGTCTTTGGTGCCAGCGTCTTTACGTCATTGTTGAATCTTCTCTTCTTGAAATGTCCATTCTTATTATTTTGGCCATGATTACTCTGAAGTGGTTACCATTTACGACATGTTGATTCCTCCGTGCTTATTATCATAGCTTGATGATGGTATTATCACCGGTATTATCATTTTTTTTTGCTCTCTTTTGGTTTGGTTGACTCATTATCGCGCTCAATAAGCGAGCCCTATTAACAACATCGAATACAAACACGGTTTATAAGAGATAAGATATTGATGTATCTCGGGTTTCAAACCTCTTGAAACATTCGCGTCATTCTCTCCTCATTATCAACCAAATGGGGCGCTAAATCGGGACAACTTCGACAAACTTGGCCCGTCTTTGCGACACGGTCGTGTTGTTTTGCTCCAACTTGATAAATTCCACCTCCTTTATGTGACGAATGCTTTTGGGAAAGTACTTGTCATTGAGCGACTCTTGGAACTTCTCCCAAGACATCTTGAGTGTCGTTTTGATGCGTTTATAGATTCCCACGGTGATCACGCCTCTTCACGTAACATAAAGGTGGCAAAGGAACCTTTTGCTCCTCGAAGCATCCCAAGACATCAAATATCTTGGTGATCTGCTTTAACCACGTCTCGCCTTAAGTGGTTACGGCTTTCCAAAAACTCGGTGGTCCCGGCTCCTTGAATTGCTTAGCGGTGACCAACCGTGGGTTGCCATTGTTTCCTCTGCATTATGAGCAGAAGGCGCTTTACTCACGATGTTGCATGAATTCTAAAAAGCTCTTAAGCGTCTGAAGTCGTTTCGTCGATTGATCGGTGTTGTTGTTTACGGGAGGATTATCGCCATCTAGTTGCACATTGTCACGATTATTGATGCGTGGAGACTCAGCGGTCTCACATGCTCCATTTCTTATCTCAACATTTCGGATGCCATTTTCAAATCTTGCCACAAAACAAGGGTTAATTAATATATCACATATTATCTACTATACTACGTGAGCCAATTAAATACCAAATAAACTTAGGTAGGTCATACTAGCGAAAAGAATTCCCGTCTCTCCCTCTAGTTCTATTCTCACATCTGGCGGGGATCATATCCCTAAGCTTTGATACCAAGTTGTGGCGCCCCCAAAATTAGGTATACATCACCCATCTTGAGTCGCTTGGATACATGGTATAGAATTCAAATACAACTTAATAATACTGTTATCGTGTATAATACGACAAAACATAAAGCTTGTGAGTTTGAATACAAATATTGTCATTTAGACAATATCCACACTCAATGGAGTCCTCATTACATTTATTATCACATTATTTCACGAGAATAGTGAGGACTACTAATCTTATCATCTAGGACCATCACTCTATTCCCCAACTAGTCCCGGATCGTTCTCATTTCACTGAAGAGAACAATGAAAAAGAAAGGGTGAGCTCAACTAGCCCGATGAAATATTATGACTAAGATAATGCGAGAATAAATTATCGTTAGCCTTCAACGATGTTAAGCGATATAATATAACAAACATCAAGTTTAAGCTGCTGTGAAGAACAAGCAATCCATTAGAAGAGTCAAGTAGAGAATAAAATCTACTATCTTTATGATTTAAAAGGTTTTTATCACTTTTATCATTTGAGACTCGACAATAAATAATCCACATAATCATCCCCTGCACTACGGCGAGGATATTCGTTAATATCACATCCATGAATTATCCATGCACTATGGGCCGATGATATTCATTATTATCACGACCACGAATTATCCATACTGCACGGGCCAAAGATAATCATGTTTTCATCAGCGGTCCCGATCATGTCATAAAACAATTCATCTTTGCACCTTTGGCGAAGAGAATCCATAGCCATAATCATACCAAAAGCTGTCCATCAATGCACTACGGGCGATGAGGACTTTTTTCACATCATTTGTAACATTACGGTCATGATTATACCGAATAATCCCTTGTCATAATCATACCAAGTCCATCTATGCTTTATATACCCACAGATGACTTTCAACATAATATAAACATGAGGATGATGACAATGATATAAGAATCGATAAAACAAGTTCAAGAAATAAATTTAAAGATTTATAAGTTAATTTATACGAACTCAATAATGTCAAATTGTCGACATGATACTTGTTTTGTGCAATAAAATTCAAGAATGCTCGGAAGAATATTTTCATGAAAAGATCTTTGGATGAAGCGCAATTATCAAGGATATTCCACTAATTTCATGGAGTATAGAAGTCAAAACTTTAACCATTTGAGTATAATAAAGAATGGAATAACAAAAGAAATCACCATGCATTTGGAACTTGGCATAGGCGAGGTTATTCAACGAGAATAATAATAACGGAACCGGTCGGTGAAATTATATGCAAGCGGGATGTTCAACAAAATAATAAAGAATGGAATAACAACGAAATCACCATGCATGCGGTACTTCACATGAGCAGAGTTATTCCAACGAGAATACTAATAAGGGCGGAATCAGTCCGGCATAAAATGCCTGATGACAGGATATTCCAACAGAATAATAATAAAGATGGAACCAGGTCCGGCGTAAAAAAACACAGACAGGATATTCCAATAGAATAATAAAGACGGAATCAGGTCCGGAGTAAAAGCATGCATGATGAGGATATTCCAATGTAATTGTGAAACCCCAGTTTTATGAATAAAGATTTAAATTTCTCGAAATATTTTTTTGAATATTATGGTGTGGATTTGATATAATGTTATAGTTGTGGGTAGTATTTATAAATTTTTCAAAGTATGCAAGTTGTTATAAAATATTAGATTGGTGGGGAATATTCTTTTTTGTCGGGGAATATTAAATGCGACGGCACAATCATTAGTGGACCCCACAACGGAAGTATTGTCGTAGTTAGAAAATGCAGCGAATTATCTTTTTATAAAAATAACGGCGGAAGTATTTACAGTTAAAAGCTGTTGAACTACCCGGTAGTAAAAAAATGCGATGTCTGGCGTGGTTGCGTAGTAGCACGGTATTGATTATTGATCTTTACGTGAGAAGTCACTCGATTATACTCAATTATTGCTACGATTAATTCTTTGCATCATATCTCTCATATTATTGATTCAATTATTGTCACGATTATCATCGCATGCATAATATGTTATATTATTAAATCAATAATTGAGGCGACAAAGTTATTCATATTATTATTTGCAATATTGATGATGCTGCAGAAGTTACATCGATGAGAGGTTTGGTCACCTAATTGCGGCATGATAAGGAAAAATCCTTATGGAAAGCCCCTCTTTCACAGGAGCGACACGGTTGTTAAATATTGTGAGTTATAATATTAATGATGAATAAGTTGTGTTGATTAAAGATGAAATTGATTGTTCCATTGTGTTGGGATTATTAGTGTTAGTGGAAATTGACATTTATTTGATGATAATTGATGTGCGGAGGTTATATTGTTCACTCGGGTATTGAGGAGCACTTTTCGTGTTGGAGTACTATTCATGATTTACTATTCAGGAGTTACTATTCACGGGGTACTATTGATTCACATTCTTATACTATTAGGGGTGGTGGTGCAAGATTGATAATACTTCCATGACTAAGTTAAAAATAGAGGTATAGATGGAAGGTCTTATCTTGTAATTGTTTTTATCACATGATTAGAACTATTGAGTCACATGATTTACTATTGATTCACATTATTTATTATTAGGGGAGTTGGTGCAAGTTTGATAATACTTGCGGGACTAAATTAAAAGTGAAGAAAAGAGGAAGGTATTATCTTTGTAATATTTTGAGCCCCAAAAGCGTGCAATTATCGAAACTATATTTTCCTATAAATAGAAGCTCATTCTTCCTTCATTTCTCACCAATTCACTAAAGCTTTAGAGCAATTATTATAGATAGAGAAATTATAGAGAGAAAGAAGAAGAAATACGCTACCTCACTATTCAATATCCAGATTTTTTTTTTTAAGGTGGGAAATATTATTTGTTGTAGTCGTAGAGAGTATTATTTCTTTCTTATTCATGAAGAGAACTTATGTTATTCCATTCTTTATTATTACATTGGAATAACTGTATCTGTGAGCTACCTATACTTGGTGAAATTCTTCTATTATTCCATTCTTTATTATTACATTGGAATATCACATGCATGTGTTTCTATGGGACTGATTTAAATCTTTATTATTCCATACTTTTGGAATGGAATATCACATATCACATGCATGCGTTTTCTGTGGACACTGGTTCCATTCTTTATTATTACATTGGAATATCTATCTCATGCATTCATTTCTGTGGGACTGAAAAGTCCTTATTAGTTATTCATTGGAATAACTTTTATACATCAAATCTGCATGCATGGTGATTTTTGTTATTTCATTCTTTATTATTACATTTGGAATATCTATCATGCATGCATTTTACATGGGACTGGTTCCGTTATTTATTATTACATTAGAATAACTTTATGCATGCGATTTGATCTATCGCATGCTGGTGATTTCTTTTGTTATTCCATTCTTTATTATACTCGGTTGGTTAAAGTTTTGACTTCTATACTCCATGAAATTAGTGGAATATCCTTGATATTTGCGCTTCATCGAGTATCTTTTCATGGAAATATTCTTTGAGCATTCTTGAATTTTTTTACTCTACAAAGCAAGTATTATGTTGACAATTTGGGCGTTATTGGTTCTCGATAAATTAATTCTTGAACTTGTTTTATTGAATTATTATGTCATTGTCATCATCCTCATGTTTATATTATGTTGAAAGTCATCATCGTGGCTTTTGTAGTGCATAGATGGACTTGGTATGATTATGACCGAGGGATTATTCGGTATAATCATGGTAGTAATGTTACAAATGATGTGGAAAAAAGTCCTCATTGGCCCGTAGTGCATTGATGGACAGTTTTTGGTATGATTATGGCTATGGATTCTCTTCGGCCAAGGGTGCAAAGATGAATTGTTTTATGGCATGATCAGGACAGTTGATGAAAACACGATTATCTTTGGCCCGTAGTGCATGGATGATTCGTGGTCGTGATACTAAAGAATATCCTTGGCCTGTAGTGCAGGGATGATTTAATGATGTGGATTATTTATTAAAATTTGAGTCGGTGATAAAAGTGATGAAAAACCTTTTAAATCATAGAAGATAGTAGATTTTATTCTCTACTTGACTCTTCTAATGGATTGCTTGTTCATTGTAGTTAAACTTGATGTTTGTTATATTGTATCGGTTTAACTTTGTTGAAGGCTAACGATAATATATTACGCATTATCTTAGTCATAATATTTCTTCTTGGGCTAGTTGAGCTCACCCTTTTACTTTCATTTTTTCTTGAGGAAATGAGAGCGTGGCGAGGGACTAGTCGGGGAACGGAGTGACGGACCAGATGATAGCATTAGTAGTCCTCACTATTCAGTGAAATAGTGGGAAAATAAATGTAATAATATTGAATTTGAGTTTGTATATTGTCTAGATGACAATATTTGTATTAAAACTCATAGCTTATGTTGTCGTACTTTGAACGACAGCTGTATAATTAAGTTGTATTTGTATTCTGTACCATGTATCTGGCGACTCAGAATAGGTGATGTATACATGTTTTGGGGGCGTCACAGTTGGTATCAAAGCTTAGGGATATGATCTCTGGCTAAGATGTGAGACTAGAACTAGGAGGGGAGAGAAGGGGAATTCTTTCGGTAGTATGACCTACCTAAGTTTATTTGGTATTTAATTGGTCGGTCAGAGTATAGGGATAATATGTGATATGTTAATTAACCCTTGTTTTGTGGTAGTATTTAAAAATGACATCGAGAATGTTGAGAATAGCAATGGAGCCACGAGGAGGCCGTTGAGTCTCCACGGATCAATAATCGAGGACAATATGCAACAGGATGGCGATAATCCTCCTGTAAATAACAACATTGATCAAATGACGAGCGATGGTACGTTTAGGAGATTTTTAGAATTTATGAAACATCGTAAAGAGAGACTCACATTCATAATAATGAGGAGGAAACAATGGCAACCACGGTTGGTCACCATTAAGCGATTCAGGAGGCTGGGACCACCAGGAGTTTTGGGAAAGCGAGAACCACTTAAAGGCGGAGACATGGTTAAAGTAGATCACCAAGATATTTGATGTCTTGGGATGCTCATAAGAGAAAAAGGTTCCCTTTACCACCTTTATGTTGCGTGAAAAGCGATTCTTTGGTGGGAATCATAAAAGCGCACCCTGATTGGCCTTTCAAGATGTCTTGGGAGAAGTTCAAGAGGCGCATTCAGCGACAAGTACTTTCCGAAAGTATTCGTCACATGAAGGAGGTGGAGTTCATCAAGTTGGAGACAAAACAATATGGCCGAGTGTCATGATGCGAGGCTAAGTTTGTCGAGTTGTCTCGGTTTGCATCCCATTTGGTCGATAATGAGGGCGAATGGCGAATGTTTTTAAGAGGTTTGAAACCCAATATACGTCAATACCTCATTTCTCACAAACTTTGTTTATATTCGGATGTTGTGAATAGGGCTCGATTATTGGAGCAGCGATAATGAGTCGGCTGACAACAAAAAGATGACCAACAACATGACGATAATAATCGTACCCGGTGGCAAGCGACCATCGGAACAATGATAACCATCGTGGGGAAATTATCATGCCATGAATGGTAACCATTTGGTGGTAATCATGGCCAAAACAACAAGAATGGACATTTCAAGAAGAGAAGGTTCAACAATGGCGTGAAGGCGTCGGCAAAGACCCGTTTCAAAGGAAGAGAAGCGAACACCGGTCATTATGTTTCAAATGCGGACGGAGAGGGACACATCCGTCGTCAAGTATGCTGTGACAATCAAAGCGTGTTTTAATTGCGGAAGAGAAGGACACCTAGATCGATTTTATCGTATGGTGAAGTCAATTCCAGCTGGGATAGTGATGCCAAAGGATGTCCCAGACAAGCTAAAGCCGGTAGTTTAAGAGAGCATTTTTTTTCGTGACGAGGAACCTGAATAAAATTATCACGGGTATGTTAGTCATAAACTCTTGCGAAGTCTATACCGTGTTGAATCTGGGTTCTACTCACTCTTTTATTTCACCTAGTTGTGTTCAATGTTTGAATTTAACTCAGGAGAAGTTAGATTTTGATTTATCTGTTGAAACTCGGTTGGGAGAAACCTTCATTACCTCCTTTATTTATAAATCTTGTTCAAATCAACACTTTCACGTTACTGTCGATCGTATCTCTTTGAAAATACTTGCCTTTGATGTGATTTTAGGAATCGATTGGTTAACTACTCATCATGCTTTTTCGTAAGGTTGTTAGCTTTCATATTCTAACCAACTTTGTTATGCGAATTCAAGTAACCAAATCACTAAAGTCAATCATGGTCATATCAAGCCATAAGTAAAGAGCCCCGGTCCTTTCGTTGTTGACTTTCTTGTGTGGAATGCCTTTGAAGCGGACTTTACATGGCGTATTTATGAATAGCGATGGCAAGTTGATAGGTATCAATGTGACGTGTTACCCAAGTCTTGGATGAGAGTCGCGATTTTGAATGATATTTCTATTGTTAATAAATTTCTCGACGTATTCTTGAAGACTTCTTAGCCTACCCTAGAGCGTGAAATTGAATTTTGTATTGACCCCGATTACAAAACCCATTTCTAAAACCCTTAAATATTTCTTCAACTAAAGCGAGCGTAACATGCGCCAAAGAGCGTTGGTTCGAGTTGTTAAAGATTACGATCGTACCATTCAATACCATCGTGGGAAAGCGAGCGTGGTAGGTGACGCGTTGAGTAGAAGATCGTATCGTTTCTGAGTGCTATGTTGTTAACACAAAGACCCATTTAAATCGACTTACAAATGATGAAGATAGAGTTAAAGACTCTAGGAACCCACGTGAAGATAACGAATATATGATTAGAATTGACTTTAATCGATAAAGTTAAATCCGCTCAAGCTACATACTTTCGGTGATGAATGAAGAAGGTTCAAGAGGCGTTATTCTAGAAGCAAGAATCGATGAAGAGATGAAATCTCAACCCTCGATTTAATTGGCCCATTTGAAATCCTCGATCGAGTAGGAGCTGTGGCCTATAGACTCGTTTTATCGCATAAGTATGTCGGCGTGTTCATAACATTTTTTCACGTATCGATGTTACGTAAATATGTGGACGACTGAACCATATTATTAAATTAGAACTAGGCGATATAGCGGAAGATTTAACGTATGAGGAGATCGTGTTAAAATCTTGGATAAGAAGGATCATATTCAACACTCAAAGGTTATACCTCAAGAGTTAGAATATGAAATGAAGTCAAGGTATCCTCACCTCTTTGGCATATCAAGTGCGTACGTAAATTTCGAGGGCAAAATTTCATAAGGAGGGGAGATTGTGAAACCCCAGATTTTATGAATAAAGATTTAAAATTTTCGAAATATTTTTTTTTGAATATTATAGTGTGGATTTGATATAATGTTATAGTTGTGGGTAGTATTTATAAATTTTGCAAAATGCAAGTTGTTATAAAATATTCGATTGGTGGGGAATATTCTTTTTGTCGGAGAATATTAAATGCGACGACATAATCATTAGTGGACCCCCTAGCGGAAGTATTGTCGTAGTTAGAAAACGACAAAATTATCTTTTTATAAAAATAACGGCGGAAGTGTTACCATTAAAAGCTGTTGAACTACTCGGTAGTAAAATTACGATAATCTGGCGTGGTTGCATAGTAGCACACGGTATTGATTATTGATCTTACGTGAGAAGTCACTCGGTTATACTCAATTATTGCTCGATAATTCTTTGCATCATATCTCTCATATTATTGATTCAATTATTGTCACGATTATCATCTGCATAATATGTTATATTATTAAATCAATAATTGAGGCGACAAAGTTATTCATATTATTATTTGCAATATTGACAATGTCTAGAATTTACTGTCGAGGAGAGGTTTGGTCACCTAAATTGGCATGATAAGGAGAAATCCTTATCGAAAAGCCCCTCTTTCACAGGAGCGACACGGTTGTTAAATATTGTGAGTTATAATATTAATGATGAATAAGTTGTGTTGATTAAAGATGAAATTGATTGTTCCATTGTGTTGGGATTATTAGTGTTAGTGGAAATTGACATTTATTTTGATGATAATTGATGTGCGGAGGTTATATTGTTCTTTCGGGTATTGAGCACTTTTTTGAGTACTATTCATGATTTACTATTCACGAGTTACTATTCACGGGGGTACTATTGATTCACATTCTTATACTATTAGGGGTGGTGGTGCAAGATTGATAATACTTGCATGACTAAGTTAAAAATGGAGGTATAGATTGAGGTACTTATCTTTGTAATTGTTTTTATCACATGATTAGAACTATTGAGTCACATGATTTTACTATTGATTCACATTATTTACTATTAGGGGAGTTGGTGCAAGTTTGATAATACTTGCGGGACTAAATTAAAAATGAAGAAAAGAGGAAGGTATTATCTTGTAATATTTTTGAGCCCCAAAAGCGTGCAATTATCGAAACTATATTTTCCTATAAATAGAAGCTCATTCTTCCTTCATTTCTCACCAATTCACTAAAGCTTTAGAGCAATTATTATAGAGAGAAATTATAGAGAGAGAAGAAAAGAAGTACTGCTACCTCACTATTTCTATATCAATTTTTTTAAGGTAGGAAATATTATTTGTTGTACTACTCGTAGGGAGTATTATTTCTTTTTTTATTCATGAAGAGAACTTACATTATTCCATTCTTTATTATTACTGTTGGAATAACTTTTGTATATACTGAGCTACCCTATACTTGGTGACATTCTTCTATTATTTCATTCTTTATTATTACATTGGAATATCACATGTCATGCGTTTTACATGGGGGACGATTCCGTCTTTATTATTACATTGGAATATCACATGCATGCGTTTTCTGCAGGACACTGGTTCCATTTTTTATTATTCTGTTGGAATATCACATGCATGCGTTTGTATTTGACTGGGACTTATTTATTCTTATTAATATACATCATTGGAATAACATACATGAATCTTTTATTATTACATTGGAATATGGTGATTTGCATTTGTTATTTCATTTATTTATTATTACATTGGAATAACACATGCATGCTTGGTCTATCGCATACGGTGATTTCTTTTGTTATTCCATTCTTTATTATACTCGGTTGGTTAAAGTTTTGACTTTATACTCCATGAAATTAGTGGAATATCCTTGATATTTGCGCTTCATCGATATCTTTTCATGGAAATATTCTTTGAGCATTCTTGAATTTTACTCTACAAAGCGGTATCATGTTGACAATTTGGGCGTTATTGGTTCTGGATAAATTAATTCTTGAACTTGTTTTATTGAATTATTATGTCATTGTCATCATCCTCATGTTTATATTATGTTGAAAGTCATACGTGGCATGTAGTGCATAGATGGACTTGGTATGATTATGACCGAGGATTATTCGGTATAATCATGGTAGTAATGTTACAAATGATGTGGAAAAAGTCCTCATTGGCCCGTAGTGCATTGATGGACATTTTTTGGTATGATTATGGCTATGGATTCTCTTGACCAAGGGTGCAAAGATGAAATTGTTTTATGGCATGATCGGGGAATAGTTGATGAAAAACACGATTATCTTTGGGTAGTAGTGCATGGATAATTCGTGGTCGTGATACTAAAAGAATATCCTTGGCACGTAGTGCGGGGATGATTTAATGATGTGGATTATTTATTAAAGTGAGTCTCAATGATAAAAGTGATGAAAAACCTTTTAAATCATAGAAGATAATAGATTTTATTCTCTACTTGACTCTTCTAATGGATTGCTTGTTTCGCTGCAGTTAAACTTGATGTTTGTTATATTGTATCAGTTTAACACTGTTGAAGGCTAACGATAATATATTATGCATTATCTTAGTCATAATATTTCTTACTTGGCTAGTTGAGTTCACCCTTTTACTTTCATTGTTCTCTTTGAAATGAGAGCGTAGCGAGGACTAGTCGGGGAGCGGGTGCCGGACGGATGATAGCATTAGTAGTCCTCACTATTCAGTGAAATAGTGGGAAAATAAATGTAATAATATTAAATTTGAGTTTGTATATTATCTAGACGACAATATTTGTATTAAAACTCACAACTTATGTTTTGTCGTACTTTGAACGACAACTGTATAATTAAGTTATATTTGTATTCTGTACCATGTATCTGGCGACTCAGAATAGGTGATGTATACCTGTTTTGGAGGAGTCACAAGAATAATAAAGACGGAATAATAGAAGAATGTCACCAAGTATAGGGTAGCAGCAGATATCTGAGTTATTCCAATAGAATAATAAAGAATGGAATAACATAAGTTCTCTTCATGAATACAAAAGAATAACACCCCTTACGAAAGTACAACAAATAATATTCCCTACCTTAAGAAGAAGAGTACTAGATATATGAGTAGTGAAGTAGCGAGAATACTTTTCTTTCTTTCTCTATAGTTTATCTCTCAGAGTTTGGTGAATTGTAAGAAATAATGAAGGAATGAGCTTATTTATAGAAAAATGGATCAAGATAAGAATGAACTCATGAGCGGTCAGATTGATTTACTTTAATCGACGGTCCATATTTAAAGCAAAATCTTTTAAATAAAATATAATATATTCTATTTATAATCAATAAAACGAATAACTTTATAAAAGTATTACATTTTATATAAAAGATTTTACTACGCAAAATACTATCTGAGCCTTATGCATAATAAATTATAATATATTCTATTTATAGAATAACTTTATAAAAGTATTCTATTTTATATAAAAAGAATTTACTATGCAAAAACACTATGCATGAACATTTATGCAACACTATGCATAATAGAATATAATATATTCTATTTATGAATAACTTTATAAAAGTATTTTGTTTTATATAAAAGCTTTTCGTATTATTACATTAATAATACCAATAAAACTGAGTGACTTATCACGTAAAGCATCAATAATTAACAGGTGTGCTACTACGCAACCACACGCCAGACATTATACTTTTTAACTGCGGGTGTTTCAACAGTTAACTGTAAAACTTCCGCCGTTATTTTCATAAAATATTTTTGTCGTTTTCTCAATCCGACAATAATTCCGTTGTGGGGTCCACCAATGATTGTACCGTCGTACGGATATTCTCCGACAAAAAGAATATTCCTCGACCAATCGAATATTATACAACAACTTGCATACTTTTTAAAATTTATAAATACTACCCACAACTATAACACACACCATAATATTAAAAAATTATTTCGAGAAAATTAAATATTTATTCATAAAATTTGGGGTCTCACACAACCCTTTTCCAAACACTAAATCAAACTAAATTATAAGAACTTACTCTGAATTTCGAGCATAAAAAAAAATCTCCAGCCATGATTTGTTTCGCTCCATGAGGTCCACAGAGGAGCTCTTAACCCACAATAATACAATGATAGAGCTTTGTAATCAACATCAGTGGCGCGTATTCGAGCAAAGGATGAAGACGACGACAAACTGTAAGCCATGGCGATTCTTCGAGCAGTTTCAAAAAGGATGGAGATGACGATTCTTTGAAGTTTCAGAACCGATTCAGCTATTAGGGCTTCATTTCTTTTCCTCTCTACGACTAAAGAAAAGAATGGCAAGATTATGGCTTTTCCCCCTTTTGTTCTGTCTTCATGCCTTGTCAACAAAATATGTCCACATGTAATTGAAGTTAGTCTATGTGGCATGTTCGTTAGGAGCAAGGACACAATTGACCTAAAATTTGTAACGTCAAGCGTATTTTTGAAAAAAAATAAATTCATAGGCTAAGTGGGACTTTAAATAAAATCACAGAGGCATTTTTGCACCTTTGCCCATATAAAAACTGACTTTTTTTTTTGATATTCTTATCATCTGTATGAGTGATTCATTTTAAAAGATATTATTTGGAGAATAATCTATGGTTGTATGATCATATATATTTATAAATAAAAAATATTTTTATATAATTATATTATATTGAAAATTTAGTATGTCAAATGAAAAACGGATTATCCGTAAATATATGTTGGGTATATAAAACATGACAGGTATTATGGGTTACCCATTGCATCCCTTATGACAGGTATATTGCACACTAAAGGTATAGTAGCTTTATTTTGCAGTCTCCGTCGTTGGCCAAATGGAAAATTCCGGCAAATCGGCGGCGAAGTTAGAGGAAGTGAAGCTAGAGACGATCGAAGGAACTCCGGATAGTTTCAAAGAGTTCGGTCAAGTCATCGGTCCGTCGAGGGACGGCGAAGAGTTCGGACCTCAAGATGCTCAACTACACCTCAGCCGAGGAATCCCTAGGTCCTCTCATTTTCTCTCCTAGGGTTTTCTTTTTTCTCTTAAAAACATGTAAACTATATATATATAGCAATGTTCAATCTCCTATATGATTGCTGATATATGTAGTTGAAAAATAACTTATTTAATTTATATTTTGAGTTTTTGTACAAAAAGTTGGAACATATTAATTGCTGTACTATGTTAAATTTATTGTTCTCTAATCTCTATTGCTAGATTTTCCCCCCTCTTTTTTTGTTCCCTTCCAAAATTGAGGGGTCCCATTTGACTGCTTATTGTTTGTTTGTTCTTGGAGTATTTGTTGTTTTCTTCATTTCTTGAATCAATATTCAAAATATAAGTTTTTGTGACCTCAATTACATCAAGCAAGAATATAATTTTTATAATCATAAAGCTCTGTACATCTTTTGATTTGGGAGTAGCACTGGTGATTGTATAGGTGGAAAGAAGAGGCTATGGATTTAGCATGCAATTCAAGGTTTTCATGTGGTCTAGGACTGAATACTAGTGGCTTGTTCTATATGGAAGACTGAAGTAATTGATATTTAACTTATTTATAGCACAGCAAAACTTGAAGAATTTTTAGTGTAGTTAATTAAATGAGTTTATAATGATGCATTTGTGCATGATATCAGGTTTTACATTATGAGTCTTGAAGATAGACCACTGAAATTTTCTTCCATAACACATCATGCAAGTGTGACTCAGTGTCTCGGTTCAATTGGTGGTCATGTTTGGTATCTTGGAGTTTCTAAGTCTTCGATAGTGGATCCCAGCAAAGATAAGGGCAATAAGGGGTCAAATGTTGTGCAAGCACACAGTGGTCATTTCTATGTGCCACCTGCAATTGAAGATGTGCGTGTTTTTAGATTCTCAGGTCCTAAGTTTGTGAAGTTAAATGTAGGTATGTGGCATGCTGGGCCATTGTTTACCCCACATAAGATGGACTTTTACAACCTAGAACTGAGCAATACTAATGTGAGTACCTCTATTTCTCTTGCTACACTGACATATATCTTATATGCTTTAATGCATACCACTTATTCTCATATTAGTTCTTCAATGTCTTGATTTGCTGTTTGATATCCGAGATATGAACAACGTTCAACATATCTGGAAGATTTAGTTGAAGCTTACTCACTCGACTTAAACCTTGTATGCTTTAATACATTTCACTTATTCCCATATTTGTTTCTTCAATCTCTTGATTTGCTTTGTGATATCTGAGATTTGAGCAATATGCTCCCCATCTTGGAGATTTAGTTGAAACTTTAGCTTATAAGGATTGTTTATTTACCGTCTACTATTAGATATTAGTTTTTTGTAACGTTGTACCCTCGTACCGCTTTCCCCTTATTCTGGTCTATTAGATATTTGGATTGTTGATTTACCCACCTTCAAACCCGGCATCTGGTGTTACTAATTCAATACATCTCATAACAACATAAAGACAAATATATTATTCTTACAAAACCTCGGCGGAAATCTTACCTTCTACTCATAGGTACGAAGACCTTTACTAATACAACATCTAGTATTTTTTACAATATCAAACATTAACTTTAATTTTACAATTAATACAAACATTTTCTTCTGACCTTTAATTTTACAATTTTACAATTAATACGAAGACCTTTAATTTTACAATTAATACAAACATTTTCTACACATTAACTTTTTCTTCTCTTTGACTCTTAACGGATTCTTCAATCCACTCTAGCTTAGCTGCAATTATTTAGAATTCGCAAGAGTGATCGTTCAATTGCTCAGCAAGTAATAAACAGTTAAATACACAACGATCTCAAGAATATAATAATATTCTTCTGAAAACTTCTACAATTGAACAATAATTGTGAAGCTGCTCGAATAAATAGGAAACAAATTAGATTCCTATCATTATTTTTAACCTTCTTACTAACAATCACAAGATTGAAAACATTCTCTTTGGATATTTTTAGGGTCATTTAGGCCAACTTTCCGTATCTACTGATAGGTCGTTATGACCATCAATCATTTCCATATCTATTGAGGGGTCGTTCGGACCGATAATTTTTTTCTGCATGATACTGAGGAGTCGTTCGAACCTTAAACTATTGCATCAAAGTTACAATCATATAGATTGAAAACTTTTATAACATCTTTCTAATGCTAAAACGAATTACTTGCTTTAAACGTTTAAGTCAACACTATATGGCTATACTTTACATGCTCCCCTATATTATAGGGTTGTTCAACCTCAGTCTTACTCTGAAAATCCGTCCAAAACAATTTGGTTTGGACAACTCTACTTAACATCAATGAATTATAGAATTCAGAACTTTACCATACATTACAAGTTCGGGAACATACCACAATAATGTGTTCAGAAACTCACCACAGTAATATGAGTTCAAGAGCTTGATTAGGAACTTACTATACGTTTGCGGGTTCAAGAATATACCACGCTAGTATGAGTCCTAAAACTACAATAATAAAAACAATTCGCTAATAAACACAACTTAAAATCTTGAACAGTTTCATTTTTAGAACTTTTCTTCTTAGGTTTGCACATAAGTGCAGATATTGGACTAACACGTTATTGCACATAACAGTTAGCAAACACTTAATTGCACGGGGTGCAATCATAACCAAACTTATCACATAACACATTCCTGCACGAAGTGCAAGATAACACCAATACATGCCCAAATTATTTGATTTGATACTATCAATCTATCACAATTCAAGAATTATTACAATTCATATCTCAAAAACAAATATTCCGATTGGAATAGCTCAACAAATTGAGTTAGGCCGAATCAATTGGCAATGAATCGTTTTCATAGTTCATATCACATAATACGATGAATTTCATATAACAAATGAAATTCCACAGTCTAATCACGTCTTCGACAAAATAATAATATGTACAAGATTAGGAAACTTGCATTCAATACGAAAATCAAATGAAATTAGAATACTTGCTCAATTACAAAAATTAAACAAGAGTTAAGAAAACTTGCACCGAATAATATCATGTACAAGTTGGGAAACTTGACTTCTACGCGATTTACTGGAATATTACCAATTTCTCTTCAAATGACCTATATATATCATTAAGGCAGACACACCAATTAGTCACATAAATGACTCCAAATATTGGTTTACGTTAACTTAATTCTCATTGTATATGGTTCGCGTTTTATAATTTAATTCACGCGATCAAACTTCAAAAACGTCTCTCGGCGTCGCGGCGTTCGGGAACGTCACGAGCCTCATAATCATCCTCCACGATGGTTTAAATTCATTATTTATCATTTCATAATATTCGTCTTTTATAACTTGGAACATTTTAGAACTATGTCAAAAATGTTGCACGGCGTCGCGAAATGGCATGACGACACGCCCGACATGCACAACGTCGCTCGGCGTCTCCCAGCGCCCATGCCCTGCACCCACTTCCCAGCAAAAGCCCACGCACGCCGCGCGTTGCACGCGCGCTGCCTAGGCGCCGTCTAGCAGTCCACTAATTTTTAGCTTTGACATGCCTTTTTCCGGTTCTCATAACTCGCTCATTCCAAGTCGGAATGAGTATATTCTTGAGGCTATGACTTGCTGGGATTGCACTCTACAAAACTGCAAAAAATCATAATTTTCCAACAAATCTAACTAGCCAAAACAGTGCCCTGAAAATCAGCCTTACATCCTGATTTTCAGTGTTTCCAGCATTGACAGTTTTGACGCATCTATTTTCGAACGTCATAACTTATTCATCCGACATCGGAATGAGTTTGTTATTGATCAGTTTTCTTGCTCGTAACATCCTCTACAAATTTTTCCGAATGGAAAAAATTTTCAGACTCGTTATCAAGCCAAAACAATGACTCCAAAATCCTTGGTTGACTAGTTTTCTGTTTAGGAAAATCTGACGTACCTACTTCCGAGCTTCATAACTCACTCATCTGAAGTCGGAATGAGTTCGTTCTTGAGCCTACGGCTTTCTTATTCTACGAGCTACAACATCCCTAGAAAATAATAATTTTTCAGAATCTTTAACTACCCAGAAAAATGGCCCAAAAGTCGGTGTACAAACTAGTTTTTTCAGTTTTTAACTAGTTTTACTAAAAAATCCGCCATGACTTCGTTACAACGACTTTTCCCCTCGTTCTAATTGGGTGGTGTTTGTAACTCATATGAGCATAATCCATCACCCTGGAACTAAATTTTCAGTTTTAGAACACTAAAAAATAGTCCCAAAACAGTCCATTATTTAGTTAATTTCCATCCTTGCACATAGGTTTCGTTTTGCATTTTTGTTCATTTATCATGCAATTTACCAATAGTTTAAACATATATAAACCACTTATACCTCCTAGATTCTTCATGATCCACTTCCAACACAACAATCCTTCAAGCAAATTGAAAAGCTTAAGAAAAAAAGTTTTAAAGTTATGGTTTACGTCTTTTGTTCTCTTCTTCTTTACTTAGATGAGTACCTAGGCTTGCTTGCTCCTCTTCTCTGCTCGTGACCCTCTCTCGCTATTCTCTCTTGCTTTCTTATGATACTTAGACAAAATGAAATGAAATAATATGTAGTGTTGGATGATAGTTTGCCTATATAAAACAACTTTGTTAAGCTTATAAGTTGGTTATCCAAGTTAGGGTCTTTAATAGTCAATCCCCTTGTCTTTCAATCTCTTACTAATCATCCCCCAAGGTTAAGCTAAACCATAATCTAACCAAGGTTGCTTTAGAAGACATAATAAGCGCTTGG
This sequence comes from Panax ginseng, assembly GCA_020205605.1. Classification (NCBI taxonomy): domain Eukaryota; kingdom Viridiplantae; phylum Streptophyta; class Magnoliopsida; order Apiales; family Araliaceae; genus Panax; species Panax ginseng. Next base: position 25,577,522 of record CM035136.1, on the reverse strand, counting down.
GAGATTTTTTGGCTAAAATCACTTAATGGGGTAGACGAGCATTTAATACTTTGTTTGCAAGTTCAAAACTTACTATAAATGGTAAGTCTTGGTCTCCCTTTGGGAATCCATGCTCCCATCCGGCTACTCTCCCCTTGCCAAACTCCTTTTGACTTTTGTCCTTTCGGTTAGCTTCTAGTTACGTTTCGTAACTCGTTTGATTAGTCGAAAAGTCGACTTTCACGTTTTGTAATTTCGATTACGTTTTTTGTCCCCATTGCCTGAATAAACGCTATGTCGTAATTCGAAAAGTCGAAAAAAATGAAAGTGTTTTCTGTGTGAATAGTTTTTACGTCTTTTCTCGAAAATTTTTTATTTTTCTTTTACGACACCATAACACACATTCACTTATATGCACATAGCTTAGGTCATAATACGACCTTTAATCACATAACACATAATAATATCTATAAAATTTCATTTTATTAGATATTTATATTGAAAACCTAACCTAATTACAAGGCTATCCGATTTCTCGGGTCGTCACATTCTTCCCCATTTATAAGGATTCCGTCCCCGGAATCACAACTACAAGATCACACCCACTTGTGACTCACACCCGTCTTCACTTTGATGACTACTAAAAGAAAACTTGTAAATCTCGAAATACTGTTTCATTCATAAAACCTACCATACATTATGAGTTCATGAACTTACCCTAATAATACAGATCCTATTCATATTAAGTGTCGTTTTGGAGAGTTTCATTTTATTCAATATAAGTGTCGTTTTGGAATCCCTATGCAATATTGAACTATTTTTTCTTAATTTACCCCTCTATTTAATATGCTTAGTAAATGCAATTCCATGGACCATTGTGGAGAGAGAAATAATTAATTAGGGATACAAAAGACATTTTGTGTTATTTCTTAATAAGTGTGCTTAACTCTAAAAAGACATTTAATATGAATAGGAGGGAGTATAAGTTTAGGAACTGGTCACAGGTCACAGTAACATTAGTTCAAGAACTAATCAGGAACGTACCATACAACTTTGGGTTCAAAAACCTACTATACTACTAGGAGTTATGAACTTGCCATAATAATATGAGTTAAAGAACTAGCAGATATGTCAAGAAATACAAACTTCTTCTTAGAGGCATGCTCTTGCTTCTTTCCTTCTTCTTCGAGTTCCCACGCAACTTGTTTAGCTTTGTGGTTACTCCACACTACCTTCACCTAAGATTTTATCTTACTTCTCAAAACTCCACCTTTTTAAACGATTATACATAAACTATGACACCACCCGTGTCTATCTTACTATGACACCACTTGTGTCTGCTTTAACACCACCAGTGCTTGTTTTTTATTATGACACCAACTATGTTGTTTTAACACCCAATTCTTAATTTCTGGTTAAAAATATCCCTAATATTAGGGTTCTCTTCAAGATCACTCTCTAGATCCATCATAGATTCATTTCTTACAACTTCTCAATGTCTATCCTGACATTTTACAATCAAGCTTAATAACTTAATTAACACCTCAAATTAACAATATATTTATTATTATTTTCTGTCGATGAGTTTCATCAATTCATCTCTTAAAAAACTCTATCTGAGTTTATCTCCTTACTATCTTCACCAATTTCCTCAAGGTCATATTCTAAGGTACTCTTACCCTATAGCTATAACCTACTGCTCTGCTTTGATACCAGGGTCAACCTTCAAACCCGACATCTGGTGTTACTAATTCAATACATCTCATAACAACATAAAGATAAATACATTATCCTTACAAAACCTCTGCGAAAATCTTACCTTCTACTTCCAGGTACGAAGACCTTTACTAATACATCTAATATTTTTTACAATATTACATCAATACTAATATTACAATTAAAACAAACATTTTCTACACGTTAACCTTTTCTTCTCTTCGCCTCGGATTCTTCAGTCCGCTCTAGCTTAGCTGTAATTATTTAGAAATTGCAAGAGTGAGCATTCAATTGCTCAACAAGTCATAAAAAGTTAAATACACAGCGATCTCAAGAATATAATAATATTCTTCTGTAAATTTCTACAATTGAACAATAATTGTGAAGCTGCTCAAATAAATAGGAAACAAGATTCCTATCATTAACATTTTTAACAATTAGCAAACACTTCATTGCACGGGTGCAATCATAACCAAACTTATCACATAACACATTCCTACACGGAGTGCAAGATAACACCAATACATGCCCAAATTATTTGATTTGACACCATCAATCTATCACAATTCAAGAATTATTACAATTCATATTTCAACAATAAATATTCCAACTGGAATAGCTCAACAAATTGAGTTAGGCCGAATCAATTGGCAATGAATCGTTTTTATAGTTCATATCACATAAGACGATGAATTTCATATAACAAATAAAATTCCACAGTCTAATCACATGTAATATGTACAAGATTAGAAAACTTGCATTCAATACGAAAATCAAATGAAGTTAGGATATTTGCTCAATTACAAAAATTAAACAAGAGTTGAGAAAACTTGTACCGAATAATGTCGTGTACATATTAGGAAACTTGACTTCTACGCGATTTACTGGAATATTACCAATTCCTCTTCAAATGACCTATATATATCATTAAGGCCGACACACCAATTAGTCACATAAGTGACTCCAAATATTGGTTTACGTTAACTTAATTCTCATTTTATATGGTTCGCGTTTTATAATTTAATTCTCGCGACCAAACTTCAAAAACGTCTCTCGGCGTCGCGGCGTTCGGGAACGTCACGACCCTCATAATCATCCCCCACGATGGTTTAAATTCATTATTTATCATTTCATAATATTTGTCTTTTGTAACTTCGAACATTTTAGAACTATGTCAAAAATATTGCACGGCGTTGCGAAATGGCATGACGACACGCCTGGCATGCACAACGCCGCCCAGCGCCCATGCCCTTCCCCCGCTGCCCAGCAGCAGCCCACGCACGACGCGCGTTGCACGCGCGCTGCCTAGTGCGCCTAGCAGTACACTAATGTTCAGCTTTGACATGCCTATTTCTGGTCCGTTCTTGAGACTATGGCTGCTGGGATTGTACTCTACAAAACCCCTGAAAGTCATAATTTTCCAGCAACTCTAACTAGCTGAAACAGTGCACTGAAAATCAGCCTTACATCCTGATTTTCAGTGTTGTTTCTAGCATTGATAGTTTTGACGCACCTATTTTCTGACATCATAACTTACTCATCCGACATCAGAATGGGTTCGTTTTTGAGCCATTTTATTGCTCGTAACATCCTCTACAACCCCGCCCCGACCCGAATGGAAAAAAATTTTCAGACTCGTTATCAAGCCAAAACAGTAGCTCAAAAATCCTTGGTTGACTTAGTTTTCTGTTTAGGCAGATTTGACGTACCTACTTCCGAGATTCATAATTCGGAAATGAGTTTGTTCTTTAGTTTACGGCTTCCTTATTTTTACGAATTACAAAACCCCTAGAAAATAACAATTTTTCAGAAGCTTTAACTACCCAGAAAAAGGGACTGAAAGCAGTGTACAAACTAGTTTTTCAATTTTTAACTAGTTTTACAAAAAAATCCGCCACGACTTCGTTACAACGGCTTTTTCCCTCGTTCCAATTGGGTGGTGTTCGTAACTCATATGAGCATAACCCATCACCCTAAAACTAAATTTTAAGTTTTAAAACACTATAAAAAAATGGTCCCAAAACAGTCCCCAAACAGTCTACTATTTAGTTAATTTCCATCCTTACGCATAGGTTTCGTTTTGCATTTTTGTTCATTTGTCATGCAACTTACCGGTAGTTTAAACATATATAAACCACATTATACCTCCTACATCCTTCATGATCCATATCCATCACAACAATCCTCCAAGCAAATAGAAAAGTTTAAGAAGAAAAGTTTTAAAGTTAAGGTTTACCTCTTTTGTTCTCTTCTTCTTTACTTAGATGAGTAGCTAGGCTTTCTTGCTCCTCTTCTCTGCCCATGACTCTCTATTTTCTCTTGCTTTCTTATGATACTTGAACAAAACAAAATGAAATAATATGTCTCAAGTGTTGGAGTTTGCCTATATAAAACAACTTTGTTAAGCTTATAAGTTGGTCATCCAACTTAGGGTTTTGAATAGTCAATCCCCTCATCTTTCAATCTCTTACTAACCATCCCTCAAGGTTAAGTTAAACCATAATCTAACCAAGGTTGCTTTAGTAGATATAACAAGTGCTTGGGAGACTTTTTGGCTAAATAACTTAATGGGGTAGACAAACATTTAATGATTTGCTTGCAAGATCAAAACTTACTATAAATGGTAAGTTTTGGTCTCCCTGTGGTCCCCTCCATACTCCCATCCGGATACTCCCCCCTTGCCCAACTCCTTTTGGCTTTTATTATTTCGGTTAGCTTCTAGTTACGTTTCCGGTTACGTTTTATAACTCGTCCGATTAGCCGAAAAATCGACTTTTACGTTTTGTAATTTTGATTACGTTTTCCGTCCCCATTTTCCGGAAAAATGTTGTCATAATTCGAAAAAACGAAAGTGTTTTCTGCGTGAATAGTATTTTTACGTATTTTCTCAAAAAAATTTATTTTTCTTCTACGACACTATAACACATTCACTTATATACACAACTTAGGTCATAATACGACATTTAATCACATAACACATAATAATATCCTAAAATTTCATTTTATTAGATATTTATACTAAAAACCTAATTACAAGACTATCCGATTTCTCGGGTCGTCACAAATAACAGAGAATTCAGAGAGAATAAGGGAGGAAGAATGAGAAGAACTTAGTGATTTATCATTGAGTTCGTGAGAGAGAGAGAGAGAGAGAGAGAGCTTAAACAAGTTTTTCCCATTTCATTCACAAATTGAATAATATTCAAACTTAGGTTATCCACCCATTACACGCATATATATAACTAATAAAATGCTTAAAAGTGTAAATACTTCTAACCTACACTACTCTCTTATCCTACACACTAGCTAAGAACCTCCACGTGAACACGTGTATACAAAATATTTAATTATTATGAACCTGACATTCCCTTCCCCTTAAGATCTTTCATGTTCTCATGAATGAGTTATGAGCTTGTTCCCTTTTCAAATTTCCTAGACAAACCATATGCCATTGTGTTATCTTTTCCCTTTTTGCAAGTCATGATGTAATCATATCCCAGAAGCTTGCTCATCCATCTTTATTCTTGAGCAGGTCACCACTTCTACATTCTAAAAAGTACTTCAAGGATTTGGTGGTGCATTTTGATAATAAAGTCGCATCTCGCCCTAAATAAGAAGACCATCTCTTAATAGCTTCAGCTACTACCATTAGTTCCTTCTAATAGGTTGAATAATTATGAGCTTTAGAACCCAAAGCTTTGCTAAATTAAGCAAGGGGTCTGCCTTCTTGCATTAGAATGGCCTCAATGCCTGTTGCTAATGCATCAGTCTCAATTTCAAATACCTTAGTTAAGTTCGGTAATGCCAAAATCGGAGAAGTAATGATAGCTTTTGTGAGAGTTGTGAAAGCAAGTTGAGCATCTGGATTCCACCCAAATTTTTCTTTTTGTAGCAGAGAAGTTCAAAGGTTTAGCTAGGATTCCATAGCCGCTTATGAATTTCCTATAGTATCCTGTAAGTCCAAGGAAACCCCTTAGTTGCTTCTGGGTTCAGGCCAATCCAATACATACTGGATTTTTGTTGGGTCCATTGCCACTCCCGTGTTAGAAATTACATATCCTAAATAATCCACTTGAGGTTGTCCAAAGGTACACTTGCTCCCTTTAGCATACAACTGATTATCTCTTAAAATCTAAAATACCACTTGAAGATGTTTATAGTGTCCATCTGAATCCTTGTCCTTGGAATAGATTAGGATGTCATCAAAAAACACCAAAACATTTTTCCTAAGAAGGGGCTGAAACACCTGATTCATCAAATTTTGGAATGTGGCAGGGGCATTAGTCAACCCAAATGGCATGACTATGAATTCAAATAGCCCTTGATGTGTCCTAAATGCTGTCTTTTCAATGTCCTCTTCTTTCATTCTGACTTGGTGATTCCCAACCCTTTAGTCTAGCTTAGTATTAGCCACTTGTAATTCATCTATTAGCTCATCAATGAGGGGAATAAGGTATTTATTTTTGATAGTTAGAGAGTTGAGGTGTCTGAAGTCAACACAAAATCTCCTACTGCCATCCTTTTTCTTAACTAGGAGCAAGGGAGAAGCATATGGACTCTGACTTGGTCTTATGATCCCTATGTGTAGCATTTCAAGCACCAGTCTCTCAATTTCATTTTTTTGGTCGTAAGAGCACTTGTAGTGTCTAATGGAGAAAGGTGAAGAGTTGGCTTTAAGAGGAATGCTATTGTCTAAAGATCTTTTTGGTGGCATACCTTGAGGTTCTTGTATCCGAGTATTCTTCAAGCAAGGACTGTATTTTTGGGTCTGTAGTGTTTTAGTTTAAGGAACAACAACTGGAGTTGGTTTGGGGTGGCATACTTATTGTGAAGTCATTGGTTAGGAGTATAGCTGTAAAATGAGCAAACAGTTTGGGCTCGATTTGTACTCCGACTAAAAGTTCGATTCGAGCTTGACTCAAAATATAAATGATTCAAATATGAGTAAATTTTAAAGTTTGATAAATGACTTGGACCTCCTCAAATTGCAATTTTCTATTGATACTTGGAGCATATTCGTTCGAAAAGTTTGAACTGCTCGGGCTCGATTCGAGATCGTGCTTGACTCGGTAGTTAAACGAGCCTCGATTAAATCTTATTTTATACTCGATAAATTTTGTGAACCAAATCTGAGCAACTCAATACTCGATTCGACTCGACCCGGTTCATTTACACCCTTAGTTGGGAGTGACTGCACAATCACTAGGAACCTATTTTCTTCCTCATTATTATGTTGGACCATACCTTCTAGTGTGATAATTTTCAGTTCTAGGCATGTATTTTTATCCTGCCCTTGTAGTTGTACCATTTCTCCCCCATAGTTGAATTGTAAAGTTAGCTTCTCATAGTCAAAGGTGGTTGGTCCCAACTGTTTCAACCACTGAACTCCTAACACCATGTCGCATCCTCCCAGAGGTAATACTCTCACTGCTTCCTTGAAAAAAAAATCTTCCATTTCCATCTAAACCCTGAGCATTGTTGGCTCCTAGTGCCACAAAAACCATCATTAAGGTGGGCTCTAGAGCACATTTGAGCCTCTGTGCTGCTCTAGGATCCAATAAATTATGAGTACTGCCCTCATCAATAATTATTGATATAGATTTTTTTCCAATATAACCAGTTATTTTCATGGTTTGGGGACTAACTTGGCCTTCAGGGCATTAAGGGATACCTTAATATTTTCTTTGGTTGGAAATTTTTTTTGTAATCTCACAGGCTAGTTCTTCATCATATTGGGGAGGTCCAGAGTATTCCACAAACTCTTGAGAGTCCTTACAGTTCTGGAAATCCTCACAAGTGATCATGAAATTTTGAGGAGCCTTGTCGTGTCCCATGATGTGCTTCTCATCATAATAAAAATATAGGCCCTTGGCTTTTCTCTCATATTTTTGAGTTGCAGTAATAAGTTTGGGCTTGTTAAAGTCATTTCTAGGATAGGTGAGCATAGGAGTTTTGGTTGTTGGTGGTGCAGGGAGGTCCTTTTTGTAGCTGGGCTGAGTGTTGGCGTGGCTGGAATGTGGTTTAGGATAGTTGTGGGTGTTGGTAAGTTTAGGAATATGACTCTCATATAACTTGACTTGTTTGAAGACTTGGGATAGAGTTTATGGGTCAAGCAACTTTACCATTCTTTTGGTTTCATCTTTCAGTGCACCAACAAAGTTCCCCACAAAGAAGTCCTCGGTCAAGTGAGGCAACTTTTCAAGTAGTCTCTCCTTATGCCTTCGAAACTCATCATAGTATACATTCGCAGTTCCTACTTGATTCAACAACTTGAATTGTTCGTATATGTTTTTCACACCTGCCTCAGTGAACCTCACAGTGAAATCATTTGCAAACTCACTCCAAATAAGTCCCTCTTTGCTATTAACATAAGACTTATACCAATATTTTGGAGAACCATGGAGGTGCATCCCAGCTATGACAATTCTCATGAGAAATGAGAATGAATCCCATATATGCCAAAATACTCCTCGCAATCCTGTAACCAGCTCTTAGCATCCTCACCCTCGATAAATAATGGGAGCACCAATTTAAGATGTTTAAGTTCTCTTTCCTCTTCATCATCATCATCATCATCATCATCATCATTTTGGTTCCTCCATTGAACATTATCTTCTTCATGTTTCCTTGTTTTTTCTTGCTCAACATGCCTAAGGTCTCTAAAGAAGCCCTTATCCCTCTTTTGCCCCATATGAACAGGTCTCTTGCCCCTTCCATTATCCCAAAAGGATTTTCAAACCCGTCATCATTTTGGGCTCTTCTGTTTCAACAATTCATTCATATCTTCTATGAAGTGGTCCATTTTCTCATCAATGATTGGGCTCTTCTGTCTCAACAATTAATTCATATCTTCCATGAAGTGGTCCATTTTCTCATCAATGAGTTGTAATTTCTCGTTGATGTACTCTCTGTAGTTTATGAAATCCTACTACGACATTTGTGAAGGACCTGCCATATTTATAGAGTAGAAAGAAAATTATTCACATTCCGAGTTTGAAAATGAATTCAAACAGTAGCAACACTACTTGAGTAAGAGTAAATGAGCTCGAGTAGCTATTTAAGTGAGAAGTTGACTTCCTCAGTGAAACAAACTGAGTATCCCAGGCCAAACAAGTTTAAACTCAACTAGCTAAAGCTTAGTTGAACTTTAATGAGTAAATGAGCACACAAATGAAGTTATAGCACCAAAGGATCAAAACTAATATTAACACGAGTTAACAGAGTAATAACAAGCACTAATATTAGCGCACAAGCAGAAACTGTTTAGTTTTTTGGAATTTTGAAACAATTGGAAGGCGCGATCATAGACTGGAACAACTTATAAGACTCTATGATCGTAGACTGGAACAACTTAATACTCTACGATTGAAATAACTTGTAAGACTTTACGACTGAAACAACTTGTAAGATTCTACGACTGAAATAACTTAATATGAATCACCTAACACAAACAAAACATATAGAATCTGGAAAAAAATTACCGAAAAAAAGATCAACCAAAATATGAATTAAAATATGTGTGGGTGATGTTGTAAATGAGTTTTTATGACTGGGCTATCTATATGTGATAGGAACGAGTGAGATGGAAGTGTTTAATACTTGAAACAAGTGAATTAACACAGAGATCTACAGTTGTTGTCGATGGTTTTGTGCTGGTTCTAGGTAGTGTTTGAAGGATGAAAGAAGGTAGAAAAGATAGAATTCAGATAGAATGGTATAGAAGTAGAAATTAGAGGTTGAAGATCGAGAAGAACAGAGGATGTACAGGAAGAAGATGATGAGTTTGGATAGAACTTGAGCTTTGATAACAATTTGTCATGCCCTTGTTGAAGCCTAACCAGAAAATAATAGAGAAACGGAGATAGAGATAGAAATAAAAGAGAATTTAGAGTGAATAAGGGAGGAAGGAGAAGAACTCAGTAATATATCACTGAGTTTGTGAGACTGAGAGAGATGGAGAGAGAAAGTTTAAACAAGCTTTTTCCATTTAATTCACAAATTGCATAATATTCAAAAGCTTAGAGGTTATTCCACCCATTACACTCATATATAGCTACTAAAATTAAGTGTAAATACTCTTAGCCTACACCACTCTCTTATCCTACACACACAAGCTAAAAACCTCCATGTACTGCGTGTATACAAAAGCGTCTAATTCTAGAATATACTAGCTATTTTAGTTATTCCCAGTTTAACCCTCTTATAATGTTAATGGCCCATCTAAATAGTTCACAAGAGTTTTCATATATTTGATATTTGTATATATATATATACACACACACGTGTGTGTGTTGAGCTGATCCATAGCAATGGTGGTTATGGACCCTTAAATGGCCACCAGATCTTCCACCCTCTATTGCAATATTTGGCAGCCTAGATTTAAAATATGTGCGAATTTCCGCAACACTTTCTCGCGGAACAAATTAACTATTGCAACACAATGTTGTGGATAATGTTAATTGCCTTAATGCCCTTAATGAAGCTATATATAAACTTAAATGAAAGTTGTGGATAATGTTAATTGCCTTAATACCCTTAATGAAGCTACATATAAACTTTAATGAAAATTCACCGATATTATTTGTTACTCTGTGCAGGTGGTAGATCACACAACTCATTACTTCAAAAAGGATGATAAGGTGATGTTTACGTTTGATGAGTAGTTTTATCTTCTTTTGGAAGCCGATCCAGGTGCAGCATGCTGTACTCAAATAAGACTTGAACCACGCTTGGCTAATGGTTAAGAGCTGAATATAACACCAAGCCCTTCAACAGAAACTATCATGTTCTGTATTCGGTTTGTCATGTTGTAGTATGCTGTCTTGTTGATTAACTATCATGTTGAATCTTTTTTTAACTAATGCTGGTTAACTCAAATGCTGTCATGTTCTATACCCCCACTCCATTGTTTTCCGTAAATTCTGCGTGGAGTTTCTGGAAAAAGTTTTCATTTTCTGATCAAGTTTTGCTTGAATTGGTATTTCAGAAAACTTAAGATCATATTCACAAGGGTGTTGTTAAATCCGCATAATGGGGAGTTGGTTATAATTCTCTTTGAGATCATTGCAGCATCTTACCGAGTCAAGAGCCTCTCTTCTATATTGTTTTTTAACAACAATTACATTTTAAAAAACTTTGATATTTGAAATAGTTCTGAGCATACACTACACTGTTTCTATCGTTCAATATAGGAATCAATTGTTGAGATTAGAACTACGCTATTATTTTTCAATTATAATCTGGGTTGTTGGTTCTTGTATTGGACGCTAATGATGGTGTTTGCCTATTTTTTTATTCATATATATATACTTTGATATTTTCACAATATTTTTTGATATTTTTACATGAAAAATGTCGCTATAGATGTATATCGACGGTGAAATATATGGATTTGTCAGTTTTCATATAGGAAATTGATATTTCATCTCTTAATTCAGTTGTACAACTAGCGAGTTGAAATATTTTTTGGTATTGTAACAAAGGTTACAGTTGCCTTCAAGGGCATGCATCACTTCTTCCAAAAATACTTACAGCAGTAAAAGAAGATCAATGAGTTCACATCAATCCGTGAAGATAAAAAGAAAAGCAAGTATTTTTCTTCCAGGAGAATTTGTAATGGTTTGTCACATGATTTCACCTCCCATCATCTGCAGATTCTGCACAAACAAACAAACAAATAAATAAATAAATAAAATCGGTAGCGGTATCAAGATGGACGGAGCAGTTCAAGGGCATTATCCTTAAAGAGCATACTTCCTTAAACGACATTATTTTTCATTTTTAACCTTCTCTCCTCAAAGACGAGCTTCAGACTTCCATCTTCAAATCGAACTACAACGAAGCCCTAAAAAGAAACCAAATCAACCCACAAAACCCACTATAGTACTCGGTCTATATATTACGACGCATTCATCATCTACTACTCCCTACAGAAAGTTCTCTCTTCTCAAACTATTTCCCCTCCAGCAAAATCGAAGCTTGAAATCGATTACTGCAAAATCAAAGCAAATCTTCTGGAAATCGAAGCATGCCACAGAAATCGAAGTCGAAGCCCTAGAATCAAAAGCCCGTCGCCGCCGAAGCCAAGCCCTAGAAATCTCAGTTCCCTTCTCTTCGCCGCCGTCTCCTCCCGCCCAGCCGCAGGTCTGTTTCTAAATACACACTACCTTTAAAGTTCTTATTTTAGTTCGAAACAAATCTTGGGTCAAATCCCAAGTCCGAATCGAATCAAATCCATCAAAATAAGGCCTCAAACTACTGGGTACTATGGGTAGTAACTTATTTCCTTATATGCAGATAAATTTTTCCCTATCTTCCGATGTGGGACTGGGGTGTTACACTAATAGTGATTATATTAGATTCCTGATATAAAAGTTGAGGAACTGTGCATATGCAACCTAAGATTATGTGTGTTAGTTATTTGGGAATTTCTTTTTTACTAATTTTTTGGTAATTTTTATTTCCTGGTCCTTGGAAAACTTTGTCGGTATTTAGTTTCCAGATCCACACTGTTGTTAAATAAACTCATTACATATCAACTGAGAAAAAGTAAAAGAAGCTGAAAAATGGCACTCCCTCTGTCGCAACTTGAGCGTTACCGTTTGACATTTTTATTATGATTTGCTGATGGCACTTAAATTTTATTCAAAAGGTATTGCTTATTATAATATCATGATAAATTTGTGAGTATATACTTTTTAAGAGGGCAAATTTAAGTCTTCTTACAAAAAAACTCACATCATGTTTGGTGTGACATCTAAGTAGAGGTTATAAGTTGAATCTTATTTTTGTGTTTCATTGGCTGTCAAAATTGCAGTGCATATTCCTTGTAAATTCCCGAATTTGCTGTTGTTTGTTTAATTTTAGTTACATGGATACATAGTGATCATGTTTGTTTGTTTATCATGTATTTATCATGGATACATAGTTACATGGATACATATGGATACATAGTGATGCATAATTTTAGTGTTTGCTATAGCATCTCGCCATCTTGGGATTTCTGGGGAAAGGAAGCTGCAGTTCAACAATGTGTGATATTTGCAGTTATTTGCTATTTGCAGTGTATCTTGTACTTTGTCTTTCATGGACACACAACCCTTGAACGGTCCGATTTCTAGGGCTTGGCTTCGGCAGCGACGGGGTTCCGATTCCAGGGCTTCGACTTCGATTTCTGTGTCATGCTGCGATTTGGAGAAGTTTTGCTTCAATTTGGAGAAGTTTTGTTTCGAGAGGGAGAAGTTTTGCTTTGAGAGGGAGAAGTTTTGCTGCGACTTCGATTTCAGTCGGAGAGAGAATGATAAAACGCGGACCTTTTAAATAGGAATGCTCTTTAAGAGAGTAATGTTATTTAAGCAGAATGCTTTTGAACGGGACCGTCAAGATGGATATTCAAAATTAAAAGATAGGATTGCAATAATTACCCAATAAAACTTTTCTGCAATAACATCTAGCAACTAAACCAAGAAAGTATGAATTTTTTTAGCAGAGTTATATGTTATTGTGTGCTAAAGAGAGTGGAAAACTTGGTCTTGGTCATAATATCCCTAACAATACAAAATTACACACATGGTTCAATGCTTAAACATTGCAGAACCTAAACGCGACTGAATTCAATGGATTTTACAGGAGAGAAGGACAAACTGGTGGACGTAAGTTATCATGTAGCAGTTATATGGTCAAACTTGAGAAGAAAGTCCAGTTGGATAGTAGCAAGGCTTACCTTGCCCAAGAAATTTACTAGAGTTGAAGCAAACTTCTTTGGATTTTTCCCTCGAACAAAATGGAAAAAGATACCCTAGCCATATCCTGCATAGCAACATATACTGATGACTGTACCACAAAACCATAAAATCAAGTAATCAACAATCAGTAAAGCTATAAACGTAGTCTAACTTTGTTTGGTGCACAAATGAGTCCTACATATGAGTTTTTGCATGTCTTAAACCTTGTACCACACACCCAAAAGAACAGGGACAACAAAAATGAAATGGAGGAATATGCAATTAAAAATTGTCAGAAACCAAATATTGGACCTTAAAGTGTGCTGTCAGAGTAAATGTATTCAGCTAGCATGTCATGTATTTCTGGAGATCCATTCCTATGAGCTCCAAATTCCATAGACCACCTAGGATATGAAAATGACATGGTTAGGGTGCATCAACTGTGCCAAACAAATTAGTATAGAAAAAGGGAAGGTATAGAAGAATCTCACTTAATTGCAGCTTTTAAAAATGATGAGCAGCTCTCGACACGTGTTTTTGCTGCTCCAAGTGCTTCATGGAGTCGTTGCATGTCATCATCATCTGCCAAATCCAAGTGCTGTGGTACAGGAATTCGAGGAAACTTTTTGTAGATTCTCCTGACATGGTCTAAGATTGAGTTTTTGTCATAACCATGAAGAAAAGAAAAATGCTAGAATTTATCTGGATATATCAAACAAACCATAATTACTACAAAGAGTGCAGTTAGATAAAATCCTGTATACCTTTGTGGTTGCTCCTTGCTGTTTCATTAGTTAAGGAACAAAATCACTTTTCTGGGTACAGCTTTTGGTATTATCACTTTAAACATATGCAGTAATATGCATATCATCCACAAACTGAAGTAACAGAAATGGCATAGTTCCTATAGCCCATCACATGATATTTGCAATCTTGACATAGTAGCTGACTAGAAAGTCATTACTCTTCCCTTCCCCCATAATAAAGCAGTTCCATTTATATGTTTGTTTCAAATTGCCGTAATGTAGAATTCTTTTTTTAGGATAGGAGTAGTTTTATTCAAGTATGTTTTTATTGTGTAAAATCAATACAGTCCAAAACATAGAGAAAGGGATCCTTGAATAAAAAATAATACCAAGGTAAACAAAACGAAATACATAAACTGACCAAGAGTATCATCGTCGTAGGGGAGTTTCCCTTTAACAAGGTTGTCTACAAATAACACCGCAAGCTCAGCCCCACAGGTAACCTGAAAAATGAAAACATAAATATGCATATTTCTCGAGGATAACAGATTGATGTGTTTTTTAAATAAAATTAAGTAAAAAATGAAACTGTAATTTTGGTATAGAGGGGAGTACAAAACTTAACTGACACTAATTGCCTGCCCTTTCTACCCACTTTATTTTTTCTTAACCCATTTAGCCAACCCACTTTGAGTCTTTGACCCGCGTGCCTGTTTTTTTTTTAAAGTCCGTCTTTTGTTCGTTCTAAGAGTTCGCTTCCGAAGGATTTCCTATATCAGAGGTGGAACTAGGGGGGGCGGGGGGCATCTGCCCCCGGTAGGGAGGCGGTCTAGGCGGAAATAGGGATAGGGATGGGGGCGGGGCGGGGCGGGGCGGGGCGGGGGGGGGGGCAGCCGCAAGCGAGCAGGCTCCGGCAGTCCGGTGAGGAGCTGCCTTCTTCTCCGACTTTGTGTTGCACCTCCGACTCTGCGTCTGCAACACAGGTTTGAATTTTTTTTTTTTATATAATAACATGAAACGACGTCGTTTCATTAAAAAATATAAAAAAAAATAATTTTTTTTTATTAGGGCTTGAGCTTCACAGACTTGTTCTCTTCATGCTCTTCATTCACTAACAGTCTAACTCAGTAACTCCTGTGCTCCTGCAGTCCTGCAGTCCTGCCTCCACTCTAGTGCTCCTGCAGTCCTGCCGGCTGCATCTGCCACCTCCGCCCACCGCCGCCTGGCCCCGCCTCTTCCGCCACTGCTCACTACTAACACAGGTTTGTGATTTTTTCCCTTTTTATTTATTTTTTAATTCAGCGGTCGAGTGTGGTAACATGGGCTACTTATTCAGTTATTCTTTAAATTGATGAAATTATTGATTAGCAATTGATGTTTTTATTTTTACAAATAGCCATGAAATTGGTATCTTAGAACAGTGCGCACAAGTTGTTCGATAAAAGTCCCAAGTGGACTGTTTTGGCAAAAAAACCGAATATTAGATGGAATCAAGGCTTGTATCAGATTGGGGAATTAGAAGCTAGCAAACCAAGTGTTAGGAGTTGAGGGCTGCTGCCCATTGGCAGCAGCAGTTAGCTGCAAATAGAAATAGAAAAATTAAAAAGTGTGGTATGTCAAAGCAACTTTGAGTGTTGTGTTGGGCAGCCTAGTAAGCCTGAAGTGGGGATTCTATAAATTCTAGACATACTCTCATATACTATATGCTATATGTAAAAAAAAATGGAGGTAAACCATCATATGGATTAGAAGTATTAAAGTGAGAAAGTACTAATTCCCTCGCCGCTGCAACCTACACGTCGTTGCTCCGGACCTCCAATAACTGTCCTCAAATTTTGACCCCCCCCCTCAAATTTTGTTCTGGTTCCGCCACTGCCTATATATATATAACCAATCAAACATTGAAGTGCAATACAAATATATAATATATGTATATATTGAGAAATGATCCGTAGCCAAAGTCAGCTATGAGTCACTTTTGGTATAAAAAAAATTTGGGTAGCATTAACAATTCCCACAAGACGTCTTGTAAAAGTTGGCTTACATACGTCATTGACTATAATTCACCCCCTATACATACATATGTATATATGTGTATATAAGGATGTATTTGTACAAAAATGTATGTGTGTATACACATAGTATATATGTATATTTATGGAAATATTTTTCCTTGCAGTGATAGACTCGTACATCTGTTGAGCTCCATAATAATTGCCTTCTCTCGCAACTTTATCTAACTTGCCAATATTCTGCAAATAATTATCATACAAAAATTTATCTAATGTTTAAGCACTAATTAATTAAAGCTGTTGCTTGTTTGTTTTTTTCCCTCAACAATTTTATCAGCTGGCATCAAAAATTGCAAAAAAATAAAACAATAAAAGTTCAGATATCCAATAAAAAATAAAAATAAAGATTAAATGAGTAATTAATTAATATTAATAATAATAATAATAATAATAATAATAATAATAATAATACCTCCTTAGCCGGAGGTAATATTGCTCTCCTAATTCTCTCCCTCCACATTGCCTCTCCAAATTCTTCTTCCCCAACAGATCTCTCTCTTTTCTCCGTTCAGTCTTTTATTACGACAAAGCCCTTGTACTTTTGCAATATTACAAATTGTTCCAAAAATAGGAGTAAATAAATAACGCCCTGTTTTGACAGATTTTTAATTCCATTTTTCGTAGATGCATCAAATTATCCGTCTTTGCCCTTTTCGTCTCTCCGCTTCTTGCTCTCTCCCTCTCTTTCTTCTCAATTCAACCACCGTCATTTGTGCTACTGCTTCGTGTAAGCGTGTTAATCGACCTGTTCAAGGTATTTTTTTCTCTCCAGTTTCATTCTTTCTATTTGTACTTATATATTGCAATTTAAGAAAAAATATTTGGATTATATATGTGTGATTGAGTTGGGAACTTATGTTATTTGATAATGAATCTGGTTAGAGTGGTTTGTTGGGTCCAATTTGTTGGTTAGGTATGCAAATTATGTGGCCTTAGAAATCCTCAAATGTTCAATGGATATATGGCTTTTTTAAATGGTTTCATTTACATTTTTGTGTAGTTTAAGACCTGGATAACATGAATTTCACTAAATATCATTAGATTATTTTCATGAGAATTTCAAAGAGTGAGTCTAACTGTGTAAGTGAGAGAGAGAGAGAAGGGTTTTATATTTATTTGAAAGGTAAGAGTCAGATTACACACAGACAAGGAAAAATTGTATTTTTAGAATTCAATTAAAGCCTATAGAAAAAATTAAAAGTAAAAATTCTTTTGGAAAAAACATCTCTGACAATACTTTCCAATTGAATTTTTGGCTATCACATTTGACTTATGTGATGCCGAATGGAAGAGGAGAATCAGAAGATTGCTTAGTTATTTTTTATGGTATTATTGAGGGATAAATATTTGGTTATTAATGTAATTATTTATTACTTATTTTGTTGATACTCTAGAAGTTCTAATTATAGTAGATTTTTTCAGAAGATTATTTCTTTTTTAAATTAGGGTCTTTAGTGAAACAAATAGGATTCATCACTTCATGAAGGCTTTTTTGCAAATATATTGAGAAGATAGTTTGGTATCTAACTTGGTTATAGTTGGCTGAAAGTAGAAACACCAAAATTGTTGAAATGTGTTTCTAGATATTCCTCAATGTCCCGGCTATTCACTGCAGTCAAATAATTAGCGAATCTTTGAGAGATATTTATGTAATGAGTTTGTTTCTCTAAATGAGAGGCAAGCAGAGTCAAAGGCTGAGCCTCAACCAGCGAAGTGTTCTTTTGTTCAAATCAATATATATGGTAGACTTCTCGAAGCCACCCAACTTGTTTCCTGTCCCAGTCTCCTTCACTCTATTAGAGTATCCTCGTATCATCCCTCAATTTCATTGCCGGATGATGATTTGGCCGTTAAGTCTAGGTTCTCTATATAAAGTATTGTAATTTTTATTTATTTTCAGATTATTGAATATATTGATTTGAGATTTAAGTTTCGTGTTACTGTATGTGTTTCTCTACCGATTTTCTGCGTCGATTGATACTTTTATTCTTGTCCCACATCACTTGGGAATTAGAAACCTCCTTCAATCTCCATGCGTTCAAATTATGCTTCGCCTCTCTACTTCAAATTTCTCTCCACTTATTGTTTTCTTTTATAGGTAATTTCGGCATTGGAACCAGTGACCTTGAGTTATTCCTCAAGAACTCTGCCATTTTTCCCAGCTGTTGGAGGTTTTGTCCTCCACTTTTCTTCTTACAGTTTAAATTTGTTATTTTGCTTTAGTTTGTCTTGTGAAGTTTTGTCTATATCTGGAAAAAAGAAAACAAAAAAAGAAAAGAAAAGAAAAGAGAAGAAAAAGAAGTTGCGCCTCTAAGGATTTCATGGTTATAAAAGTCATAGTATTAGCAAAACTCTCTACTTCTCAAGAAAATAATTAGCAGGATATTTTTGTCAAAACTCCTAAATCACTTCTCTTAAAGCCAAACGCAGATATATTGTATTCTAGAAGTGAAATGCTAATACTTATAAACTTCAAAGGACAAAACTAGATAGAAGCTAATGAGCACCTACTGCTGGAGTTACTATGGGTCGTACAGCTGGTTTTGGTTGGGCAGTATTGAGCTGGTTCTAGAAGAGTTAGAACCATTGATGAAACTCCTAGTCCTTCCAGATGACCAAGTACACTTTTTTTTTTTCAATAGTTCTTCATGGATTCATAAGCACTAACAAAAAAGTTGGACGCGTTGATGATAAAGAACTGTGAAAAAACATCAGTTGTATTTGTTAAGTACTTTTTGTTTGATAATTGTGTCTTTAAACTCTGCTTTCATTCTTATAATGAATATTTATTCTATTGTAGTTCATAAAACTAGTTTATGTATATACATATAGAGATTTGTAATAACTTGGTTGAATCATGATCCAGTAAAAGCCTAAAATAAATAACAACAAAATTTGAGGACAAATGGGATCTGCAGAAGCCTTACAAGCTGCTAAGGTGTATCGCCACCTTCTCAAAGCTGTGAAGAAACACATTGGAACTGAAGAGCACAAAATCCATTTCACAGACTTTATAAAACAAGAGTTTCAAAAGAGCCGTCAACAATTTGACCCCTCTTTCATTCAACAGAAAGCAAAGCTTGCACGTGACTTCACCTTTCTTCTTAACAGTGTCCACCATCACAAGGTATACCATGTTTACACTTGTTTGTGTTCGTGTATACATGGGTGTTTATTTTTGTTGTTTGAAGAGGTATCATTTTGTTCAAGTGTTATGAGATGCATTACCCTCTTGACTAGATCTCTGTGCAGCCTGATTAAAAGGATCTGAACATGGATTACTAAACTAAAATTGACTTTCTGGGGATATTTATTATGTAAAATTTGAATTATGCTACTTCATTTAGTCTTGTTCTGTCTAGATATGACATAAATGTGCCCTCTATCAAACTGAATGAATTGCAGTGAAATAAGTAAAAAACAGAGCTCTGCCATTTAGGACTAGCAGGTCCATTCGAACAACTTGATGTGTCTTCATAAAGTAATAATTTTTCAAAGCCATCACAGTAAAAAATGCTTTACAAAAGAATGTTTACTATGAAAGATGACGCAACTTATTTATGGTTTTGGAATAATGACCATTTCTTTTCTCAGTATATATTTCTTAATTCTTATTGAATTCATTATATTGATTTCACTGTATAGTTTCACATTGCTCCTTCCCGAGTTAAATGCTGAAGCCATGTAATCCCATTGTTCTCAGTAAGGGACGTGCCACAATTAATTCTCTAGTACATTGATTGTATCATATAGTTGTTATAATATTAATGCTAATCCATTTTCAGTTCTGACTTTGGTTTGCCTGTGGTTTTGTAGGACTTGCTTTTCTCTTACAACATTGCAGTGGATAGATCAGATGAAATGAAAAAAGTACTTCGGAAATCTGCTGCAAGTGTGGGTCTACAACTTCCTGATGTCTATCAACCTTGATCATCGGTAGGTTTAAGTTTTTCATCTTAATTTTTTTTTACGACTTGTCCTTAGGGTGCTCAAATGTGCGTCTTTCAAGCTTGTTTTTGTACTTGTGAACAGTTTTCGGCTGGAGGATGGAATATCTGGGAGTTTGGTTGTGAACCCCAATTAGGAAAAGAAGTATTGTTGTGAAATTGAATTGGCCTGGCTAGAGGGTTTAGATGATAAGATTATGTTAAAATTTTGACCAGCTAGTCAAAATACTTTCTAATTGCTGCTATATATCTGTTCATGATAATTTATCTTTTAAAAGGCATTTAACATATGCAAAACATTTGGATGGCTGGGGAAAAGTAGCATATTGTTTCATCTTTTGCAATCTGGCATGCACTTGATACAACCTTTGGATGGTTGGAATGATGCAGATCAAATCAAGAGAATAATTAAAATTATATTATTATTTAGAGAGAAAGTAATTGTAATTGTAATTATTAATTATCTTTCAATTATATTAGGTTGATTATTCTGGAGTCTTTACTTATAGTAGCTAATACTTAGGAACTTGTTTGCTTCTTAAATTAGAGGTTTAGTTGGTCTCCCAGCACTAGAATCTTGAACATGTCAGGTCAAGTACCTCTCTTGGATTTATTCTTTATACCCTCTTCTCAAGATTTTTGCAGATGCTAGTAAGGGTATAAACGAACCGAGTCAATTCCAGTATTGAATTGCTCAGATTTAGTTCACAAAATTTATCGAGTATAAAGTAATGTTTGATTGAGGCTCATTTAACTACCGAGTCGAGCACAATTCCGAATCGAGTCCGAGCAGTTTGAATTTTTCGAATGAATATGATCCGAGTATAATTGAAACTTACAATTTGAGGAGGTTCGAGTAATTTATCGACTTTAAAATTTGCTCATATTTGACTTATTTATATTTCGAGTCGAGCTAGAATTGAACTTTTAGTCGAGCGAGTCTGTTTGCTCATTTTACAGCCTTAGTTGCTAGACACTATTAGGCGAACTGACATATCCCTTGGTCTAATGCTATTAGGTAAACTGACATATGATCCCTCGGTCTAATGTTAGAAGAAGGATAACCATTTTGATGATGCCCCAATCCTCTCGCTAACAAGCTGGGCATGACAGTTCATTTCTTGCTATTTTGGTGAATCTATACATCTTATGGATATGTTGGAGGAATTTCATTCAATTGTGTTATCAAATTCCCGATGACCTATAATCTATTTTGTACCATGAAAGATTTTTTTTTTTGGATATGTTAAAAAAAACCTGCAAGTAAGTAGGCATAACTATAAGGGTTAACATAAATTGAAGTGAAAGTTAGTCACCTGAATAAAACTGAAAGAAGCCTTGTACCTCCAGTATTTTAGCTCAAGTCAACAATATTAGCATTGTTCCCATATAGGGATGATGGTGAATAACTTGTCTGTAGATTTAGCTTTTTTACTAGAATATAGTCCATGAATTAGAGTATTTTTTACCTGACGAGAGCTTGGTTATTAGCCCACCCCCATGCTAAATAATACCAGCAATTTACTTTTCATAATTTGACTCCTAGACAGGATTCACTTTGTATAAACATGCTTACTATTCTGAAAGATAAGAATACTTTTAGTATGATATTAATACATCTTTTGTAGTCAGTTGCAGCCATTGGATCTCATGGCTGATGATAAGCTGTTAGACTTGTGGATAGTGGATGAACTGAAGATGATAACACTTGAGAATGTGGTTGAAATGATTTTTAATTTTAAGCATTTTTCTTTCAAATGGCTCATAATTTGATGAATGGATTAAGGTTTTGTTGCAGCTTAATTCTCTTCCAGATTTATATTTACTATGAATATTTGAAAATGAGAAATGAGGATGGTGGTTTATTTCAAAATACAGACGTTTGAATTCCACGAAATTGTCATGCCCTTGTCCATATGTAAGTTTATATATTTTTTTTTGTTTAGGGAATTGATATTTTTATGTTTTTTCTCACATAAATAGTGATCAAATTTTACCTTCGTGTCAGATTGATTTATGTGAAAATATTATTTTAACATGTAACAAAGTGTTGTTTGGTCATCTAGTGCTACTTTTGTGGACCAACACAGGAGTATGATAACTTTATGGAATCGGTAACATGAATAAGCTTTAGAACTCAAGCATGATAATAGAAGAGGAGGATACTGATTTAGGTTTTACTAGTTAATGTTGTAACTTACTTTTTGAAATTTTAAAGTTTAAAATTGATATAAAATTTTCAAAATTTGTAAACAACAAATATATTAATCAATAGTGATTTTTAATTAATTTTTAGTACTTATAGTTGTTTGTACAAATAATTTATCATCATCTATTTTGAATTTAAAATTTTGCAAATTAATTTAATAGGTAAAAGTGTATAGTGCATCTTAAGTCAAATTGTAATCGCCTTACACATTTGAGTAATTTTTTTATATATTTATTTTATAGTCCTATTATATATTACGATAAATTAACGTTAAATTATAATTATAAAATTTATTAATATATGAAATTGATAGGAATTATAAAAGAATTTAATTTATTACACATTTTTTTCTAAAAAATTACTAATAATATTTGTGGGTAAGGAAATCGTACAGAGAAGAACATGTAAACAATTACCCTAGTAACACATGTGTGCTTAAGGTTGAAAGAAAATTCGTAAATCTCAAGTGTCCCTTCCTCAATGGAATGGAAAGAGTATTTATAGGTTTCCTGGAAAGTGACCACGTGTCTGTCACGTGACCTCAAGAAAAATTTCAAAAATACCCTTAATTATCAGAGTAATGCCTCAGATTGTCCTTTCTTTCATCGTCCTTTCTTTCTAGCCATCAATCCAATCACTCATTCAAATTTTAAAATGAGCTGCCTCCATAAGTCTTCTGCCTTGGGACTTATGGAGGCCCCTCCTAAGTCTCATACTTCAAAGTTCTTGTTGCTCAAACTATGTTTTCCTGCTCTTCTTTTTTTATCTGAGAATCTCGTCGTCGAAAAACTTCGGAGGAACTCAGCACTGGACACGAGAGGTTGCACCCTAGGGGGCGAACCCTAGGGTAGTCGAACCCTAGGGACTAAACCCTATGTTTGTGCTTCCTTCAGTTATATATCTTCGCTTGTCTCGACTTTTCTTAGTCGATTTTCATCATTTTCTTTTGATTTCTAATTATGTGAGAAACTCTTCTTGTCATGGAGATTCAAAGGTCAATCATTACTTGGCGTTTCACAAGATCTTAGTTTCTTTCTGTGGTTTGGGCTCATTATTTTGTCATCGCATAGATCAAAACTCATCTTGCACGCAAATCAAGAAAATGAAGCAGTGTGAACCCTAGGGGGCTGAACCCTAAGGTGCCTAGGGGCTACTTTTGCTTCTTTTGTTCATCTTTTGTCCATTTTTCTTGTTTCATTCCAGTAGTTCAAACCAAGTCTAGTCGGAGAAGAGAGTGATTGAACTTTTCCTTAAGGAGGGCCCACCTTGATGTGGTTGAACCCTAGGGGGGCAAAGCCTTAGGATTTTCCCTTTTTGCTCATTTAATGCTTTATTTATTAATTATGATTTTGTTCATTCATTTGTAACTTTTTCGTCATTTCATTTGATTTATTTAGGTCATACTGCTTGACAATTTAAGTTGAAACCCATATAGTTAACCAAAACCACTTGATTTTATTGAGTTGGTTAACTACTTTTTATGTTATGGGTTGGTTTGATTTTGAACCCATATTATGAATTAAAAACATGGGTCGAAACTAGTTTAACTAGTTTTGAACCATATTAATCTAACACATTAATCAATAATAAAGAAAAGGCGAGTAAGGTAGGTGAATTTTAGAGAGAGAATAAAATATTTTATATTACCAAAAATAACCTTGTAAAATAAATAATATGACAATTTTGTCCATAATTAAATCAATAATAAGGATGGAAAATTAATATAGTGAATTAACGACACCCCCAAAGCTTGTTAGGCCAACTGCAGAGATATCCACCTGGAGCATACATCAATAACTGTAAGATAACTAGACTTTCATATTCATTACTCCAATCCAAACGTAGCATATGTATTTCCAGTGGCGGATCTATGAAGGGGTTGTATAGGCAATTGTCCCTGTTGATTTTTTTTTTTAAAGTATAAAGGTAAGGGCAGATATGTAAGTTAATAAACTCAAGGGGACAGATTAATGGAAGAGTTAAATTTAGAGGAGACAAGTATATATATACACACACACACACACATAGGTACCAAGTGATAACTTATAATTATATTTTGTTGTTATTTGTGTATCTGGTTATAAATGTATATACATATGTATCAAACTCTCATTTTTAATCGTTTTAATAATGGTTATCATTTAATTAAGGCATTGATATTTTCACACAAGCAAAATTTTATATTTTAACATGTTTCTTCTCACATAAGTGGGGAACATTTACTATTCATATGAGACAGATCTTGTGGAACTATAACTTTTACTTATGGAATGACTTTTAATTTTTTTGCCGATTTAATCTTTGGTCATATAATTCTTTTCATTTAAATATTTAAAGTTATGTTTTGTTGTTTCTTTTTTCTTTGACAAGTTGAAGTTTACAAGACCAACTTTGTGTCGAAGAAAATTATGACAACGAAGAGAGGACTTAACATGTCAAAGGTACAAAGTTTTTATAGCTTAATTTTTTTACCTCTTTACTTGTATTAATGATTAAATATTTTGGGTACTAGGCCTTTAGGACACCTACATTTGTTTTGATTACAAGCATTGTAGGTTTTGTTACTCGACATATTTAGTTGTGGGATATTATACAATTGGTTATTTATATAATATAATGTTTTATTTGATGTTGATTACAAAATAATAAATATTTTAATTTGCAATGATTTTATTATTTAATATAAGCATTGTCGAAGAAGTTTCTTCTCGATAAATTATAAAAAATCACAATATGTAATTGGCGAAGAAAATCCAACATTTCTAAAGTAAATATGTTCTTCACAAATTGTTATTTATGAAGGAAGACATTTTTACTAGTTATTTCAAAATGTTAATTGTGAGGAAATCATCTCCTCGCCAAACAAAAATAATCTTTTACAATATATAATTTTTGAAGAACATATTTTTCACAATATATTTTTCACAAAAAATATTTAGTCACTAACTTAACGAATGATACTTTTAGTGTAGAGCTCTAATGCGAGGAATTGCGCGAAGAAAAGTTTTTTTTACAATAAATCTCGTGAATAATATACTATTTCTTGTGAAGGATTTGTCCTTCATTGCCGACTCTCTTTTTTGTAGTGAAAATCTGCCCTTGTTGACAAATATTTCTAGATCCTCCCCTGAGTATTTGCAGAAGTTTTCACATCTAATAGTCAAGGGTCTGGGTGCTTAGTAAGGGTGTAAACGAATCGAGTCGAACCAAGTATTGAGTTGCTCAAACTTGGTTCACAAAATTTATTGAGCATAAAATAAAGTTTGATTGAGGCTCATTTAGCTTCCGAGTTGAGCACGATTCCGAATTGAGCCCGATTCCGAGCCGAGCTTGAGCAATTTGAATTTTTTGAACGAATATATATGATCCAAGTATCAATAGAAAATTACAATTTGAGGAGGTTCGAGTAATTTATCGAACTTTAAAATGTGTTCATATTTGACTCATTTATATTTCGAGTCGAGCTCGAATCGAACTTTTAGTCGACCGAATACGAATCGAACCCGAACTGTTTGCTCATTTTACAGCCTTAGTGCTTAGTTATAATCTTGATTTGTTTTAGACCAAAATTTTTACCTTAGGGGCTGTTTGTTTAGCACTGAATGACTGAATTGTTGAATCGGTCAGCCATTCAAACGATTTGGGCTGAATGGTTTAGAGCCATTCAAACGATTTGGGCTTGAATGGTTTAGTGTCATTTTATTGGCCGAATGGCGGCTGAATGATGGCTGGATTAGGTAATTTATTTTACAATATTAACTATTATATTAAGGGGATAAATCAATTTAATACCTGTATTGGGACATGACTTACAATTTGGTACCCGAAGTGAAAAAAATTACAAACCGGTGATTGTACTAGAAAAATGTTATACTCCGTTAAACATTAGGGACACGAATTACAATTTGGTACCCGAAGTGAAAAAAGTTACAAACTGGTGATTGTACTCGAAAAATGTTACACTCCGTTAAACAGTATGGTTTCATCTTTATTCTGTTTGAAAATTAGGGTTCTCTTCTTCTGTCATTCTTCTTGTCTCGATTCTCCATTGATTACTGGTTCTCATATATTTATTAAAGGGTTTTCAGTGTTTAATTGAAAGGATGAGCTCGTCTTAGAGTGGAATCGTAAATAAAATCGGGAAAGAAGATTGTAGTTCATGCAACAAAAATGAATGGATTACACCAGAGTTCCCAAGTCGGTGCCACTGTGGAGCAACAGTGCGAATGTGGGAGGCAAGAAAAGATGGAACAAAACATCGAGGACATTCTTCGCGTCGACTTCGCTTCTCTCTCTGTATGTTTGTCTCTCCCGTTGGATCAATTTTAACGATTATTTAAAAATTGGAAAGTACAAGCACCCGATTACAAAAAATTTTGAGTTCAATTACTAGTTTGTAACTTTTTTCACTTCAGGTACCAAATTGTAAGTTGTGTCCCTAATGTTTAACGGAGTGTAACATTTTTCGAGTACAATCACCTGTTTGTAACTTTTTTCACTTCGGATATCAACTTGTAAGTCGTGTCCCAGTACAGGTACCAAAAATTGATTTATCCCTTATATTAAGTAATATTAAATAAATTTACAACAATTTTAATTTGAATTTTTTTCGGATGAGTAAAATAATAAAAAATTGTTATTCAGATGTTTCAAATATGTCAATTATTAAACAATTTTTTCCATTCAGATTCAAATTCATTCAATTTTTATCAAACACTCCCTTAGTGGTAAAAGGTGGTCTCTTCCTTTATTATGTAAAATCACATATTTGAGTTTACCTCTCATTAAAAAGCCAGAATTCAGTCGGCCCCACAAAAGATTAAATGAGTTTCTCCTAGATTCTCCCTAGTCTCAAATTGAATTTTAATAGTATATGTTCTCAAAAAAACAAGAAAAAAAGACAGAGAAAGATTTGTGTTCACTTCCAAAGGTGATTCAGTTGAAATAATATTGTGTACACTAGAAAGACAAAGTTTTAAGCCAAGGTATACCATGTAAGTTCATATAGATACTCTCAATGTACATGTACTAAACAACAACATTTGTTCTATATATCAATCCATTATTGATAGGGAATTATTTTTTGATAAATCTATACGAGGTATTGTTTGGTTCATTAACTGCTGAGCAACAACATGCATAGTTGGCCTTGCTAATGGATTTGACTTTAGACATGCTCTGGCAAGTTTTACAATGGAAATCACTTCCTCAGGTTCGACAGAGAGAGGTGATAGTCGTTCATCCACGACATCTCTGAGCTGTATGTCTTCAGCCGATCGAGACAATAGAAAAGTAACCAAATCACTTGAATGTTTCCCTTTGATCACTTCCAATGCTAATACTCCAAAACTATACACATCACACTTCTCAGTTATCTTCATCGTGTAACCGAGCTCTACAAAAAGAATGAGATCATGTTTCTGTGCCAGATCATCAAATTTAAATAGAAAGAAACCACATATAAATGTGTGTGTGTGTGTGTGTATATATATATATATATATATATATATATATATGTATATACACACACACAATTCGAGGGAATGTTCCATAGCAAATGTTTGCTAAGTTACTATTTGGTTAAACACATCTTTGGCCATCTATAAGAAAAATATAAGGCTATGATTTTTAAAACAAAAGTGTTATCTGTTACTAATAGTGGCAGAAGAGCAAAAAACATTTAACTCTAGCCGTCCATTTCTACTATATATGAACAGACTGAGATAAGTTTATCCAAATATAGTGATATAACAAATATATATATGTGTGTGTGTTTATGTGTGTGCGCGCATATTACCTGGTGCAATATATCCATATGTGCCTGCAAGCGTGCTCCAATTTGATGAGTCTAGCTTTAGAATCTTGGCAGTCCCAAAATCTGAAATGCGAGCTTCATAGTCTGAATCAAGAAGGATGTTTTTGCTTGATATGTCTCGGTGAACAATTGGAGGTGCGCAATCATGGTGCATGTAAGACAATGCATGAGCCACACTATTAATAATTTTCACCCTCTTGTGCCAATCCAGTTTCTTAGCAGTTTCTTCTTTGCTCAATACCAATTCCAAACTCCCCATTTCAAGGTACTCATAAACCAAAAATGAGTGTCAAGCATGTGAACAAAATCCATAAAGTTTTACAATGTTTCGATGCCTTATCTCTGTCAGTGCCCTTACCTCATTGATAAAACTTTTGCGGTCAGCCATTTCATATGATGAGTGAAACTTCTTCACAGCTAGTACAATTCCTGATTGCAGCTTTGCTTTGTAAACATTTCCAAACCCTCCCTTCCCAATGCAGTATGCATCATCAAATTCCTTTGTGGCTTTTATGATTTCGCCATATTTTGCTCTTCCGTCGAAAGTGGATATTGTAAATAGATCTTCATTTTCATCTTCTTGACCGACCAGTATTTTGCTCCTTCTACGTTCATAAAAAATGAAGAACCCAATGAATGCACAAAGAAGTAGAAATGCTCCCAACAGAGGCAGCGAAATAAGAAGAGCTAACTTGTGGATCTTCTTCGGACTCTCTTTGTCCAACCAGGAAGAATTTTTACAAAGTTGTAAGCCAGTAATATTTCCACACAGACCTTTATTCCCCTGAAATGCCTCAATAGAAGCATTCATAAATGCTTTGCTGTTGGGGACTGAGCCTTCCAACTCGTTGTAGGATACATCAATATACGACAAGCCATGCATATCTTCAAAGCTTTTTGGAATGTAATCAGAGAGTTTATTATGGGAAAGATTCAGCTTCTCCAAACTCTGCAAACTCTTGAACTGTGATGGTATTTTCCCTATCAACATATTATGGCTCAAATCAAGCAACGATAGGCGACTTAACTTTCCCATTTGAATGGGAATTTCCTTACTCAGCAAGTTGTTACTCAAGTTCAAGTGATAAAGCTGCAACCAATTCTCGAATCCCCTTGTAATTGACCCACTCAGTCTGTTCGTCGACAGGTCAAGAAACAAAAGTTTGCTAAGTGACCCAAGCTCTTGAGGTATAGTGCCAGAGAGTTGGTTATCGTTCAAAACCAGATTCAACATATTAGTCAAATTTTCAAATTCCCTTGGAATCTCCCCCACTAAATGATTTGAAGAAATATCAAGTTTTCCTAGCAGGGTGATATTTCCAAACTCCGGTGGAATACTACCGGTGATGTTGTTTCCAGCAATTTGCAGTGTCGTCAATTTCTTGCACTTGGCCCAGTTGTCAGAAAGCTGCCCGTAAAATTTGTTATAGTTGAGACCAAAAATTTCAGATATATTTCCAGTAAGCTGGTTTCCTTCGAGGTGGACTCTGGTTAAGCTTGAACAGTTTTTCAAGCTTAAGGGGATTGAACCGATGAAATGATTATCGTTTACAGTAAGGTTCTCAAGTTTACCACCACGGCAAATCTGTTCTGGCAAATAGCCAGATAACTGATTTTCGTCCAGTTGCACAACAACCAAGTTTAGAGATTCCAGATCATGAGGAATGGGGCCAGAAAGTTGATTGCTACGGAGAAATAAATATTCCAACATGCTCAGATTACCAAGTGAGCCAGGAATTGAACCACTGAGATTATTTTCACTCAGTTCTAGATCATTAAGAGACTGTAAGTTTCCAAATTCACTAGGAATTGAGCCCGAAAGGTTATTTCTATAGAGATGCAAGAGAGTTAGAGAGGTCAGATCACCCAAGGATTTTGGGATTGATCCCGAAAGATTGTTTGTGTGAAGACTTAGACTCTGAAGAGATTTCAGCTTTCCAAGTTCTGGTAGGATGGAACCAGAAAGTTGGTTTTGGAATATGTGCAAATAAGTAATATTAGTCAAGTTTCCAAAACTAGACGGAATGGGACCAGTTAAAAGGTTGGTGTCCATGTAAAGCTCAACAAGATTGAAGAGATTTCCGAATTCAAAAGGGATATAGCCAGAAAGTTCATTTTCATAGAGATAAAGATGGGCCAAGTTGCTTAGATTGCCAATAGAAGCTGGAATTGGACCTTCAAGTTTGTTGGTATACAAAGCAAGCCCATAAAGAGACTTCAAGTTACCTATCTCTTCAGGAATTGAACCATTCAACATATTATGAGCCAAGTGGAGGGTCCCAAGATTTGTTAGCAACCCAATTTCAGGTGGGATTATTCCATAAAATTGATTGCTAGACAAATCAAGATAGGTTAGTTTGGAAAGATAACCAATTTGAGGTGGAATGGTGCCATAAAACTTGTTGATGGCAAAATCCATAAATGTAAGATTTGGGAGTGATAAGAAGGGGAAACCATAAAGCTTACCTTTGACACTTGACGAAGTGAGGTTCAAGCCATTTACGCTTCCATTGTTACACGAAACTCCGAACCAAGCACACGGGGAAGTATTCGTGGCGTTGTTGGGAAGAAGCTTCCATGTAAATAATATAGAGTTATTTTGGTTTTTGAAAGGTAGCTGTTAACGCTTAAGCCACGGGCCAGCGTCAATCACGTAATTCACGCACTAACTCGCAGACAAAAGAATGGATCACACGTACGAAGCTTGACGGCTTATGCCACGGGGATAACTCAGGTGTGAGAATGAAGTCTGATAATTCTGAGGTTTAATAAATGGAGGATAAGTATTTAGTGCTCAAAATAGGTATTACCTCATAATGATAACTAGGCCTTATATTTATAGTACTCACCACCTTAGAATCCTTCTCCCAATCGGATTAGGACTCCTAGTATATGGTAATTACCATAACTTGGGTCCAACGCCATCTCTTTAAAAGGTGAAAAGTAGAGTCCAATCTCATCACCACCTTCGAGTTACCTTATACGCATATGAATAGGTACCGGACTCAGACGCAGGAGAGAGCTTCAATCGTGCAGAGCCCAAACGGTCCTATATCTAACCTCGGGCTTCTACCAAAGAACTCAAGACCAGGCCTCGACCATCACAAGACTGTGTTCGGCTTATGGTCCCGAGGGCTCAAATGTCAATTCAACACCTCCAACACCTTCATGGGCTTAGGCTGCCCACCTGGCCTCTCAAATTTCTTACGGTATTGAATCTTCTACCAATGGAGGGTCAGAAACGCTCCCGAACATTTGCCCCGTCTCTAATCATAACATATTTATGATTGGAGACTTGAAAGGTCGAGACTCGAAGCAGCCACGACAGATAATGATGAACCGTCTGTGGAAGCCGATCGGTCACTTCTTGATATTTGAAACGTTGACGCCTTTTCACGCTGGGCCCACCTCAGATTTAATAGCCGCCTTGGGGTTCCGTGTCGTACTCCTTATAAAAACTCCCCTTCCCCCCTCATTATCACTTTTACTGACTCCTTGCTTTCAAATTCTCCGGCAAGGCGATTTCCGGCAAGCTTATCTCTTACCCAATCTGCACCATTTTCCTCAACTGTACTGTCATTTGAGTGTTATTTTTGCTTATCTCCCCTCCAAAACTTCTTATTTGCATCACATTCTTTTCAAATGGCCAAATCCAGCACTATTCCGGCCACTGAGCCTATCACCGCTACCTCCACCGTCACCACCGACGACCTTCTAGAGGTCGTACTGCAGGATGCCCCTGCCGACACCACTCCTTCGATCCTGCCTAGTCCGGTAGACGCCGAGGCTAGGATTCAAAATGCATACTATTCCTCGGAGGAGTTTTCTCACCTTCATACTCCTTTCACCATCACCCCCTCACAGATTTCTGACATCCGGTCCATTTTTAAGATTCCTGAAGAATACCAACTTCGAGTGCCTATGCCCGATGAGAAGATGTTTTGGCGTCCCGAGGGCGAGTGGGTGGCCGTCCCCCTGTACGTTCTAAAGTACGGGGTTCGGTTCCCACTTCACGATTTCATTTCTTCCTTCTTGAGCTTTGTGGGAGTCGGGTTCAAGGCACTGTCATTGCAACGCCAGTACATCCACTTAGTCTCTTTCATAGCCGCTCGCCAAGAGGTGGGTCTCAATCCTGCTCGATCTATTCTTTGCCTGTTTCATCGTTAGTGGTTGAAAGAGCGGTCTTCTAAGAACTCAATAAACGCCTAACCGCACCGTCTCCGATCAAGACCCTTTAAGCAACAAGGGTGGCATGAAAAAGTGGTTTTTGCCAAGGAACCGACCTCCAACTCCTTCCCCTGGGCCCATCCGGTAGGCAGTGGCGAAGATTTCAAAGTTTCGAAGAGGGCCGAGCCGATGCCTTCAAGACGCTCTACAAGCAAATGGCAAAGGACCCAATGGAATCTGGGCTTCGATGAACGAAGCTTTGGTTGTACAAACACTGTTTGTGAGTATCCTTCGCATTTTTCATTATTTTCCTCCTATTTTCTCGAAACTTTCCATGTCTTAACCCATTTGTCCCCGTCATTGACCATTTTCAAGCCGTAGAGGCGTTGTCGACGCCTTCATCCTCGCCACCGTCACCCGGGTTCATCCGACCCCCAATGACCGACGATGATCTCTCGAGGAGGATACTGATCCCCGATCAACGAACTGTCGATGGGGTCCACTTCGGGGCCCGAGCCCCCGACCACACAAAGAGGGGCGCTGAAGATGAGCCGCACGGAGAAGGCGGCTTAACTGAAAAAGTCCAAGAAGCCCTCCAAGCCGACCATCAAAGCGCCTACAAAAGTCGCTTCGCGCCTTCGCCAAGCCGACTCTTCTCCCGCCCCCTCCGTCAACAGAGGCGGTCGAGGATTCGGAGGACATCAAGAGGTTCCTCCGAACCCCGATCAAAAGGTCTCGGTTGTCGGAAGGTTCCGATCACCGAAGACGGGAGAGATGGTGGTCCCGATCTGGACCGATTCGCTGCTCCTTCTTCTTCCCGGCCCCGGCTCTTCTCTGGGATCACTAACCACTGTCAGCCCAAGAGCCCATCGAGGTCTTCCTTTTACCCTCTTCGATCACTTCAAACTTCTGGTGACGATGACCGGTTTAAAGGGTACTCTCGACCGCGTTCTTGGTGGCCTATGTTCGAGCTCAGACCCATGTAATTCCCTTTGTCAATCTGATTGCTGCCATTAACTTTGACCTTTCCTTCTTGTACTGATGTATGTGTTTACTGCAGGCCAACGCTATACTCGCCCGAGCCATCCCTTCCCTCGCCCGATCCACAAAGAAAGAAGTTCAGCTTGGGACGGAGGTGGAGTTCTTTGGAGGTGAAGTTCTGGTCTGTGATCGAGACTGAAGAAGGAATGGGATTCTCATGCTGAGACCCGACGCCAGGCGGCCCGAGCGGAGGGCCAGGTCGAAGAGCTGGAGCATAAATAACGGTTTTCTTGGCGAGAGAGAGGGTCGTCTGCTCCAAGATGTCAAGGATCGGAGAGCGCTATCGACAAGATACACACAAGTTCTCCGAGATGCACGCACAAGATGATGTTTTTGATCAAGGAGAACAACACCTTGACTGCTACTGTCAACGCCTTTCCCGAGAAGATAATCGAAGCCAGACAGCAAGCCATCGCCGAGTATGAGGAATCTGAAGCCTTGAACGATAAGGTCATAGCCCAATTTGGTGAAGGGTATGAGACTCATCGGGAAAAGGCTAAAGCAAAGTTGATGGCTGTTGGGCTTGATGTCTCCATCCTTGACTCTTCGGATGACGAGTCTGACGCTGAAGATGACCCTCCTGCCGAGTAGATATGTAGGATTTGTAATAAAGAAAATTTTCCTTCTTCTTTTTTTTTTTTTTTTTGTACTTAGCCCGAATCGTAAGCGACCGGGTTTGCAAAGTAGAAATTTTCTAAGTATAAATAAGATATACTCTTTGCCCATGAATGCTTATTGTCAGTTTCACTTATGACTGATCTCGATCAGTTATGTCCACCCGAACCTTCTGGTCGGATTGTCCTTAGGGTTTATCTGATTTTAGAGGGTCAAGCGATTATACCTTAAGACTTATCTCGATCGGTGGTGTCCGCTCGAACCTCTTGATCGGATAGTGCTTTCGAGATCGTACTTTAAGCATTTATTAAACTCTTGGTCGATTATGTTTGGGACTTATCTCGATCATGGAGTTTTTTTCAAGCTCTTGATCGGATAGTGCTCAAGCATGTCTGTTCAAGTAGTAACGAAATATATGAATATAGATGAGGTTAAACATTGACAGGAATGGGAACTTTCATTTATATCATTTAAATTGAAACGATTACATGGATAAAAACAAGAACGACATAACTATTACTGGTAAAATTTTCTAAGTCTTCCAAAGATGCCATGTATTCTTTACCTCTCCGAACCGTCCATTCTTTCTGCGGCCTAGTGGGTTCCTCGGCTTCGCACTCCTACCACCTCATAAGGCCCCTCCCGGTTGGGCATTAGCTTGCCAAAGTGTTTTGGGGGTTGATGCCTCAGACTCTCAGGAGGACTAAATCTCCTATTGCAAACCTCCTTATCTTCACCTTCTGATTATAGTGTCGGGCTTTTCGTCGATATATTGCCAACCTCATCATGGCGGAATCCCGAACTTCATCTAACAAATCTAAATTTGTTCTCAAACCCTCGTCGTTATATAGCTCTTTTGTATTGGCCGACTCAAGAGTTGGAGATCCGATCTCAACAGAATGAGTGCATCGGCCCCGTATGCCAACCCGAATGGGGAGTCTCCGATTTGTAGTCCTTGGGGTAGTTCGATCGCCCACAAAAGCAGATATAGATTCTTCTGCCACCAAACCCTTTAATGCATCTAATCTGCGTTTAATCCCATTGAGTAGGGTTCGATTGGTCACTTCCACTGGCCGTTTGATCGAGGATGGGCAATCAAGTCTTGCGATCTTTGGATCCCTAATTCTTTCAAAAAGCCTTCAAACTTAGATCCCACAACCTGCTCCGCCATTGTCTCGAGACCATCGCCATCGGGATACCGAACCCAGACTACCCTTCTTTAAAAAACTTCAAACACTCCTGTTCGGTGATCTTTTGCAGTGGTTTGGCTTCGACCCACTTCGTCATGTAATCAATAGCCACGATCACAAAGCTAACTTGTCCCTTAGCTTTTGGCAGAGGCCCCAGAATGTCGATTCCCCACACAGCAAAGGGGATCGGGGACAAGACGGAATATAGTTCCTTGGGGGGTTGGTGCGGGATATTACTGTTCAGCTGGCACTTGGGACACCTCCTAACTAATTCCTTTACTTGATTAGTAGATAGTCACCAAGAATACCTCGCCTCAAAATCTTATGCGCATGATGACTTTGCTCCCATGTGATCCCCACAGATTCCCTCACGCATCTCCAAGCGTGTAATACGCCTTTGAAGGAGTCAACATTTGAGCGTTGGAGAGCTAAAGGCCCTTCTTCAGATAGATCTCCATCTATGAGGGTGAAGTTCGAAATTGATTGATTTGCTTCGGTTAGGATTCGATCCGAAGGAGGGTCCCATCGGCCAAGTATGAGATATAAGGTGTGAGCAAGAATTGAGCCGGTCCAAAGCCAAGATTTACATCTTTGGGACACCGGGTTTTCGAGAACCTCCAAGTACATCGATCCATTGAAAGAGCTTGCTTGATTGTTGCCACCTTGCAAGGCATCTGCTATCGTATTCTCCTAATGGTCCACCCCGACAAATATGTATGAAGTGAAGTACATAAGCTTATCCTTTAGCTCACCCAAATATTTGGTCATCCTTGTCCCCAAGCCAGATTACCGATAATCGCTTGACCACCATTTGTGAATCATTGTAGATGATCAACCGTTGTCAGATTTCTAAGCTTTCGCCAATCGTATCCTCGCTAAGATGGCCTCTACATACCGCTTCGTTATTTGTGGCCTTGAAACCAAACCGAATAGCTTGTTGACCTTGAACCCTTCGGGGCTTGTTAGGATGACCTCGCTCCATCGACATCCATAGTTGACGATCCGCCCACGATAGAGTCCATGAGGTCCGGATTGGTTGTGTTTTGGCTACTATATTCGCTTCTCCGGTTCGGTGAAAGAACACTCAACCACGAAGTCGACCAATGTACGCCTTTGATTGCCGTTTCGGGGACGATACTCCATAACAAATTGTGTCAATTCCATTGCCCAAGCTATTAACCGACACGATATACTTGAGCTTGTGCAAAATCTTCTTCAAAGGTTGGTCGGTGTAGACCACTATCAACCAAATTTCGGAAATAGTGCCTGAGTTTCCTGCTAGCAATTATGAGGGCGTAAGCAAATTTTTCCAGGTTCGGGTATCTCGTTTCTGCGTCTCGGAGAACATGGCTGACATAGTACACCAGGAATTGCTTATCTCCCTCATCCCTTACTAGTGCCGCCCTTTATCGCCATCCAGCTCATGACCAAATATAAGTATAAAGGTTTTGTGGGGATCGGTTTCATTAATAATGGTGCCGAACCCAAATATCTTTTGATCTCTGGGCGCGTCTTCGCGTTCGAAGTCCACTGGAAACTCTTGTCATTTTCGGGCCTTCGAGAGTGTCGAAAAAAGGGTAGACATCTCTCGGTGACCTTGACATGAATCTCCAAGGCGCAATTAGGCCCGCCATCCGTTGGACATCTTTATATGTCTTTGGAGATTTCATGTCTAAGATCGCCGAGATTTTTTCCGGATTAGCCTCGATTCCCTGCCATCTTGACGGATATCCTAGGAATTTTCCTCAACCCAACCAAGGTGCATTTTGTCGGGTTTAGTCTCATTTGTGTTGCCTCACCGCTTTGAGCGGTCTTCTAAGTCCTCCAGATGATCCGGATCGACATGCTCTTGGCGATCATGTCGTCCACATACACTTCCATACTTTGCCCCAAATTGCTTCTAACACGAAGTTCATCATTCGTTGGTAGGTTGCTCCTGCGTTTAGTAGTCAAGGTCATCTTCCGATATGCATATATAGCCCGATGAGTGATGAAGCTAGTCTTCGGGTATCCTCCTGTGCATCGAGATTTGGTGATATCCCGAGAAAGCGTCCATGAAACTCAAAGATTCCATACCCCAAGTGGCATCAATTAAATTTGGTCTATGTTGGGTAAGGGGTAGAAGTCTTTTAAAAGTGTGCCTTGTTCAGTCTGTGTAGTCAATGCACATCATCCACTTCCCATTTTGCTTCGTACCAATACCACATTTCGCCACCATTCGGGATAGTCGATTTCAAAGATGAACCCCGCCTCTAACAATTTGGTAACCTCTTCGTCTATAATCTTACGTCTTTTAAGGGCAAAGATCCTTCTTTTACGTATCACGGCTTCCTTTTTGCCCGGTATGAAGTTTATGTAATGCGATTGATTCACTTACGGGTATGTCACTAGGTTCCCAGCGAAGATGCTCAAGATACACAAGTAATTCCACCTGACCTGATTCATAGTTGTCGGGTAATCATACGATCTTGACCAATTTGTCTCGGATTTCCGGCACTCAACTCAACATCCTCTTTTTCTTCTTTGGTAGAGCCATGGGTTCAAGATCGCTTCCGTGAACGGCTCGATCTCGATGGTCATCGTACATTTTACCTTACTTAACCCCGACTCGAGGAAATCAAGGTATTCGATAACATCTTGGTGATGTCGAGATCTCCGTTTACTTCCCCTATCCCGTTCGGTGTCGGAAACTTGATTTTGAAGTGGAGGTATAGATGTTACCGCTTGCAGTGCCGATAAGGTGGGCCTTCCCAAAATGGCGTTGTAAGGCGAATCCACTTGTGCGACAAAAATATTTACCATGATTTACATCTCACGTGGGGCCGTCATAGAACTTGATCGGTAACGTGATTGTGCCGTCGGATGAACCGTCGCCACCAAGCCGTATAACAGCCCTCTCCTCCTAATTCCATTTTCTTTCCTTCCAGATTCATCCGTTGGTATGCATGTGTGTAGAGTATATCAACCGAAGACCCGTTGTCGATCATCATCCTCTTCATGTCCATTGGCCCGACTCGAGCCGTTATTACCAAAGGC
The DNA here is from genome assembly GCA_020205605.1 of Panax ginseng. NCBI lineage: Eukaryota > Viridiplantae > Streptophyta > Magnoliopsida > Apiales > Araliaceae > Panax > Panax ginseng. The sequence continues at coordinate 25,539,266 of CM035136.1, read as the reverse complement.
CCCGTCATGCGGTTCGATCCGCTCGTAGGGTAGTCGTAAATGCGAGAAGGAGATGGTCGTGTCTGAATATGGCTTTATCCTTTACGGGGCGAGGACCCCAACCCAATGATAAGACGGCCGAGATGTCCATTCCTTTTTCCGCCACCACTGCGCCCTACAGACACTTACCGATATCACATCAATAACTCCATGAGCTTGTGGGTTCGATTTCTTGGTACGTGCTTGTCGGGTGGGCTCATTGTTGTCCTCTCACGGGCTCCAGCCCTTCTCTGCCAACTACATACTGTACCAACTTCCCGTTCTGGACATTCTTTTCTATTAAGTCTTTCAAGTTGGTGCAATCTTCTGTCGTGTGACCCCGACTCTGGTGGTACATGCACAATACTTGTTCCGACCCCTCTTCCCTGGCTTTGGGATCGTTTGACATGGTTCGAAAAAGGGCTTGCTTGCAGATCTCTTCCGAGATCTTGGCCCGACCAGATTGAGTGCAGTGTACACCTTGTTGACCCCTTTATTTGGGAAAGGTGGCCTTCCACCGCCTTTAGTAGTTTTTCTTGTAGCTATCCGACCTCCCCTGATTGTCAGACTTCTGATAGCTCTGTTTGTCCCGATCTCGGTACTTCTCGTGGGATTGAGGTTTGAAGTTCCCCATCGCTTCCTCGATTGCTATGTGATCTTCTACCTATGGAAGGCCTCCTCTGTCGGTACCGGGGTTGATCACCAGTCCTTCATCAACTTCTTTGATTTTTAGATGTCAAGCCCCGTTGTGAAGAATCCCAAAGCTTGTGGGGAATTCACCACCACCAACCCTGACCTCCGAAATCTCTTAACATATCGCCCTGTGCTCTCATCCGATCTCTGCCGACTGCATGAGGGATGCTGTGATCTTCCCCCGTCTCTTATTACTCCCAAACCGTGCATGAAATTTTTCCCGAAGGTCTTTCCATGAATTTATCGATCCCGACGCCAAGGTTCCCATCCATTCCCAGCGCTTTTCTTGGGGTAGTAAGCAAACATGTGGCACTTGGTCGCATCGAGAGTGGCCATAATATCGTCATCACTGTCATACCCATCGAATGGTCGTAAGGGTTTCACCGTCGCCATAAGTCTCCATTGGGGCATCTTCCTTTTGGGGTCCGCTATCTCCGATTAATTTTCGGAGAGAAGGGTGACCCTATATAGGTCGGGGGTGCCCCGATCGGGCTCTTGACCAACAACATCTTCTCCAATTCAGCAACCCTTCGAGCGAGGGGGTCGGATTCTCCTTCGTGAAGGGACGAATGGGATCTGTCCCTTTCACGTTCGGGAATCTCCTCTTTCCTCCTCTGCCCAGACCGACCCGGGTGCTCGGAACGTCGTCCTGCTGACCGACTTCTTCTCCGGCTTCGGCCATCCCTCGAACGACTTTGATACCTACTTTTCTCCCTTTTCAAATTTCTTCCTTCCGGGGGTGACTCGAGGCCATTATGGTGCGGCGCCTTTTAGAGGACGCCTCTTCCTCACCGGCCGCGTTGGCCATCTCATAGCTCGAGCTCTTCCGCTTTGAAGACGTAGGGTCATTATGGCATCTTTGTTTTTTGCATCTTTTTCTCGCAGGATGAATTCTCTTTGATCTCGACTACCTCAGCTACGACTTTTCTCGCGCCTCCAGCTGGGCCTAATTAGCTTCGTCCATCCGACCGGCTTTGGTTATGGGTATCTTGACTCTCATGGAAGAGTCTGCGTTTGGGAGCCAAAATGGCCCATCTCGATAAATCTCTGGGTTCGGAGCCCATCGTCTTTCACCGATCCTCTCACCGAGTGGTGCGGTGTGTTTAGCCTTTTCACGGTCGGAAGCGCATACTCACACTCGCTTATAGTTCCTTCCCCGAAAAGTGTTCGATTGTGATTGTTATTTAAGATCGCCTCCTTCTAGCGCCAATGTTAACGCTTAAGTTTTCGGTGGCGTCCAATCACGTAATCCACGACTAGAACACCTGACAAGAATCGATCACATGAAGCTTTGACGGCTTATGCCGCGGGGGATACTCGGTGTGAGAATGAGTCTGCTGTTACAAGGTTTAACAATGGAGGATAAGTATTTAGTGCTCAAAATAGGTATTACCTCATAATGATAACCTAGGCCTCATTTTTATAAGTACTCACCACCTTAGAATCCTTCTCCCATCGGATTAAGACTCCTAGTATATGGTAATTACCATAACTTGGGTCCAACGCCATCTCCTTAAAAAGGTGCAAGTAGAGTCCAATCTCATCACCACCTTTGAGTTACCTTATATGCATATGAATAGTACCGGACTCTCGCACGCAGTGAGAGAGCCCACCTGCAGCCCAAACGGTCCTATAATCTAAACCGGCTTTCTACCAAAGAACTCAAGACCCGACCCCCACCATCACAAGACCAGGTTCGGCTATGGTCCCGGAGGGCTCAATTGCCGACCCGAATACCTCCAACATCTTCATGGGCTTCGGCCCATCGGTCTCTCCAGCACTTCTGGTATTGAATCTTCGACCTAATGGAGGGTCGGTAAAACGTTCCCGAACAGTAGCTTTCCAGTTAAGGAGAGCCATAGCCTCTTCAGCATAAGTAGAGGCAGAAGCAGCTTATGGCAAATCAGGAATTCAGACGACCAAAAAAAGGGAGAGAAGTTGTAGAGAGTTCCCTATGGCTATAGAACCCATAATTTATCAGTTTGATATGGTGTGAAGTATAACTATTCAAAGGTGTAATTTATAGGCCCATTATTATCTAGCTATAATTGTAAAGTCTTTGTATCAACTTCTTTTTTAAAACTAGGCTTAAATTGGTTTTTTTTTTTTCTTGTGACTCAAAAAATTTATAGTATTTATTTTAACAGAAATTTTTATAAAATATAGTATTTTAGGTATAATTTGGATACATATACAAACACAGGGTTGTATCCAAATTATACCTAAAACACTATATTTTATAAAAATTCCTATTAGAATAAATATTATACATTTTTTGAGAGACAAACAAAGAAAAAAAAATTTAAAAATGTCCAATAATCCGGTCCATATTCTGGTCTGCCTAGACTTATTCAATTATTTATGTTGAATGAAAGTTTGATAATTAATGAGTTCATATTGTTATGGGATATTCAATAGTCTAAATAAGACTATCGAAGTTTCAATTTCCTGGACTCTTGGATCTACTAGTGCCTTGAGCGGCAAGGTGTAAACCAGCTTAATACTCCCTAGGTTCCTATATAACTGACGCTTTAAAGAAAAAAAATTGATTCCTAAATAATTGACGTTTCTATATTTTTAGCAGATTTTTTCTTTTATTTTCCTAGATTACCCCTAAAACATCTCATCTTTTCAAGTGCAAGACTCCTATTTAATTTCAACTTTGACCCACCATTAATTATAAAAAAACAAAAACAGAAAAAGGATAATTTAGGCTTTACTTAAAAAATGGATTTTGGCCTCCAACGTCAGTTATATAGGAACCAAGGGAGTAGTGTTCAATTACTCTTTCGTTGAATAAGCTGAACCCCTTGGCTATAGTAATTTGTTTTCACACTACTATATTTTCATGAATTATAATTTCAAGGTTATTAATATATGATTAAATAATTCTAGTCTCATATTTATTTGTATGGAATGAGATTATTAGTGGGGCAAAAAAATGAAAACGAGACAATTTTCGAAACATTATCTTCATTAAAAAATAAAGGAAAAAATAAATAAATAAAAAATACAAGTTGTATTCAAAAAAGTATATTTTCGAAGCTTAAAATATAATAGTTCGACTACAACAAAATATATGAGAATACATTAATTGAAAGATATTTTTTCTAGTATTCCTAGAGTCAAAATCTTCAATCAAATGTTCAAAATCCTATATATATATATATATATATATATATATATATATATATATATAAATTGGGGCCCCTCTGATCGGAGGCCCAGTACGGTCGACTCTCCCTCCTGTACGTGCTCAAGAACGGCTCTGTTAGTGGATAACTTAAAATTATTTCATTTTATGGTTATTTTGTCTAAAGATTATTCAAAAAATTGGATAAAAAAAATTATCGTTTGGACCAATATATTTGTACCAATAATACCAAAGAGATAGCATTCATTGTAGCGGGCGTGAGCATAGATGGATAGGAAAGAATACACTGATCATGTCTTAAAAAAGTCAAAGTTAATATTGTGCACAATTTTTTAATCCTAAATGATGACGATTATAATATCTAGTTGAATATCATATTAAATAGTTCTCCATTTTAAGTTATTTTGTTACGTCTGATTAATAGTCAAAGTCTAGTTTTTGAAACAAAGAAAGGATTAGAATTAAATAGTTCAATTTCAATTGTTTTCTTTGCAAACAAACATGACCATGAGATGTGATGATATCGTTACATCATAGTAAAAAAATTTAAAAAATAAAAAAAAGATAAAAAGAAAAAGAAAAAAAGGAAAAAGAAAAAAAGTAAATTATAGTTACCAGGTTGATTGTAATATCCCGAAAAAAAAAATAATATTAAATTTATATTCTTAAAATATATTGTTTGGACTTTGTCTTTATTTGAGTCAAAATAGTTATTTAATTTGTGTGGGCTAATAAATATTAATAAGAGATGGGTAAATTAATTTAGTAAAATTTGGGCCATTAATATTAATTGGGTTTAATTTAATTAAATATGGGCAATAATAAATTCAATTATAATTAGAAGAATTAATAATATTTATTTATAATAAATCAATAGCTAGACCTAATTTACTTCAACATTATACCTAATACGTAACTAGGATAAAGAAAGGAGTTGGGAGCAGAACAAAAAAAAAAAAAAAGAGGAGCAGCGACGGTATAAGAACCAAGAGGAGGAATTGGATTCCCTTTTTGTTATCCATGTGAGTCTCTGCCTCAGTTACTAAATTAATAACTAAGTACAACAATCATGTAAAGTCTGTTGTATGATTGTTAGTAGGTATAAGGCTTGTGCACATACCAGGTGAATTGAATAATGTGGATATCAGCAAGAATAATAATGAGTATTAAAATAATATATATACATGAATCTAGTAAACATCAAGTGCACGTTTTTTTTATATAAAAAAATTACAAACTTATCATGTTAAATGGGTTGCCTGCAACGGTGCAGGCAAAATTTGTTTTATATATATATATATATATATATATATATATATATATATATATATATATATATATATATATAGTATATTTCGTTATTGGGAAATATGATCATATCATCAAATATAATCAAAATATGATCAAAATGGATTGTTTGTTCCGCTGCAGTTAAACTTGTTGTTTATTGTATTCTACCAGTATAACCTTGTTGAAGGCTAACGATAATTTATTCTGCATTATCTTAGTCATAATATTTCTTACTAGGCTAGTTGAGCTCACCCTTTTGTTTTCATTGTTCTCTTCAAGAAATGAGAACGTAGCCGAGACTAGTCGGGGAATGGAGTGACGGTTCGAGATTGTGGCTGTAGTAGTCCTCACTATTTGATAATAATTATAATGAGGACTCTATTTGAGTTTGGATATTGTCTAAAAGATAATATTCGTGTTAAAACTCTTAGCTTATGTTACACGGTAGTTGTATAATTAAGTTTGTATTTATATTCTGTACTATGTATTTGGCGACTCAGAATGGGTGATGTATACCTATTTTGGGGGTGTCACAGAATAGGCTATTCGGTTATAACCGAAAACCAAAATTTGTACAATTTTAGTATCCGAACAAGTAACCTAATTACCCAGTAACCGAATTACCGAATAATCGAATTTACTATTCTGTTATTCGGGTAATAACCAAAATTAATAAATATATTTTTTATTTCTCAAACAAAACAAAATTCATATCAATATAAATCTCCTACAATAGCATCAAACTTTTATAAGTGGCCATATTAACCATATCGTACCTTCAAGCAACTGATTTAAGGAACTCTGACAGGATGCGATATCCTTTATGTAACTGAAAGAAGTTATTTGGTTAACTTGTAAACTCTTCCATTAATCTCTGTAGTACATAGACAAGAATGAAAACAAATAACCAGAGTAGAGTTATAGAAAAATTGTATGGTAGGGTAAACCACCTAAGAGATATATCACTCTGGCTTTCTCATTCATGGTCGGTTATGGTCGGTTGCATATCGAAGCAATATCACCAAAATATGATCAAAATTCAAGCTGTAAAATAGAAAAAAGGATAAAACCTTTAGGTGTTTGGAGACTCTGACTTTCTTATTCATGGTCGGTTGCACTTCAAACTTTTTTGCTCTCTAATAGTACCGAGTTCAGAGAGGAAGGGAGAGATTGGGCTAACCGTAGATTGTTGTCCATATTCAACACTGAAAGCTTACTTGAGGGGTTACTAAGACACTCAGGTAACACCTTCTAGGGCACACCTTTCTCTCTCCTCCCTTTTGCGATTATAGGGCTCTCTCTGATAGGGGGTAGATTACTCTAAAGATTTCTAGCTCGATCTTCAGATTTGGAGAAGGAATGAAAAGTTGGAGAAGCCCCAAATTGCTCAGTCAAAACACATAACTCGTTCTTGCGAGGAGAGAGAAAGTGAAGACAATAAAAACACGGAGCCCTTAAGGATGTAATGCTATTTAAAGGTAATGCTAACTCATGTAATGGATGGTTAGATTTATCCCAAAGTTTTGAGGGTCCAGATCTTTTATTAGGCAAGCGGGAAACTTAGTTTTTTTCAAAATCAGTCCTATTTTGTATAGATAGACTAGGGTAAACCCGTGCCTCCGGCACTATTAATACTCGTGTAATTATGTAATACTTAAAAATGAATCTAAATGAAAAATATGAGTTGACAATGTGAAAATAGTATATATTTGATAAAAAATAGAAAATTTCGTAATTATTTGTTATAAATAAGAAAATTTCTAATACATCCCCCCAAAAAGTAAAGAAGTCAAGAATTTTGCCACAAATTGTATCTACATGCTCATTATTTACTTGTCCATCAAAATTCGTTACATGCTCATTATTTACCTAAAACATTAAATTGACAACTCCAATATCTACATGCTCATTATGTACTTGTCCATCAAAATTCTCTACATGCTCATTATTCACCTAAAACATTAAATTGACAGTACCAATATGAATATAGTATCCTGTCGCCACCACTATTGAGAAAATTTAGCTGAAATCTAAACTTACACTATGAGAAAACAAACTGAAATCTGTCACAGAACATTCAGTTATAAAGCATGAAAATAACATTCAGTTATAAAGTGCAGTTAACCCTCTGTCACAGAACCATGCCCCTCACATCTCAACTGAAATCTGAATTCAAAACTAAGTAAAGTTCTACTCCAAATTCAATTCCAAAGCATAAATACATGCTCCCAGAAGCAACCCAAGTAGATATAAAAGAAGAAATCACAACACAGCTAGACATATAAAAGCTCTGGTTTACTTTCAATAATTTAGCCGATTCAAAACAAATGAAAACACCTGATACAGTTACTTTAGCAAACCCATAACGAACAAAGTTAGCAAATTAGTGCTCCATACAAACCTGCATACCTTTTATCAAAAAGAAAATTTGCACATTCTAGAAATTCCATTAATCATATACCCAAAAAAGCTCTGAATGCCTGATCAACCATAACATACAGCATCCAAATGTACCCGAAAAAATGATTTTACAACAATCTATTTTTCAATTATCTACCAAAAAATATTATCACTTATAATAAACTATGTTCTTAAAAATACATATAACAACATTTTTCTTGTAGATCTGTCAAGCTCTACCATGTCTTCGGTACATAAACTTTTGGAAAGAAAGACTATCCATCGACAACGTCCACAACCAACAAATATTGTTTGTAACAAAAAAAGCAGAATGTTAGTACTATCGCAAGAAAGAAACAATTGACACGTGATTACTTTAATACGATTTAAGAATTATAAAATACACATAACCGTGTTAACTTTTCTCCAACCTCGACTTGTTCTTGAATGAACACATTTCCATTCAATAGCTTTATCATCCCAAGACTGCAAAAATTGAAATGAATCATTTAGTTATATCAACAGATCAAATCAACAACTTGGAAATTGACAACAAAATGTATTGAAAAGGATATATGTACAAATTGTTTGAGTCATGTGCAAGTAAAACTGAAACATAAGTTATATATCCAATAAGAATTCTACACAACTGGAGAAATAGATAATAAGCATATTATAGCTCAGCCAACATATAGAAGCTTACTATGTTAACTGCGATGATCAAGCTTCTCAAATTTGTTCTTCACACACACACACACACACACATCTATATATATATATACTCGTATGTATGTGTATATATGTATGTGTGTGTTTCTGAACCCTACCTTTGCCCTTGTACTTTACAGACCCGATATGCCAACTAAATTTACCACATTTATATAGGAATCTTTCAAGTGATTTCTTTCCTATCTATACTTGATTCTGTAATACACTTACACAGAGAAACCATTGAAATGATAAAACTAAAATTTTTTGTGATTTCTTTCCTATCTATACTTGTTTAAGTGCAATTTTGAAATTTGCCGCAAAAGTATAAATTAGGGGAAGTCCTATAGAACAATCAATAAAACTTGCATCATGAGTTAAACTCAACTCAACAACACCTTTTAGCCCAACTTTGTTGGGATAGGCTATGCATCATGAGTGAAACAGAAGAAAATTGCAATTCTGTATAATACCAAACCAAGATATTATGTAAGTCTTTACATCAGGGTGAAATGAACAAAATGTACCTTATTAGGTAACCAAGTACGCAGCATTTTGTTAGTGTTTCTAGTTGCAATACCATTTTGACTATTAGGTCATGTACATTTGATACTGTTTTACACATCCGAAATTTGTCTAAGAAATGGATCTCCAGAAACTGAAAGATAAAACTCTATCACAGTGACCTTTGTCATTGTCCACAAAGTCCTTTGTTATTATTAAGTTCCATTTGTAACGGAGTGTGTTTTCCCCACCCCAACTTTAGAGGGTGCAGTTCATGAAATCTCTTATTTCATAGTATATTATTGCAAATAACCAATTATGATAATATCATCTTAGTACATTAAGTCTTAACTTATACTTGGTATTTTGATACTCCTTGCGAGTTTTATGAAGCTTTGAGAAAGGCGAAAGGAACTTCCAGTAGCAAGAAGGAAAAGATGTCGGCAGAAACAAAACTAATATTTGATCAGTTGACTGAAGACGCGATGAGGCTGATGCCAAAAGCAAAGAAAAATATGTTGCAGCTTTACCATACATAGCCACAAAGGTGCCTGGCATGGGTGTTTCAATGTGTGCATATCAGGAGGGGGCAGAGAGAGAGATGTAAACCAAAGAAGTGAGATCAAAGCTACAATTTGAGCTCAACACAAAATTATACTTGGATCAAGCCCAATAACTGATTTTTGTCTAAATCAAAAAAAGGGGGAATAGAAAGGAAGAATTAATGAAACAGAGATAAACTACTTATAAATTAGGTTTGCAAAATCTTAATTTATCTCTTAAAGAAGGCCAACACAACGATATATGTAGGGTACAGACTACAAAGAACATGATTTTCACTTATGTTAATTCAGAGCCACCACAACTTCAAAGATGCACACTCAAGGATGCTGTAATTATTGGAAGAATTAATTAAAATGACGATGACTGTTTAACCTACTACATTTTCAGACCATGATTTCAACTATTACTATTTTAATTCCATGCATCTGTAGTAATTCAAACAATATAAAAGGAAGGGAAGAAAAGTAATTGAAAAATAATTCCATATTCTAATTTCATTCCTACAGTGTACGTAGCGATTCAACTCAATAATATAAATTAAGTGATGTGTTGATTTTATGTAAATAGTGTATATGGTATTAAGAGAAATGGGAAAAGAGTAAATAGGATCCAGGGAAATTGAAGAGAATGATAATGGAGAGGCGACTACCCCAAATCCATAAGGGATGTGATATTAACATAGAAATAAGGGAGGTGATATTAACATAAAAAAGTATAGGGGCAAGACAATTATTTTTATTTGCACAAATGTACCCTTAGCAAACCATATCTTAATGAAAATGACACATCTGTTCAAAACAAAACAATTGGCTTATTTTCATACTTTTTTCCCTATTCATATCAACTATTAATCCACAAAAAAGAAAGGCCCTCACAAAAATGGAAAATCTTAGATATTAGTAGCCATAAAAATCAATGTTATGTGCCTCTTTTTATTGCCATCAATATATGCTAAGAATATAATTCCAAAACATTATATATGTGTACGCAGAACTTACAAAATGTTTGAATTTGTCAAGTTTGTAAGCTGTGCAGGAATTCCTCCCGTAAGATAATTATTATTTAGATACCTGCACATTTGAGTTGAAGGCGAACCATATTACAGGAAATGTAATGATTTTAGAATATAAGCATCCACAAAAGCCACAAAGTGAACCAAAATTACACAAAATGTAATGATTTTAGGTTGATAAGTGTGGGCATATATAATTAGACTTGTTGAAAAAAGAAAACAATAAATTAATCACCTTACAAACAACAAACAGTAGAAAAAAGAAAAAAAAGGTGGAAAACTAAGTTGAAATCATGTAACAAAACAAATATATATATCTTTCTGCTTTCGTACCAAGTTAATAAGTACTAATAAACAATGTGAATATATAATAATATCTATAATAAGTAACTAAGTTATATAAGTAAAATTGTTAAGTTATTAGTAACTAAGTTATATAAGTAACAATGTGAATATTTAATAATATCAGTTTCAGAAACAAAATATATATATACAATTTTTCTTAGTTAATATATATATATCTTTAATAACAGAAACCAATTCAATCAATAATGTAAACTTAGAAAAAATTAGTTTATATAATAATAATAATAATAATAATAATAATAATAATAATAATAATAATAATAATAATAATAATAATAGTAATAATAATAATAATAATAATAATAAAAGCTAACAATGAGATTTACCTATGGCAATAAGGTGGGAAATAGATAACTCCTTAGCTAATTGATGACCACCATGAGATGAATTAATATGAATAGAATCAACCTATTTTCTCCTAATCAAACTTTGAAACCCAGACAAACCCTGACCCCCCTCCTCTGCCACCGTTTTGTGTGTTAGAAAGAACTAAAATGAGAGGGGAATTGGAGACCCAACACAAAGAGGTCAAAAAGGAAATTGAAGACCTAAAACGAAAGAGGGAAAGGAAAGAGAGAAATTAAGAGGTCCAAATAACGGAATTATTTTGATAAATTAAGCACACAAACTCATAAAATTGACGTTGTCGACCCGCGAGTTGGCGTGGGACACCTCTTCGACAGGCGATAATGTCGGAGGAGATGTGGTTAGATAAAGCAGAGAAGGAAAAGCTTGACTAGTAATGGTAAAAGGATTGGGATTATAAGAATTAGATGTAGAATGGGTTAGGGTGGAGAGGTATAATAAGGTTTGGCAGTTCGATTGACAGAGAGAATGGAGAAGCAAAGAGAATGAAGAAGAAGCAAAGAGAATGTAGTCTGAAACCCTTGTTTAACCCCCTCCGTGTTTTGTTAATTTTTTGAAGGGTTAGATTTATCCTAATTTTTCGATTGGTCCGATCGTTTAATAAAGGCTCGAAAGCGGAAATTAAGTGTTTTTAAAAACAGTTGTGTTTTGTATAGGTAGATTAAAATTATTTCGTTATTTTAAGTTAGATTCCGTTAATTTTAATTATATATATTATATGTTAATAAATTTTAGCCATGAAATTTATAAACGAAATTAGTAAATTAAATTGAAGTTATGTATATTAATTTGAATTAATTAATTTTACTGACATAGTTGTAAAAGTTCTTAATAATAAATTTAATAGTATTATGTTATTAATGATTGAATTGTAATAAAATCTTATTAAATTATTTAGATTGAACGGAGAGTCTAAACGAGTTTTTTGGAATATTTGAGTATTACATTGCTTAATCCAGGTACGGATTCCGTACTCTTTCAGCGATACTCTTATTAAATTTGATTTGTTCATTTGTTTCCTTATTTCGAATTATGTTATGATTTCACATAATTGTTTCCTGTAAAATAAATATATTAGTTTCATTTTGGAGTTGATACACATGACTCGTATTTGTACTCTTTGAATTAGGTTATCATGTTTAGTATTTACTTTTGATAATTGTAGAGTGGTACATGTTGCTACCTTCTTTTTGAGACCTTGTGACTATAATTTGATTTGGTTCAACATGTATATATAGAACCCTTTTATTGGTATTATGTCGCATGTGTTGTGACATAGTATTTTTGTTAGAATATACCGTAGGGTATACCTGAGCTATAACCACCTGTGGGGGTACCACATGCATGTCGTCTTGGCACGAGAGGCATGACACTTTCCGTGGCGGTGTGATTAGTCCACGGCGTCTCCGTTTTGGGCTCCGGATGAAGTGGGCCATTTGGTGTTTTATTGTGGGAGGCGTATGGGTTAACCCTAGTTTTTTGTTCTGCGAATTTGTGATGTTGTGCCAAACACACATATCCGATTTCAGATACATTTCGCTTCAGCGGGTCAATGTGTGATTTGCACTGTGTGGCATTATTTTGGTTACTGTGTGGCATCATTTGACTTACTGTGTGGCATTATTTTGGCTTGTCTGTGTGGCATTGTTTTGACTTGCCTGTGTGGCAATGTATATTTCTGAGCTCACTCGGTATGAAATAAAACTCAACCATTCAAACTTTATTATTTCATTGTATTAATTTTGTTTGTTTCATTGATTCAATTCATTGAGTTATTTACTTGATTCGTTATTTCTTTATTCTTCTATTGGTTTCATTAATTCATTGATTCAGATATATTCCATTAAGATCTTTGGAGAATATATATTAAATCAAGATTTATACTTGAGGCTTGGTTGAGATTTTGTCTTAGTTGTTTTCGTATATCGATTTGTATATCTTTTGTATATCTCGTGATCCGTGATCGGGCAATTGGCTCATCTTTGTATTTTTTTTCTTCCCAAGAGTTTCTGAGGGGTGATTCAAGGCTAGTGTGATGAGAGAGTTGTCTTTGACCATCTAGGTTGTTTTGATTTTTGATTTTGATTATTTTGACTCTGTTTGGAGAATTGTATTTAGTACTTTATTAATGGATCACCACTATTAATATTTTGAGGTTATTAGTGCTTTGTTTACTTATTTTGAGGTTTGTTGTGCTTTGCACGTGACCTCCCTTTCCTTTTCGCGAATGGGGTGTTACAGAGATGGTATCAGAGCTTAGGTTCTTTCTTGTAGAAAACCTATTTAGGTTTGACCTGTGAGTTGTGGGTAAATCACTGGGTAGACGTAGGAGTTTGATTCGATTTTGTTCTCTGTTTGTTTGGTCTTGATTTTGACTAAGTGTTTTAGTTCTTTGAGTTTTAGTTGATTTGAGAAAGGCGAGATAATTTGTTAAGATTATTATTGTTATGCGTTGGAGCAATGATATCAGTTAAGAATTGTGATTTAATCATTAAGGAGAATAATGTCATATTTTATTAAGTTAAGAAATGATTATACGATTATGATGTGAGTATTTGTATCGACGAGAATTTGATTTTGAAAAAATTATTTGTTAGAGTTGTTTTATTTTGTGATAATCATTATGATTTTGGAATTGAAGATTTAATTTAGGTTAGATTCTGATTTTTGTTAAGTTGTGAATAAATTGAGGTATGTGAATCGGTGGGATAATATGATAAAGTGAAAATTATTAAGTACGGAGGATCTCTTGTAATTTTGAGTTGTTGTAGAGATTCGAGGTAATTAGATTAATCTTTTGGAGTAAATGAATTTTGTGATTATTTCCTAGTAGAATATTGGAGTTATCTTATATGAAATTTTGAGTGATAGTATGTGGAGATCTTGGAATTTGTTGGGTTAAGAATTGCATTAAGAGAATGATTGATTCATTGAATGATTAGATACATAATAAGTGATGAATCTTGAAGAGATTTTGAAAGCTATAGTTTGCTTATTCAGATAGTAGGATATATGATATGGAGTTTGGTATGGTGATGAAAAGATCTTAGTAGTAATATATTTTTGGTGTAATATTGTTTGAGAACTAATTTGATTCTAGGTTATGATATTTTGAAGCTCTTAAGGACTTAGTGAGAGTTGGTGATATAATTTAAGTTGTTTCGTTTATCTGATGCCCTTAGAGTTTTGCATGAATTTATGTAAAATTAAATAAAAATAATTTGTTAAATCTTTGTCATGTGTGGAACATAAACGTTTTATGAATTAAAAATAATTTTAAATATTTTGGGTATTCGAATCGTATTTAGATGAAGAATTTTTTTTGTGATTTCGAATTATGTTCTGAAGGATACGTATAGTCCACGACGTCTCCGTTTTGGGCTCCGGAGGAATTGGGCCATTTGGTGTTTTGTTGTGGGAGGCGTATGGGTTAACCCTAGTTTTCTGTTCTGCGAATTTGTGATGTTGTGCCAAACACACATATCCGATTTGCATACATTTGGTTTCGCGGTCCAATGTGTGATTTGCCTGTGTGGCATCATTTGACTTGCCTGTATGGCATTATTTTGACTTGCCTGTGTGGCATTATTTTGACTTGCATGTGTGACATTGTTTTGACTTGCCTGTGTGGCAATGTATATTTGAGCTCACTCGGTATGAAATAAAACTCAAACCATTCAGCCTATTATTTCATTGTATTAGTTTTGTTTGTTTCTGTTCTGTTCAATTCATTGAGTTATTTACTTCAGTTCGTTATTTCTTTATTCTTCTATTGGTTTCATTAATTACATTGATTCGAGATATATTCCATTAAGATCTTTGGAGAATATATTTTTAAATCGAGATTTACACTTGAGGCTTGGTTCGAGATTTTGTCTCGATTGTTTTCAGATATCTTTTGTATATCCGTGATCCGTCTTTGGCAATTGGCTCATCTTGTATTTTTTTTTTTCTTAAGCAGTTTACAGGATGATTTAAGGCCTCTTGTGATGAGAGAGTTGTCTTTGACCATCTAGGTTGTTTCGATTTTTAATTTTGGTTATTTTGACTCTGTTTGGAAAATTGTATTTAGTATTTTATTAATGGATCACCACTATTAATATTTTGAGGTTATTAGTGTTTTGTTTACTTATTTTGAGATTTGTTGTGCTTTGCACGTGACCTCCATTTCCTTTTCGCGAAGAGGGTGTTACATCGTTGCCCTTTGAAAGAGTCCTTCAACAGTCCCTTGCCTACTGAAAACTTGATTATTAGTATATGGATCGGTTCAGTACGGATAGAAATAGAGCTGGTTTGACACGAAGCTTTTGAAAATGCAAATGTTTAATCTATAAAAATGTAAAGATATAAAATAATAACTTTATGGGGACAGGAATTTTGGACATAAAATTTAGACTAGAAAAATAAAATAAATTTGTTCTTGCGAACAAATTGATTGTACTGTACAATTATTTGCAGAAATAAATTAATTTTAAATTAAAATCCCCTTTATTTCAAATAAATAAAGACTCTTTATTTTAAAATAATTCTCTAAAGCACCCTAATTTTCAACGTAAATGATTTAAAATGGACAGAAAAGAAAAGAAATTGACGAAAAATTTAAATTTTTTTTCTAATTCTTATGTTTCTGAGTTTTTTAATAAATGGAAAAGAAAAAAAATGAATAGAAAACTTGGCCATTTTTTCTGCCAAAGTTTTTCGTCCAAAATTGGCCTGATTTGGACGGAAAAGAAATTGGAATAAGTAATATTTTTATAATTCCCATATTATCCTCAACTTTTAATATAATAAAATTTAAATTACAACTCATGTCCTCAATTTTAAATTTTCTATTTTTTTCTATTAAAAACTCAGAAACAACAAAAAGGAAAACTTCAAATTTTTTATTCTTTTTTTTCTGTTCTAATTTAAATTTTTTATTCTTTTTTTTTCTGTTCAAAACTCAGAAACATAGTGTAATAGTCAAAGTAGAGAATTTTCAAAACCACGCTAATAGTCAAAGAAGAAAAAATAAGCAAAAGGAGGTGTAGAATTTAAACTTGTTGGGTCCCACACAATAAA
The DNA here is from genome assembly GCA_020205605.1 of Panax ginseng. Classification (NCBI taxonomy): domain Eukaryota; kingdom Viridiplantae; phylum Streptophyta; class Magnoliopsida; order Apiales; family Araliaceae; genus Panax; species Panax ginseng. The sequence goes on along the minus strand of CM035136.1, from coordinate 25,523,130 downwards.
TGTAGCAACAAATAATGAATTTAAAAATAAAATTTCCAATTTTTTTTAATCTTGGACTTTGACCAAAAGCATGATTCTTATTAGACTTGGCAATATAGTTAGTTAACTGTTGGGTCAAATCATATTAACTGGAATCAAATAGGTTAATTAACCATTTTTATTTATTCAAATTAGTTAAAGTTTGGACCCATATTTTTTAAAACAAATATAATTCTGAATTGATTAACTATTTTTCAACCCATATTCTATTCCGATCCAAATATAAATATTTCCCAATATTCTTTATTATCCAATTGTTCAAATCCCCAATTCAATTCAATAGCCCCCCCGCCCCAGTGTATACGCACATTAATCAAGTGAAACAAACGGTTAAATCAATTTTCTCTTATTGAACTGAAGTCCAATGTATATTTACGTTATTAAATTATAATTTTTTTTCTATTTAACTTTCTAAATTATAATTTTTTTACAAATTATTACAAATTTTGTTAAGTTATTTGACTTTTAACAAAATAATTAACACGTGAGAAAGAGGCTGTATACATGTCATACATATGTCAATCAGTCATGCCATGGTGGAAAATAAAATTTAAAAAAAACACACTTAAAATTAAACATTAAAACAAGTAAAGTAAACTAAACAATTAAAACAAGTGAATCAAATTAATAATTTTTAGCATATTAATATAATTTTCCTTATCTTATTTAAAATTTTATTATTATAGTTTTTTAGCATTTTATTATTTATATTAATAATTTTTATATCATATTATTAGTTAATTAATTTAATTGTAACGGTCACAATTTCATTTTTTAAAAGTTTTGTTTAAAAATCAAAACATCTTAAAATGGTTAATATGGTTTTGAACCATAACCATATAGTTCCAACCCACACAACTTATATTAAAAATGGTTAATATGGTTTTAGTTCTTAAATGGAACCATAACCATATTTTGAAAACCAAAATCAACCCATAACCATATTTTATCAAGCCTAAAGATAAGCATGCAATCATTAAAATACAAATGTGCAATCTACGAATGTGTGTTTATATATATATATATAAACATATATATATATATATATATATATATATATATATATATAAAAGAACATCATACATCTGGTAGACCTTCAGCAATTAAGTACTCCTTTATTGTTTTTGTGTTCTCATAGATCTTGTGCCCCCTCTGTAAGACCCAACTTTTTGAATAAAGATTAAATTTTTTCGAAATATATTTTTGAATATTATGGTGTGAATTTGATATAATGTTATAGTTGTGGGTAATATTTATAAATTTTGTAAAGTACGCAAGTTGTTATATAATATTCGATTGGTCGGAGAATATTCGTTTTAACATGAAATATTCGTACAACGGCACAATCATTGGAGGACCCCCACAACGAAATTATTGTCGGATTGAGAAAACAACAAAAATACTTTATGAAAATAACGGCGGAAGTTTTACCGTTAACTGTTAAACTACCAGGTAGTAAAAGTACAGTAATATGCGTGGTTGCATAGTAGCACACGGTATTGATTATTGATGCTTACGTGAGAAGTCACTCAGTTATACTCAATTATTGCTACAGTAATTGTTACATCATATCTCTCATATTATTGATTCGATTATTGTCATAATATCATCTGCATAATATGTTATTTTATTAAATCAATAATTGAGATGACAAAGTTATTCATATTATTAAATTGCAATATTTACAATGTTTAGAAGTTCTGTCAAGGAGAGGTTTGGTAACCTAATTGCGCGCCAATAGAGAGATATCCTTATTGGAAAGCCCCCTCTTTCCTGGGAACGACCTGGTTAATAAATATTGTGAGTTATAATATTAATGATGAATGTTATTAAAATTAAAGTTGTGTTCGGAGTTGAATTTGGAGACGCAGACGTGATATTTGAGTCCGGAACGATGAAATTAATAAAAATAGTCTATAAACACAAAATTTTCCGGAATTCACTATTTGGTCAAAAAGTCAACAGTTGATTTTTTCGGGAAAAGTCACACTTTGAAATTTCAAAATTATTATTTTTGATAAAAATGGTTTCATTGTGTTGGAATTGTTTGTGTTAGTGAAAATCGACAATTATTTCGATAATAATTGATGTCTGGAGGTTATATTGACCAATCGGGTATTTAACCGGATAAATGAGCAATTGATTACTATTATTTCACATGATTATAACTATTTATTCACATGTGTATACTATTGTTTCACATTCTTGTTACTATTAGAGGAGTTGGTGCAAGATTGATAATACTTGCATGACTAAGTTAAAAATGGAGGTATAGATGGAGGTTATATACTGTAATTCATATTTTTCACATGATTATACTATTGATTCACATGATTGAACTATTGATTCACATTATTTACTATTAGGGGAGTTGGTGCAAGATTGATAATACTTGCAGGACTAAATTAAAAATATAGGAAAAGTTGGAGGTATTGTACTGTAATTTTTTGAGCCCCAAAACGTGCAATTATCGAAACTATATTTTTCTATAAATAGAAGCTCATTCTTCCTTCATTTCTCACCAATTCACAAAAGCTTTAGAGCGATTATTATAGAGAGAAATTATAGAAAGAAGAAGAGAAGTCTGCTACCTCACTATTCCAAAGATATCAGTTTTTTCTAAGGTAGGGAGTATTATTTCTTTCTTATCCATGAAGAGAACTTCATTATTCCATTCTTTATTATTATGTTGGAATAACTTTGATATGAGCTACCCTATACTTGGTGAAATTCTTACATTGTTCCATTTTTTATCATTCTATTGGAACATCCTGTTTGTGCTTTTACTGTGGGACTGGTTAAAATCTTTATTATTTTGTTGGAATATCCTGTATGCATGCATTTTATGGGACCTAATTAAAATCTTTATTATTACGTTGGAATATCACGTGCTCACATGCGCTTTTACTTGGGACACTGATTAAAATCTTTATTATTTTGTTGGAATATCACATGCATGCGCTTTTTCGCTGGGACTGATTCCGTTATTTATTATTCTGTTGGAATAATCTGTCTGTGCGGTCTATCGCATGCCTAGTGATTTCTTTTGTTATTCCATTCCTTATTATACTCAGTTGGTTAAAGTTTTGACTTCTATACTCCATGGAATTAGTGGAATATCCTTGATATTTGCGCTTCATCCAAAGATTTTTCATGGAAATATTCTTACGAGCATTCTTGAATTTTACTCTACAAAGCAGTATCATGTTGATAATTTGGACGTTATTAGTTCCTAGATAAAATAATTCTTGAACTTGTTTTATTGAATTCTTATATCATTGTCATCATCCTCATGTTTATATTTTGTTGAAAGTTATACGTGGCCTATAAGTGCATAGATGGACTTAGTATGATTATGACCGAGGATTATTTGATTGTAATCATGGACCGTAATGTTACAAATGATGTGGTAAAAGTCCTCATTGGCCCGAAATGCATTGATGGACAGTTGTTGGCATGATCATGACCATTATTGAATACACAAATATTCTTGGCCCGTAATGCATGGATAATTGTGGTCATGATACTAAAGAATATTGTTGCCTAATTTTTAATAGCACTTTACCACGCAAGTATACGTGTTCAATTGTAATATTCAGCAAGCAAGGATATCGTTCCTACGAGGAAATAGACTAATATTTATTAATTACTAATTCTAATGCAATTAATCCTATTTTAAACTATGAAAATTTTGTTTGTGATTTGAAAATTAAACTTAACAAAACTAATGATTAAAATCAAAATTTCACAAGAATAACTGCAGATTTAACAGGTTAAGATTACAACTTCCCTTGGTATTTCATTTAAACTAACTTACTTCCTATTTAAAATTAATTAATTAATATGAATCGTTATCCAAGAATTCTTTATAAAAATTCACACACTTCTTCCAAAGACATGTGAACAAATCCTCCTAAATCCAGTCTTTAAGACGTGGAATTACAAGGAACACCCCAGTTAATCAACTCACTATATTTCTATGTGAATCAAGTTAATTAGGGTTTTACGCACAACTTCTTTCAATGGATACAAAAGACACATAGGTATATTCCTATCCTACATGCTAATCATATTAACCCTATTCAAATTATATGAACAGATGTTATCATATCCAGATCTCAATCTATACTCCATCTTCCAATTTTATATAGATTATCACAGTAATTGTTGGCCAAACAATTAATCAATAAACATAAGATATGATAAATAATTCAATAAAAACCAACTTTCATTCAATGGGAAGCTTGCAATTTAAACTACATACCAAGTTCTGTTGCAATCTTAATGAAAATTTAGTCCATGCTAATAATAAAGAAAAACATCATCCAAATTAATAATCCAAACATCCCAGATAATTACAAAAGATGAAAATAGAGAAGAGAAAAAGAAACTCTGAATTTGCTTCAATACTCTCTCTTTGATCTCCAGCCCTTGCAATTTTCCTTCGTGTTTTTCTTCGTTGTCCTCTTTGCAAATCTCTTGAAAAAATCTTTGATACCTCTTTTCTAAAGTCTCCTCCTATTTGTATTAGTCTCCCACCTCATTCAGATTCCTTTTTGGCTTCAAAAACCCACTTGGCAGTAGAAAATCCTCCTTTTTGCCGCACATGAGCGCCTAGGCGCTCAACACAAGCCATTTCCAAGCGCCTAGGCGCTTGACCAGGACCACGTAATTACAAAAATGCCACTCAGCTCTAATTTTAATGATTTTTTGACCTTTTTCTTCTCCAAAATGACCAATTTGTCCCTCCGGCTCCAACCTACAAGAAATAAACACAAAACAGATAAAAAGATACTAAAAACAATTAAAGATAGCAATAATTAAGTTTAATAATATCGGATTCATAGGTATAAAACCTACTCATCAAATACCCCCAAACTTAACCAATTGCTTGTCCCCAAGCAAAACAACACAATGCAATAACTGACTATGCAATGCAAATGCAGCTATCTACATGCCTAAATTCCAGCAGTCAAACAGAACAAAATCTATTCATCAAGCCTCAAAGAAATCACAATAAACATGCTAGTACATCATATCAAGACAGATTAATAAATTCCTTGTCAATCATCAAATCTTACCCAGTTATTATTGATATAGTGTGTATGTGCTCAACATCCATGATAACTGATATAATGCTAAATACAACACATAATAGATCTCTTTAAAGGAATCATACAGTGTAAACTCACAAAATTCACGAACAAGCTAGATCCAACTAAAGACAAACATCCACCAAATTCAAGAGTCCAATCCGGGATACTTATGCTTTACTGTGCTTTACGGGGGCTTTTTTTTTTGTTCTTTTCCCGTTTTATTGGTTTTTTTTTTTAACCATGACTGTGCAATGTCTCATTCCATTAGGCTAACAATCTTTACCATTAGCGAAGCTTTCACCAACAACGACTCCTGGACCATATATAAGACCTTAGGCGCTAGGTGTAAAGACAATCCCCCAAGCATGCTTGCTCAAGTAACAAAGGCCCCAAACAACACGAGGCAGTCACCAGTATCTTTTTCATCATTTTTTTTGAAGCTTATATATCCCAAATTTTCCCCCCAAACTTAAGTTTTTGGCTAAATTCAGTCATCTCCACCTATTCATGTCTTTCATTCATTCAAACTAGCATTATCCCTCTGAAGTCCATTATGTGTCAATTTAAACTCAATCGGTCCAATAGTTATTTTTTTTTGTCTTTATCCTTATTATATCGATTGTCAAACGGTAAAGATTCAAATTATGACAAGAAATCACATCACAGTCTTAACAGTCACTACTATACTTATCTACTCAATTCCCATCTCATCACTGGCCAAAACAGACTTAAACTATCTAACAGCTGGAAAATGCAAATACTTAAAAAAAAAAAAATTTGGGGAAATTAAAATGAAAACTACATGAATAAAAACTACATGAAAAACTATTAACTGAATACTATATGAATGCAACTAGATGAATACTACATGAATGAACTGGAGCTGGAAGATTGCACCCCCAAACTTAACCTATGCAATGTCCTCAAATTTATATAACAAACAAAATTTTAAGAAATTAAGCACTGAGGACTTCCCTGAAAGATAAAAGCTTTATTCCTTGTCAGTATCCTCTTCTTCTGCTTCTTCTACCTCATCTTCAGGGGGTAGATCAGCCGGGGGGTACGCAGACAATGGGGGAAATTGGTAGGGAGCGGCAGCTGGATTCATGAGGTCAAACATCTCTAGGAATCCGCACTCTGATTCCGATACATCTCTGTTTGTCATTGAGCTAGGCTATCTCGATTTCTTCAACCCCGGTCAAAACCTCGTTGAACTCTAGTAGCCACCATGTCAATCCTTCTAGTTTGATTTCTTAATTCTCGTGAATATCTTCAAAAAAAATTTGGTGGTGGCCTGGAACTTCCAAATTGCGGGGAGGATTGTCGTGTGATTGTTGATTAGGCTCTACTGCGGACTCTGGAGGCACAATAATGAACCCTAACCCCCTCTAAGGGTGTGGTGTACCCCACCCCATACCTTGTACTTCTTAATAAGCGAGTGGTCAATCGTAGCTAAGGGAGGTTGTCTAGCTTCTTCGGCATCCCATTTGACTCCAGCTTGTTGACATAGTCCAGTGATCAAAGATGGGTGAGGTAATCCACCTGAGGTCCCTCCTTGAATTGCTTTGTCAATTGAATCATGTATAACATGACCCACATCTATAGTTTTTCCTTGTGTAATGCGTAAAAGCAATATTTGCCCGTTGATTTATAACATCACTCATCATGCCTACCTACGGCATCAACTTGGCATACATAAAGGCATGCCATGCTTTCCGTGAATCGCTTAAGACGGATGCGAGGGAACAAAAAATCGCTTGACTTCTTGTTGATCTCGTTAATTTCCATGTTGTTCCGGTACACACACAAAGCTTGAATGATCTCACTTTGTAGTCTAGTTCGTGCTCTAAATATTGCATGTAGCGTGATTGGGTATTATGTTCAAGCCGTAGTAAGCATTTATTGTCCTAAAACTGACCTCCACTGATTTTCCGCGAACCCAAATTATGTTACCAACAACATCTTTTGCATTGGCATAGAATTCCTTAACAATTTTAATGACCGATGAATCCGGTTGGGATGTAAAGTTCACCCATCTTCTACTTCCAATCATTTGTAGTAAGTAACTCCCCATCTTACGCCTCTGGCAATAATCCACCTTTCGAGAATTAGCGTTTTACTAGAAAAGCACATTGTAATATCTTTTGGACGACTAGCACTTATAAATCTCTTTTGTCATACTTAGTGAAAGCTTCAAGTCTTGCCTCTTTGCCTTTTAGTAGCCATGAGTCGTGTGTGTGTGAGTTGCTTGCCCATAGGCGATGTTCAGAGGCTTAGTATGGGCCAATCCTCTTTGTGACAATATATCGAACACTTGGTGTGCACAAATTTTGAACACTATTGGTAGGCACTCCCCCAAACTTAATTTTCACCAAATTTGTCAATAACTAAGCACACTAGTCGTCCAATGCAATACAAGCAACAATGAGAAGTACCCAAATCCACTTGAGCCAACACAATGAAAGAACCAACTCCAACTTACTACCTTAGCTACTATCCAAGCAAATCCAAATAATTTGCAATAGAATCTTGTGCACTTACTTGTTTATAGCCAGATATGATGTTCCAATCAAAGTTGTAGGAGCAATATTTTTGAGGTTTGAGCACTTACTTCAGATAGATGGATTTGAGATGATAAAGGTTGTTACCCCGAATTGGTGATGAAGGTTGCCTAGATGGAGTCTAAGTGGTAGGAGATTGAGTGTTTGGTTATGCTTATACAAGAAGAGGTTTGATTATCATGGGCTAGATTAGAGGAGAGTTATTTGAGTGAGTTTGTGTGGGAGTAGGAGAGCAAGAGAATGTTTGAATTGGGTTTGGACAAGGTGTGCCCGATTAGGGCTTATAAAACCTTTTTTTTTTCTCGTTGCAGTAGGAGCGCCTAGGCGCTTGGGATTACACTAGTGTGACCGCCTAGGTGGTTGGCTATAGAATGAGTTGGAAGCTTATAGCGCCTAGGCGCTTGGTTTGGCCTAGGTAGGAGCGCTTAGGCGCTTGGGGCGCGTTGTGGCTACTGACTTGGAGCGCCTAGGCGCTTTATGTGGCCTAGGTATGGGCGCCTAGGCGCTTGTGCTCGTTTGGGCTACTGCAGGTGGGCGCCTAGGCGCTTGGCTTGTGCCTGGCTTGGTCGCCTAGGCGCTTGGGCATGTCTTGGGCCTCTTGGTTTACTGTTTGCTTCTTTGTGCTCCCAACCTGCATACCACAACTTAAATTAAGACTTATTCTAAAACCATAACTAAGATAAACTACATTCTAAAATAAAAGAAAACTAACCAACATTAAAGATTCGCCTAAAAAAATAAATAAATAAATAAATACCCTACATCACTTAGCAATTCATTAACACTAAAAATGAGGGAAATGATTAGAAATATGAGAATTTGACAAATGGATATTCTTCTATTGAGCTCATAAATGTTAGCTTCAGGTCAGGGCCGCCCCAGAATTTCCCCCGCCACCACCTGACTTGGTGAGGTGAAATTAATGAGCGAGACCCCGATCGGGGTAGTCGTAGTGGCCATTAGTCAAACCCGCCAAATAAGAATTCATGTTTCCTATCCTGCAATCAATTGAATATTGTGTTAGAGAACGTCAGGGGTGTAACAAATCCTAAACTATAAAAGTTTAACCACTAAATAAACTAACAGTAAAGCAAATTAAACAAAATAAAAGTAAAAATAGAAAATAACAATAAAAATTCCTGGGTTGCCTCCCAGTTAACACTTGGTTTATAGTCTTCAGCCTGACTTTTTTCTCTGTTCTAATCAGCAAGGTTGACCGATGTCTTTTCACGATCAACACAACCCCCATAGTAGTGCTTCAATCTTTGACCGTTGACCTTGAAGTTACGTTTGGCATCCGGGTCTTCCACCTCCACAGCTCCGTGAAGATAAACTTTTGTAATGATAAATGGCCTTGACCAACGGGATTTCAACTTTCCTGGAAACAGTTTAAGCCTTGAATTGTATAATAGCACTGTTTGCCCTGCTTCAAACTTTCTTTCCAGAATTTTCTCATCATGCCACCTCTTAATCTTTTCTTTATATAACTTCGCATTCTCGTACGATTGGAGTCTGAATTCATCCATTTGGTTCAATTGTAAGAGGCGCTTCTCTCCCGCAGCAGACATATCAAAGTTTAACTTTCGAATTGCCCAATAAGCATTATGTTCTAGTTCAACTGGAAGATGGCATGCCTTCCCATATACTAACCTGTACGGAGACATCCCTATCGGAGTTTTGTAAGCTGTATGGTATGCCCATAAAGCATCATCCAACTTGCTAGCCCAATCTTTCCGACTATGATTCACTATTTTCTCGAGGATTCGTTTCACTTCTCTGTTAGATACCTCGGCTTGACCACTTGTTTGTGGATGGTAAGCAGTAGCTATCTTATGAGTGACTCCGTACTTAGCAAGAATAGCTGAGAACTGCTTATTACAGAAGTGCGTGCCTTCATCACTAATGATTGCACGAGGAGTGCCGAATCTAGAGAAAATGTTCTTCCGAATGAACTTAACCACAACCTTAGCATCATTGGTGGGCGATGTTATAGCTTCTACCCACTTCGAAACGTAGTCCACCGCTAGAAGTATATAGAGTTCTTGAAAGATGATGGAAATGGTCCCATGAAGTCGATGCCCCAAACATCAAACAATTCAACTTCTAGTATCATATTAAGTGGCATCTCGTGTCGCTTTGATATATTACCTACTCTTTGGCATCTGTCACATTTCAATGAAAACACACGGGCATCCTTAAAGAGTGTTGGCCAGAAAAATCCACATTGAAGCACCTTAGCTGCCGTTCTTTCTCCCCCAAAATGTCCACCATAGTCAGATGCATGACATTGGTAAATAATGTTCTCCATTTCAAATTCTGGGACGCACCTTCTTATTACTTGATCGCCACACTGTTTAAATAAAAATGGCTCATCCCATAAATATTGTTTCACATCATGGAGAAATTTCTTCTTCTGTTGACTTGTTAAATCTGGCAGAAACACCTTACTCACAATGAAATTTACATAATCTGCATACCATGGAGTATCCATCCTTACCCCCAAACAGTTGTTCATCCGGGAAAAATTCATTGATCACTGTTGTGTCATCTTTTTTTAGTTCTGCATTCTCTAATCGTGATAAATGATCAGCAACCTGATTGTCTGTTCCTTTTCGATCACGGATCTCCAAGACAAACTCTTGTAGCAATAATACCCATCTAATTAATCTCGGCTTCGCATCCTTCTTTGCTATTAAGTACTTAATTGCCGAATAATCTGTAAACACGATCACTTTTGTCCCAATCAAATATGATCGGAATTTATCAAATGCATAAACAACTGCTAATAGCTCCTTCTCGGTAGTGGTATAATTCAGTTGGGCATCCGTTAATGTCTTACTAGCATAGTATATAGCATGAAAAATTTTATCCTTTCGTTGGCCAAGAACTGCGGCAATCGCAAAGTCGCTAGCATTACACATTAATTCGAACGGGATACTCCAATCTGGCGCTATGATTACAGGTGCGGTAACAAGTTTCTTCTTCAACACATCAAAAGCTTCCAGACATGCTTGATCAAAGTTGAATGGGACATCCTTCTCCAAAAGATTGCAAAGTGGTTTCGTGATTTTGGAGAAGTCTTTTATAAATCGTCTATAGAAACCAGTGTGTCCCAAAAAACTTCAAATACCCTATACGGAAATAGGTGGTGGCAGGCTCTCAATGGTTTCGATCTTAGCTCTATCAACCTCAATTCCTTTTGATGACACTCGATGACCCAAGATTATCCCCTCTTGCACCATAAAATGACATTTCTCCCAGTTTAAAACCAAATTCGTTTCCATACACCGTTTTAGCACGAGAGTGAGATTTTCTAAACAATAATCAAACGAATCCCCAAAAACTGAAAAATCATCCATAAATACCTCGAGATTTTGTTCGACCATATCGAAAAAAATAGCCATCATACACCGTTGAAATGTCGCCTACGCATTACATAATCCAAAAGACATTCTGCGAAAAACAAAGGTACCATATGGGCATGTGAATGTTGTTTTCTCCTGATCCTCGGGTGCAATGGCAATCTGGTTATAACCCGAGTATCCATCTAAGAGACAATAATACTCGTGCCCTGCAAGCCTGTCCAACATCTGATCTATGAATGGTAGAGGAAAATGGTCCTTACGAGTGGCCTTATTCAACCGCTCAGAATCCATACACACCCGCCAACCCAGAATCGCTCGAAGTCGGGATCAATTCATTATGCTCATTTGCAACTCATCATCATTCCCCTTTCTTTGGCACACATTGAACCGGACTTACCCATGAGCTATCTGAGATAGGGTAGATAATTCCCGCATCCAACCATTTAATAATTTCCTTTTTGATAACTTCCTTCATGATGGGATTGAGTCTTCGTTGTTGTTCAATAGTCGGTTTAGCTTCATCTTCCAACAAAATCTTATGCATACAAATTGATGGGCTTATCCCCTTGATATCTGTAAGAGTCCATCCAAGAGCAGTCTTGTATTGCCGAAGTACCCTTAGTAGCTTTTCTTCTTGAACCTTATCAAGTGATGCAGAAATAATGACTGGAAAGGAGGAAAAAGAACCAAGGTAGGCGTACCGGAGGTGGTTAGGCAATGGCTTAAGTTCCAAGGTAAGCAGTTCTTTTAAAGATGATTTCACCTTTTCATCTGGCTTTCCCCAATAATCCAGAGGTTCAAATTTTTACAAACATCGTGTGAACTTCGGAGTTGAATCTAACATTTGAACCCATTCTAGCACAGTTGAATCATCAAATAAATTTTCATTAACCAATGCAGTTTTAAGAGGGTCTTCATTCACAGATTCACTAAATACCTCTTCAGTTGCTTCTTCAATCAGATCAACTCTAAAGCACTCTTCCTCTCCCTTCGGAAATTTCATAGCCTTGAAAACATTAAAAGTTATTTCTTCATCTTGGACTCTCATTGTTAACTCTCCCTTTTGTACATCAATTAATGCCCTTCCAGTGGCTAAAAATGGTCTTCCAAGAATAATGGGTATGTCTTTATCCTCTTCGTAGTCCAACACAATGAAGTCGGCTGGAAATATGAATTTGTCCACCTTCATTAATATGTCTTCCACAATGCCCCTAGGGTATGTTACTGATCTATCTGCGAGCTATAAAGAGATATTTGTTGGCTTTGGTGTTGGTAATCCCAACTGAGTGTAGATTGAAAGCGGCATCAAGTTAATACTCGCACCCAAATCACACAAACATCTGTTAAAGAACTGGGGCCCAATCGTGCACGGTATGGTGAAGCTACCCGGATCCTTCAACTTCGGTGGTAACTTTCTTTGCAGAATTGCACTACATTCTTCTGTCAACGCTACAGTTTCGAACTCCCCTAGCTTCCTCTTTCTTGCTAAAATATCTTTCATGAATTTTGCATAGCTAGGCATTTGTTCTAAAGCATTTGCGAATGGAATGTTGATTTGCAGCTTTTTGAACATTTCTAAATATTTTGAAAATTGTCTATCTAATTTCTGCTTTTGAAATCTTTGAGGAAACGGCACAGGTGGTACGACTGTTGTTTGCTTATCCTCTTGTTGTTTTTTCACAACATTTTCCCCAGATTTACTTTCTAAATTTCCACTCTCTTTTTCACCATCCTCGACAGAAATTATTTTCTTTTGTCCGCCTAAATCAGAGTCAACTCCTTCCCACTTACGAGTGTAAGCGCCTTTACAATGTTCATTTCCATCATTCCTTGGATTTTTCTCCAGATCACTAGGTAAAGAACCTGGAGTTCTAGTATTCAAAGCACTAGCTATCTGCCCAATTTGGTTCTCAAGATTCTTTATTGCAGCTGATTGGTTTTTCGTTGTGGCTTCAAACTGAGTTGCCAATCTTGCCAACAATTCTTCCGTTTGTGATAGCTTATCAGGTTGATGAGGTTGTGGGTGTTATTGAGATTGTTGATGTGGCTGAAATCCAGGTGGATATGATTGCCTTGGAGCTTGGGCTTGAGCATGTGACTGATTATTACTCCAAGAAAAATTCGGGTAGTTTCTCACTCCTGAATTGTAGTTGTTTGGATAACTGCCCTGCTGCCTGTTATAATTGGAAACAAACTGGATTGACTCAGGATTTATTGCACATTGATCACTTGAGTGGCTACCCGCACATATTTCACAAATTGTTTCCATTTTCTGAACTGGTTGTACCCCAAGTGCATCTATCTTCTTTGTAAGAAGCGTAAATCGAAGTTTGTCACTTGAGCCGACAATCTTTGTCATAAGATCCACTTCATACACCCCCGACCGTCCTTGGGTCGAGTTCTTCTTTGTTATTGCCACCGATAATTATTAGTGTCATGGTTTCAAGCGGTGATACCCTCATCACAATTCTTGGCCATAATAGCTCCTCCCATCGCAAAGATCTATACTCGATCTCATTGTCTTTGAATAAACCGTTATAAAAAGTTTGCACTGAAGCCATTTAGGAATCCCATGGTGTGGGCATTTTCAAGAATGAGTCTTTGAATCTCTCCCAAGCTTCGTATAGTGATTTCGAATCGTCTTTGAACGAAGAGAAGATATCGTTCATAACTTTCTTTGTTTTTTTGCAAAGGGAAAAACTTTGCAAGAAATTTTCAGGCTAGGTCGTTCCATGTAGTAATCGAGCACGGTGGTAGTGAATGGAGCCAACTCTTAGCCTTATCTCCGAGAGTAAATGGAAGCTTGATTTTTAGCCTTATTGCAGATCCTCGACACATTATTGTACTTGAAAGTATCATGATTTCTATAAAGTCGACTATGTGATCGTTTCGGATCATCATTCGGTAACCCTCCAAACTTACATGAATTTTGAATCATCCGTATTGTTCGGTTTTATCTCAAAACTTGTAAAGAATAATGGAATGAGGCCTCGTAATACTAGATCGAATTTCAAGAACTCATGGCGTAGCATAATCCATGATGCTTTTGCTCTTCTTCAGCCATAGTATCTTTCTTATCAAGTGTCTCTTTGGTTTCTTTAACCCACTTACGCAACCGCTGAATTTTTTTTTCTATATCGTCCTCGTGAGGCAATAAATCTGGCTTCTTCGATCGCGTTTGCATACACTAGTCAAGAACACCTGAATATAGCAGAAAAGGAAAAGTTTAAATTAAGATTAACTCTATCAAAATTAATAATGACAAAATATTAAACTAATTTTCCCCGGCAACGGCGCCAAAAACTTGTTGCCTAATTTTTAATAGCACTTTACCACGCAAGTATACGAGTTCAATTGTAATATTCAGCAAGCAATGATATCGTTCCCACGAGGAAATAGACTAATATTTATTAATTACTAATTCTAATGCAATTAATCCTATTTTAAACTACGAAAATTTTGTTTGTGATTTGAAAATTAAACTTAACAAAACTAATGATTAAAATCAAAATTTCACAAGAATAACTGCAGATTTAACAGGTTAAGATTACAACTTCCCTTGGTATTTCATTTAAACTAACTTACTTCCCATTTAAAATTAATTAATTAGTATGAATCGTTATCCAAGAATGCTTTATAAAAATTAACACACTTCTTCCAAAGACATGTGAACAAATCCTCCTAAATCCAGTCTTTAAGACGCGGAATTACAAGGAACACCCCAGTTAATCAACTCACTATATTCCTATGTGAAACAAGTTAATTAGGGTTTTACGCACAACTTCTTTCAATGGATACAAAAGACACATAGGTATATTCCTATCCTACATGCTAATCATATTAGCCCTATTCAGATTATATGAACAGATGTTATCATATCCAGATCTCAATCTATACTCCATCTTCCAATTTTATATAGATTATCACAGTAATTGTTGGCCAAACAATTAATCAATAAACATAAGATAAGATAAACAATTCAATAAAAATCAACTTTCATTCAATGGTTAGCTTGCAATTTAAACTACATACCAAGTTCTGTTGCAATCTTAATGAAAATTTAGTCCATGCTAATAATAAAGAAAAACATCATCCAAATTAATAATCCAAACATCCCAGATAATTACAAAAGATGAAAATAGAGAAGAGAAAAAGAAACTCTGAATTTGCTTCGTGTTTTTCTTCGTTGTCCTATCTGCAAATCTCTTGAAAAATTCTTTGATACCTCTTTTCTAAAGTCTCATCCTATTTGTATTAGTCTCCCACCTCATTGATTCTTTTTGGCTTCAAAACCCACTTGGCGAGAGAAAATCCTCCTTTTTCAGCATATGAGCGCTAGGCGCTCAACACAAGCTCATTTCAAGCGCTTTAAGGCGCTTGACCGAGACCAACGTAATTACAAAATGCCACTCGGCTCTAATTTTAATGATTTTTGACCTTTTCTTCTCCAAATGACCAATTTGTCCTCCGGCTCCAACCTACAAGAAATAAACACAAAATGTAAAAAAAAGATACTAAAAACAATTAAAGATAGCAATAATTAAGTTTAATAATATCGGATTCATAGGTATAAAACCTACTCATCAAATATCCTTGGCCGTAGTGCAGGGGTGATTCGATGATGTGGATTATTTATTAAGCTGAGTCCCAGCGATAAAAGTGATGAAAAACCTTTTAAATCATAAAAGATAGTAAATTTTATTCTCTACTTGACTCTTTTAATGGATTGCTTGTTCACCGCAGATTAAACTTGATGGTTGTTATATTGTATCGGTTTAACATTGTTGAAGGCTAACGATAATATATACTCGCATTATCTTAGTCATAATATATTTCCTTGGGCTAGTTGAGCTCACCTTTTACTTTTATTGTTTCTCTCTTCAGGAAATGAGAACGTAGCAATGACTAGTCGGGGAACGGAGTGACGGACCAGATGATAGCATTAGTAGTCCTCACTATTCAGTGAAATAGTGGAAAATAAATGTAATAATATTGAATTTGAGTTTGTATATTATCTAGATGACAATATTTGTATTAAAACTCACAGCTTATGTTTTTGTCGTATTTTTTACGGCGGTTGTATAATTAAGTTGTATTTGTATTACAGTACCATGTATTTGTGACTCAAAATAGGTGATGTATATCTATTTTGGGGCGTCACAGTTGGTATTAGGGATATGATCTTGGCTAAGATGTGAGACTAGAACTAGAGGGGAGAGCGGGGAATTCTTCGTTCTTATGACCTACCTAAGTGTTTTTGGTATTTAATTGGTCGATCAGTGAGTGTAGGGATAATATGTTTCATGTCAATTAACCCTTGTTTTGTGGCAGTATTTGAAAATGGCATCCGAGAATGTTGAGAACATCAATGGAGCACAAGAGACCGTTGAGTCTCCACAGATCAATAACCAGGACAATGTGCATCAGGAAGGAGACAATCCTCATGCAAACAACAACACTGACCAAATGATGAACGATGGAATGTTCCGAGGCTTCATGCAATTCATTCAACATCAGGCGAGAGCGGCTCCTGTCCAAAATGCAGGTGGAAACACTGGCAACTCTCGGACGGTCATCGCCAAATAGTTCAAGGAGCTGGGACCACCTGAGTTTATTGGAGAGCCAAAACCACTTAAGGCGGAAGCATGGATAAAGCAGATAACCAAGATATTTGATGTCTTGGGATGCTCCGAGGAACAAATGGTTCCCTTCGCCACCTTTATGTTGCGTGAAGAGGCGACATGGTGGGAATCAGAAACGCACTCCACTGACGACGCCTTTTCAAGATGTCTTGAGAGAAGTTCCAAGACACATTCAACGACAACTACTTTCCGAAAGTATTAAATCACGTGAAGGAGGTGGAGTTTATCAAGTTAGAACAAAACAATATGAAAGCGTGTCACAACACGAGGCTAAATTTTTTGAGTTATCCCGGTTTACATCCCATTTGGTTGATAATGAGGGCGAATGACCCAAATATTTTTAAGAGGTTTGAAACCGGAGATACGACAATATCTTATTTCTCATAAAGCGTGTTTGTATTGAGATGTTGTAAATAGGGCTCGATTATTGGAGAGCGATAACGAGTCAACGCAACCAAGAGAAGCGGCGCAGAATGAAAATACCGGTGGTAACTTGATCATCGAAGCGGTGACAACAAACATGGAGGAATCAACATGCCGAAATGGTAACCACTTGGTGGTAATCATAGCCAAGACAATAAAATGGACATTTCAAGAAAAGGAGATTCAACAATGATGGAAAAGCGTCAAGACCAAAGACCTGTTGTTAAGGAAGGAGAGCGACCACCTATCATATGCTTCAAATGCGGAGAGGAGGGACACATCACCAAACTGCCATGCGATCTCCGTCAAAGCATGTTATAATTGTGGAAGAGAAGGTCACTTAGCTCAATTTTGTCGTTCACCAAGACAAATTCACTAGGATAGAGGCACCAAAGGTCATCCCGAGAAAAGTCAAAGTCGGTAGTAGCAAGGGAGGCGTTTGTTGTGACCTCCCGAAAGCAAGGAACCCGAACGAGGTTATCACAGGTAAGCTTATCATAAACTCTAGTGAAGTCTATACCTTATTTGATACCGGTTCTACCTATTCTTTTATTTCTCCTACTTGCGCTCAACGTTTAAATTTGACTCCGGAGAAATTAGACTTTGACTTATATGTTGAAACTCCATTAGGAGAAACCTTCATTACATCCACTATTTATAAGTCTTGTTTGATGCAAATCGGTAACCGCACGTTACCTGTCGATCTTATCTCCTTAAAAATACTTGCATTTGACGTGATTCTAGGGATTGATTGGTTAACTACTCATCATGCTAAAATTGATTATTTTCGTAAGGTTGTTAGCTTTCACATTCCTAATAAACCTATTATGCGAATTTAAGCGACCAAACCATTAAAATCAATCACGGTCATCTCAAGCCATAAAACTATTCGTTTATTGAAAAATGGATGTCAAGCTTTCTTAGTTCATGTCACGGATTTAAACAAAAATACGCCGATTTGAAGGATATTTCTATTGTTAATAAATTTCCGACGTATTCTCGAAGAACTTCTGGCCTACCCCAGTGTGAAGTTGAATTTTGTATCGACCTTGAACCCAGACAAAACCCATTTCCAAAGCCCCATATCGAATGACTCTATTGAACTTCAGGAGTTAAAGACCCAATTGCAGGAATTGTTAGACATTGGTTTCATTCGCCCCAAGACGTCTCCTTGGGGTGCTCTGTTCTATTCGTGAAGAAGAAAGATGGGAGTATGCGACTTTGTATTGATTATCGGGAGTTGAATCATGTCACCATCAAAAATAGGTACCATTGCCACGTATTGATGACTGTTTGATCGATTATAAGGAGCACAATTTTTTTAAAGATCGATCTTCGTTTTGGATATCATCATTTGAAGATTAAAGCGAGGATATTCAAAGGCGCCTTCGTAACTTCGAGACGGGCATTATGAATTCTTAGTCATGTCTTTTGGATTGACTAATGCTCCTGCTGCCTTCATGGATATGATGAACCGAGTATTCAAGGAATATTTGGATCATTTTGTGGTCGTCTTTATTGATGACATCCTCATATATTCCAAAAGCCGTGAAGATCATAAGCAACACTTGAGGCTGATACTCCAAAAGCTTCGTGAAAACAAGCTATATGCCAAGTTGAAGAAATGCGAGTTCTGGCTTGAGGAAGTTGCATTCCTTGGGCACGTGATATCAAGTCATGGAATATCTGTTGACCCAGCAAAGATTGAAGCTATTCAAAGTTGGGAGCAACCTAAATCAGTGACCGAAGTACATAGCTTTCTCGGATTAGCTGGTTATTATCGGAGATTCGTGGAAGGATTTTCTCGAATCGCTACTCCATTAACTCAGTTGACTCGAAAAGATACAAAGTTCGGTTGGAGTGAGGAATGTGAGAAGAGTTTTCAACAAATCAAGAGGAGACTCATTTCAGCACCTGTTCTGACAATACCATCTGGCTCGGAGGGATTTTTCATCTACAGTGATGTTTCGGGCAAAGGGTTAGGATGTGTTCTCATGCAACATGGGAAAGTCATAGCTTTATGCCTCACTAAGAACTCAAAGAATATGAGAGGAATTATCCTACTCATGATCTAGAGTTGGCAGCTGTCGTTTTTGCGCTTAAAATTTGGAGGCATTACTTGTATGGGTAGAAAGTGGAGATCTATACGGATCATAAAAGCCTCAAATATTTCTTCACTCAAAAGGAACTCAACATGCGACAACGACGTTGGCTCGAACTGTTGAAAGATTATGATCATACTATTCAATACCATTCTGGAAAAGCGAACGTAGTAGCTGATGCACTAAGTAGAAGATCATATGCAGGTACGAGTGCAATATTGTCAACGCAAAGGCCCATTTTGTATGACTTGCAAAGGATGGAGTTAGAGATAAAGACTCCAGAGACCCACATGATAAATATATGAGTAGAACCGACTTTAATCGATAAAGTTAAAGCTGCTCAAGCTACAGACCTGGAGCTAATGCGTATGAAGAAGAAAGTGCAAGAAGGTGCTATGCCGGAAACAAGAATCGATGAAGAAGGAATACTTCGAGTCAACTCCAGACTTTGTGTTCCTAACGACCCTGATTTAAAGTATAAAATCATGATGGAGGCGCACAACACACCGTTTGTAATCCATCCTGGGAGTACCAAAATGTATCGTGATCTTCGACATACATTTTGGTGGAGCAATATGAAGAGAGAGATAACAGAGTTTATCTCAAGGTGTTTAAATTGTCAACGAGTCAAGGCAGAGCATCAAGTACTAAAAGGTCCATTGCAACCGAAGTGGGAGCACATTACAATGGATTTCGTTACTGGTCTTCCCAAGGTTTCTCAAGGCATAGATGCAATTTGGGTCATTGTTGATAGATTGACCAAGTCTGCTCATTTCTTACCAATACGAGAAACTTATACACTTGAACGTCTTGCTAGTATGTACATAAACAAGATTGTAAGACTGCATGGTATGCCAATATCTATAGTTTCTGATCGAGACCCAAGATTCACTTCAAGATTTTGGGTTAGTTTGCAAAAAGCTATGGGCACGGATTTACGTTTTAGCTCGACATATCATCCTCAGACGGACGGGCAGTCGGAAAGGACTATTCAAACTCTTGAAGATTTATTAAGACTCTGTGTCCTTGACTTCAAAGGAAGTTGGGACAAGTTCTTACCATTGGTGGAGTTTTCCTACAACAACAATTATCAAGCAAGTATTGGCATGGCTCCATTTGAGGCGTTGTATGGAAGAAAATGTCGTTCTCCAGTATGCTGGGATGAGGTGGGTGAAGCAACGTTGTTGGGATCAGAGTTGGTACGTATGACTACAAAAAAGATTCAAATGATCCGACAATGTATAAAAACCTCACAAGATCGATAAAAGAGTTATGTTGATCTTCATCGAAAGGACGTAGAATTCGATATTGGAGATCATGTGTTGTTACGTGTTGCTCCATGGAAAGGAGTTACAATATTTGGAAAGAGAGGAAAGCTCAATCCTCGATTCATTGGCCCATTTTAATCCTCGATCGAGTAGGAATCGTGTGGCTATGAGACTTGCGTTCGCTAAAGTATGTCTCGTGTTCATAACGCGTTTTCACATATGCATGTTGCGTAAATATGTGAAAGACCCGAACCACATTATTGAGTTAGAACCGGATTTAAATAGAGGAAGATTTAAACGATGAAGAGGTTCCTATTAAAATCTTGGATAAGAAGGAACATATTCTACGCTCCAAGGTTATACCTCAAGTCAAAGTTTTATGGAGAAACCACGATGTTGAGGAAATGACCTGGGAGTTAGAATCTGAAATAAAATCAAAGTATCCTCACCTCTTGACATACCAGTATCGTACCCTAATTTCGAGGACGAAATTTCATAAGAAGGGGAGGTTGTAAGACCCCAACTTTTGAATAAAGATTAAATTTTCTCAAAATATATTTTTGAATATTATGGTATGGATTTGATATAATGTTATAGTTGTGGGTAATATTTATAAATTTTGCAAAATCATGTGAGTTGTTGTTATATAATATTCGATTGGTGGGGAATATTCGTTTTAATAGGAATATTCAGACAACGACACAATCATTGGTGGACTAGCAACGAAATTATCATCGGATCGAGAAAGCGACAAAAATACTTTATGAAAATAACGGCGGAAGTTTTACCGTTAACTGTTGAACTACCCGGTAGTAAAAATACAATAATACGCGTGGTTGCATAGAAGCACACGGTATTGATTATTGATGCTTACGTGAGAAGTCACTCAGTTATACTCAATTATTGCTACAGTAATTGTTGCATCATATCTCTCATATTATTGATTCGATTATTGTCATAATATCATCTGCATAATATGTTATTTTATTAAATCAATAATTGAGACGACAAATTTATTCATATTATTAAATTGCAATATTTACAATGTCTAAAAGTTCTGTCAAGGAGAGGTTTGGTCACCTAATTGCGCGCCAATAGGGAGAAATCCTTATTGGAAAGCCTCCTCTTTCCTGAAAACGACCTGGTTGATAAATATTGTGAGTTATAATATTAATGATGAATGTTATTAAAATTAAAGTTGTGTTCGGAGTTGAATTTAGAGACGCGGATGTGATATTTGAGTCCGGAACTATGAAATTAGTAAAAATAGTCTATAAACACAAAATTTTCCGTAATTCACTATTTGGTCAAAAAGTCAACAGTTGACTTTTTCAGGAAAAAGTCAAACTTTGAAATTTTAAAATTATTATTTTTGATAAAAATGGTTTCATTGTGTTGGAATTATTTGTGTTAGTGAAAATCGACAATTATTTCGATAATAATTGATGTCCGGAGGTTATATTGACCAATACGGTATTTACTTAGGATAAATGAGCAATTGATTGCTATTATTTCACATACTTATAACTATTTGTTCACATGTGTATACTATTGTTTCACATTCTTGTTACTATTAGGGGAGTTGGTGCAAGATTGATAATACTTGCATGACTAAGTTAAAATGGAGGTATAGATGGAGGTTCTATAATTGTAATTCAGTATTTTAACATGTCTAGAACTATTGATTCACATAATTTACTATTGAATCACATTATTTACTATTAGGGGAGGTGGTGCAAGTTTGATAATACTTCCATGACTAAATTAAAAATAAAGGAAAAGTTAGAGGTATTGTCTTTGTAATTTTTCGAGCCCCAAAACGTGTAATTATCGAAACTATATTTTTCTATAAATAGAAGCTCATTCTTCCTTCATTTCTCACCAATTCACAAAATCTTTAGAGCGATTATTATAGAGAGAAATTATAGAAAGAAGAGAAATCGCTACCTCTTATTCCAAAGATCCAATTTTTTTAAGGTAGGGAGTATTATTTCTTTCTTATTCATGAAGAGAACTTCATTATTCCATTCTTTATTATTCATTGGAATAACTCAGATCTGTGGCTACCCTATATTTGGTGAAATTCTTACGTTGTTCCATTCTTTATCATTACATTGGAACATCCTGCTCATGCAGGTTCTACTTGGGACACGGGTTAAAATCTTTATTATTACATTGGAATATCACATGCTCATGTGAGTTTTCTGTGGGACCGATTCCGTCTTTATTATTACATTGGAATATCACATGCATGCGTTTTTTACGTTGGGACTCGATTCCGTCTTTATTATTCTGTTGGAATATCCCGATTTGTGCTTTTCTTACGGACGATTAAGTCTTTATTATTTTGTTGGAATATCACATGCATGCGTTTCTGTGGGACCGATTCCGTTATTTATTATTCTATTGGAATAATCACTTTTGTCTTGATCTATCGCATGCTTGGTGATTTCTTTTGTTATTCCATTCCTTATTATACTCAGTTGGTTAAAGTTTTGACTTCTATACTCCATGAAATTAGTGGAATATCCTTGATATTTGTGCTTCATCTAGTATTTTTTTCATGGAAATATTCTTCTGAGCATTCTTGAATTTTACTCTACAAAGCGATTATCATGTTGATAATTTGGACGTTATTAGTTCTGGATAAAATAATTCTTGAACTTGTTTTATTGAATTCTTATATCATTGTCATCATCCTCATGTTTATATTTTGTTGAAAGTCATCTGTGGCCTATAGTGCATAGATGGACTGGACTTGGTATGATTATGACCAAGGATTATTAGGTGTAATCATGACCGTAATATTACAATGATGTGGTAAAAGTTCTCATTGGCCCGTAGTGCATTGATGGACAGTTGTTGGCATGATCATGACCATTATTGAATACACAAATATTCTTGGCCGAAGTGCATGGATAATTGTGGTCGTGATACTTAAAGAATATCCTTGGCTAGTAGTGCGAGGGTGATTCGATGATGTGGATTATTTATTAAAAGTGAGTCCAAGCGATAAAAGTGATGAAAACCTTTTAAATCATAAAAGATAGTAGATTTTATTCTCTACTTGACTCTTTTAATGGATTGCTTGTTCACCGCAGCTTAAACTTGATGGTTGTTATATTGTATCGGTTTAACACTTTGTTGAAGGCTAACGATAATATATTACGCATTATCTTAGTCATAATATTTCCTCTTTGGGCTAGTTGAGCTCACCCTTTTACTTTTATTGTTCTCTTCAAAAAATGAGAACGTAGCAGGGATTAGTCGGGGAACGGAGTGACGGACCAGATGATAGCATTAGTAGTCCTCACTATTTAGTGAAATAGTGAAAAATAAATGTAATAATATTGAATTTGAGTTTGTATATTGTTTAGGCGATAATATTTGTATTAAAACTCACGACTTATGTTTTTGTCGTACTTTTTTACACGGTTGTATAGATAAGTTGTATTTGTCAGATTACATGCACCATGTATTTGACGACTCGAGAATAAGTGATGTATATCTATTTTGGGGCGTCACACCTCTCTCTCCCCGCCTCCCCCCCCCACCCCCCGCCCCCACCCCCACCCCCCACCTCCATCCCCACCCCAAACAAAAAATAATATTTATTGATTATGTATACACCCTATTCCGCTCCACCCACCCTCCCCTACCCAATTTTTTTTTTTACTAATTATGTATACACAAAAAAAAAATAATTTAAAAATAGGTCGACTTGGATTCGACCCATAACCATTTAAATTCAAATCACATAACACATATTACATATTAAATATAGGTAATATGGTTTTGGTTCCTTAAGTGACTCATAACTATTTATGTAACCCAAATATAATTTTTGTCAGGTCTAGGTCATACCCTAATTTACACTTGGGCCCACACTTGCCTTTGCACGTAAATCACGCCTTTGGAGGGACGATCGTGCAAAATATTTCAAATTTTTAAGTTATGCTTTAAATCTCTGATCAATCTGCAGAGCTCGATCTTTGCAAGTCTTGAAAACAAAATCCTAAAAGAGGGAACCCCTCGGGGGGTCGAACCCTAAAGGTTGAACTCAAGGGGGTGAGCCTTAAAGGAGCTATTCCTAAAATCTTTTGTAAAATCCTTCTAAATCTTGCTCAATTTTTGTTTCCTTATCTTTTTGGAAACTAAAATAAGAAATCAAATTAGATTTGGAAATCATATATTTACCAAATAAAATAAAATCTTGGAAATAAAATGAAATCTTTCCCTTTTATTTTGGATATAATATCTTTCCTTATTCTTATTTAGATGCAAAATCAAATATATTTCATTCTTGGAAATGAAATTGAATTCTTCCCTTGTTAGAGGTGGAATGACTACTTTCATATGTGATGCAAATATACGACTATATATATCCCCCAAGTTACTCATGCTTTCATTTTTCACCTTGCTTTCTCTTTGAATTCCTCTCCTCTTAAAAATCAAGAAATTATCAATAAGACATCAAGTCAGCGTTCTTCAATCCGGGCAAACAAAAGGTGAGAAAAATGACTCCTCCTTAAGTAGCCAAACCCTAGGGGTCGAACCCTAAGGAGTGGCTGAACCTAGGTTTCCATCCCTTCCTCTTGTTTTCACTTTCTGAATTTTCTAAATTAATGTTGCAACTTATTTTTTGAAATTTTAAATTTTAAATTTGATATAAAATTTGTAAGAAACAAATATATTAATTAGTAGTATTTTTTAATTAATTTTTAGTAGTTATAGTTATTTGTACTAAAATTAAATAATTTATCACCATCTATTCTGAATTTAAAATTTTGCAAATTAATATAATAAGTAAAAGTGTATATTGTATCTTTAGTCAAATTGTAATCACCCATACATTTGAGTATTTTCTTGTATATTTATTTATTACGATAAATTATAATTGTAAAATTCATTAATACATGAAATTGGAATAAATTATAAAAAAATCTCATTTATTACACATTTTTTCTAAAAAAGTATCAATAATTCTTATTATCAAATAATTCATATAAATATTCACAATATATATCATTTTCCTTTATTTTCTGTATTTCAAAAACTTACAAATTATCAGGGGGAGTGCTTATCAGTCATCAAATCACGCAACAGCACGTGCCAGCTATTGATTTTCATATTCTCACGTGTCAAAAGAAAGCATTTCATTGGCCAAACATACCGAAAGATCTTATCCGGGTCATACTAGATTCCTTCTCATACAACACACGCGCCACAAAGTACGACGCCGTCACGCGAGTATTAAATCTTCCATTCTTTCGGTTTGTCCCAAAAGAATTGTCAGACGTCCAACGTCATAATCATACTTAATTATATTATTAATTACATAATTAATCGCTAATTAATTATTAATATTTTGTCCTGCTTATCAAAATTCAAAATTTTCCCTCTGCAACTTATCTTTACATTTCCGTTCTTCCCCAATTTGCTTCTTCTCATATTCTCCTCTCTCTCTCTCTCTATTTTTCTCTCTCTATATTTATACACATACAGATATACAGAAATTGAAGTGAAATTGAGTTGATTTTTGAAGTGAGAATTGAGTTAAATTCTTGGAAATGGAAAGGGAAAAGGGGGAAAATAAGAATCTCGATGAAGTTGAAAAGCTTCAATTGATAGATTTCTCGTCGGAGGATGATTTTCTCGTGGATTATCCCTTTCGCGATTCTCTCGAAGACCTTCGACTTTCAGGTTTTCTTTTTCTCCCTAAAAATCAATCTCCTTGACTTAATTGATTTTTTGTATTGATTAATTTTAGGTTCATTTTTTACATTTTTGTTGTTGTTCCTTTTTCTCACTCGTGATTTCTTAGACAGAAATTTGTTTTTCTTGATCGCAATGGAATTATGTGGTTTTAATTAACGAACTATTGCATGCAAAATCTGAATTTTGGGAAGCTACACCTATAGTTTTGCTAATTTGTGTAATCTCAAAGAGAATGTAGAGAAAATTTGTGTTTACTTTAAGAATGTAAATTGTGAATTTAGATGCCACACGTACAGAAAGAATATTGGCACAGGCTTATAGAATGTCATTTGGCAGTTCCTTTTATTTTCTAAAGTGAAACAAATAAAATAATCTTTTTTTCTTTTTTCTTTTGCGAGTATGAAAATGTATTTCTTTCTATGATCATTGTTTTATTGTTTCTATGATCATTGTTTTATTTAGTAAATGAAGATAAATGAGTTTGCAGTTAATTTACTACACGTTTCTCCCTCCTAATTGATACACTCTTGTTTTTGCCTTAACAATCTTTGGTTTTAACTCATTTTATAGTAACATTCGGGAATGTAAGTGGGCATGACGGTATCAAGTTGTTTAAGATTGTGAATCCATTGGAAGTGGAAAATTCAGAAAAGGTTCTGCACCAAAGGGAACAGAAGCTTTCACCTTCAGAATCCCTGGAGCCAAGAAGAGCAAGTTACTTGCGCAAAAGTTTAGCTTGGGATAATGCCTTTTTCACTTGTGCAGGTACTCATGTCTGTTCATAAGAAACGTAGAGTTTCTAGTCTGCAATCAATGTTACCTTTTTTTTCATAGTGTTGATTAATTACTTATTGAACACCTTTCTACATACACCGACAGGTGTTCTGGATCCTGAAGAATTGTGTGCGATGAATAAAGGATTTAAGAGGCAAGAATCCTTTCTCTTTCCTGGCATACAAGAAGACTTGAAAATGCGTAGACCTGCTGACTCAGAATCAACATTTGATAGTGATGAATTCTCTTTGGAAAGCGTTGAGGGTGACCTATTTGAAGATATAAGAGCATCAATCCATAGATCCTGTGGCACTTTTACAACCGCAAGTTGCGAATCAATTTATGGGAAAGCAGGTGATTATACTGCAAATTCACTATTTTGTTTTTAAGATAAGAACATGGTATTATGTCTGTTAATATTGTATGCCTTTTTCTTTTGGGGGAGTGGGGGAAGCCACTGGACAAAAAAACTATTATAATTTATATGTGTATTATAAATCTGCTTGCTAACGTATCTAAGAGTGCTCTTCTGGTAGCTAGTTTATGTGATTGTGCATCTTTTCATGGTAAGCCTGATCTTTCTGATGTGGTTGCTTCTTTTCAGCCTCCAAGAAGGTTAATGTTAGTTCTCAGAACATGGTATGTGGCATTTATCATACTGTTTTTGTAACGGTTTTGGATGTTTAGGATGAAAGTCTCTGATCTTTCAAATTTTCAGATGAAATCTATGCCACCTTCTAAAAGGCAAAGCATCAATTGTCAAAGATCAAAGACAAATAAAGAGGCTTCTCTTCCTCCACAAATTTTACAGGTACAAATTAATTGAATAGAATCAAGTGATTACCTTTGGCTTCATGGATGCACACGGCTTATAGATGCATTCACTTCTGAATTTGCGCAACTTTGTTAATTATTAGAGATTATTAATTGTCTTTGTAGAGCTAGGTTGCTCCTTTTAGGTGGTTGTGCATGATGCATAGGAAATGTGTTACAGAAAAATGTCAATATAAACTGTAATATGGATTAACTGACTATTGTTGATTTTCAAAGCACAATGCTAGAAAAGGGGAATACTACTCGTCGCCCCACAGGCCACCCAAGATATTAGGCAGACTAAATGTTGTATCAGCAGGACAAACCAAAAGGGTGTCGTCGGGCTATGGGAGAATGGAAAATAAGACCTCAAAGGCTTGTTATGGTGAGAGAATTTGAATACATATTGATATATAAACCTCTTTCTTGCAGCTTCTAAATGAAAAATTGGAATAAAGGCAATTTGATTGTTGCAGGACAAAGTTTGATGATGCCTGAGCAATCTGGTTCTGAGGACTCATGTAATTTTAACAAATTCTCTACGCCACCCACAAAATCATCTTCTTCAGTTTCTCTCTCTGTCCGCAAAAGCTCATCAGTTAATGGTTCTTCATTCGATGAATCTGCTAGTGCTTCATCTTCTAAATCTTCCTCAAGCTCTGTGACAAGAAGCATAGGTCCCAGCAACACTAAAATAGTGTCCTCTGGTTCAACCTCTAAGGCTCCTCTCAGATTCTCGGGCAGAAGCAGAAGTAGATTGGGCAATACTACTCCAACTTCCTCAATCCATTTATTGTCCATGTCAAACCATTCCTCTAGCAAATCCCCTGCTAGCTCCATTGAGGGATGGTCCTCGGAAACATCTTCTTCAACTTCTACTGCCAACAGAAAATATGGTAATTTAGAGTTCAATTTAAGAAGAGGTACCATCCAAGGATTAGCTTCACATGATCAATCCCCTGGTTGTCTAGAAACTCGTTTAAAAAGTTTGCCAAATCGATGTACGAGAAAAGCATTAAGAGAAGCTGGTTCTGTTCCTGTAGAATCAACAAGAAATTCCAGGCCTTCAGGCCTACAAATGCCATCACCCAAAATTGGGTTTTTTGATGAGGTTAGTTTTCTCTTCTAACTTATTCGGGTTTTAATGATGAGAGTATATCATTGTTAATTTCATAATGGCATAGACCTGTTTGCATGTGTTCCCTTAAACCCATATTTAGCTGTATAATGTATATTTGGTCTAATTTCAGAAGAACTCCATGGTGCCAATGGTAAGTGAGTCTTTGCAGTTCCAAATTGGAGCACAAAATACTTTACCTTATCTTAATGCCAATGCAATTAAAAGAAGACCTTCTAAGTCTAGAAATTTACCAGAGAGCGGGAATAAGCTTGGTTCTCAGCAAACTCGAGCTCTATGTTCTTCTACTTCGAGCACAAGGCTTCAACCTTCTGTGCAGTCTCGATACCTAGAAAGTACTTCTCAAAAAACATCTGGCTTGAGAAATAGCTTACGAACAGCTTCAAAAGTTCAGAATGAAATATCTTTGGAAGTGGATACCGCATATTGCTCAAAAACTAGAAAGGTTGGTAACGGGGAACATGACAGAAGAAAAGTTGGTCTAACTTCCAGTTTGATGAAGACAGATGGAAAAAGAACCAAAGGCATATTGAAGAATAAAATGGGCATAGAGGGTAAGGGTCAAAAGGCTGAAAATGACAACTTGGTTAACCCCATAGACCCGGTAAAGAGAGAGCACGAGGAGGCCAGGCAAGAACATGTTGAGACTAATTTGCCTTCAATTTGTGAAAGCAAAGCAAATTTGTCGAATTTTGAAGATCAAGCTAATGATTTAAGCAGATATTTTGAGGTCATTGACCTCGGAGGAGATGTGGTGATAGAGCTTGAAGGTGCCCATGATCATCTCGGCAAACCTTTTAAAGGGGAGCGATTTCTCAGAGGACAGCAGCAGGATTCACCGGGCATGTTGAAGCCTAGTCCACATTCTCTTCCAACAACTGTGGAGTTTACACCCAACACAAGAACCCCACTTGCGGAGAAAAATTCTGTCTGCAATAAAAGTGGATTATTTGGAATGAAAATTGTATTGGCTCAAGAAAAACCGGTTGACAAGGCATCATCAACCTTCCCCTCTTTCGATAATGCTGAAAAGGAAAATAGCTGAAAAGCTATTATAAGCATTTTAGTTTGGTTGGTATTTCTTAGAGGTCTCTCTCTCTCTCTCTCTCACACACACATCTCTCTCCCATCTTCCTTGAGAATAAGTCTTCTTCGGACGATTCTCATGTTGTTTAGTTTTCTTAGTTCTCTATTCATTCCATCTCTAATGTTGCAGGATGTGCATGGAGAGGCAAAGTTGATTGTTTGCAGGAGGGAAAATGTAAAAGATAAAAAGGAAGGAAGGAAGGAAACTTTACAAGTACAAGTAATGCAATAAGTGCAGCATAGCAGGATAAGCACAAGATTTGATGGTGGAAGTGTATTTATCTTTCAATAAAGCTACAGCCTACAGGCATGGGAACAATATTTCCTTGGATGCAACTTTTTTCTGTATATATTTTTATAGAAAAATGTTGCATCTGGGGAAAAAGATCTTTTGTACAATGGCCAGTTTTTATATATGAAAGGTTTAAAGTTAATTTGAAACATTATTTTTAAACTCAAAAATTTATTTAATTTTA
Source organism: Panax ginseng (assembly GCA_020205605.1). NCBI lineage: Eukaryota > Viridiplantae > Streptophyta > Magnoliopsida > Apiales > Araliaceae > Panax > Panax ginseng. The sequence goes on along the minus strand of CM035136.1, from coordinate 25,492,629 downwards.
ATCAATATAATGAATAATATTATAAACTATCTAAAAAAACATTTAAATATCTAGATTATTATTTCGTAACTTCCAACTGGTAATGAATCCTATCACTTTGAAAATATCAAATTAAATTCAAGAAGTAAATAGCAAGTATATGGCTTGCAAGAGTGACTTGTCACTTACATTTAACTCAACTTCACATTATTTTCCTTTCTCAAATGATATCAAGTTGGATGTGGTTGACTGGACAATAAAGTCCCATTCAGAACAATCTCTGTTTCAAACAAGTCCATCAGGGAGATTGTCTAGACATTGGAGCTTATTTGCTTTGAGATTATTGTTTGACCTACAAAATCAAACTTGTAATTAGGACTGAACAGAAAACGGATATAATTAAATAATCGAACCGAACCAGACTTTTTTAATCGAAATTTCTTGATAATTCTGATATTTTTTGCAATTCTGTTATATTCAAATTTTTATCCGGTTTTTTGGGTTCAAGTTCAGTTTTCAATTTTGTGTTTTTCGGTTAACCGAATAAGAAATAAAAAAATTAGAACTTAAAAGTTAAAACAATATTTTATATCTCATCTCACTCTGTGTCAAACTCTCAGTCTTCTCACTTCTCAGAGCTCGACTCTCATCTCTTAGACTGATCTCTAATCTCTCTCTGACCTTACCCAAAAGCCAAAACTTCAGTCCCCAAATCACAAGTCGCAACCTCGCTCTACCTCCGAACCAAGAGTCAAGATTCGTTAGTCTCATTCAACCCTAGTTCTCAATTCCTCTCGCTCTCCGTCTCATTTTCTCTTCCCAACCTTGACCTCAACCTCTCTGCCGTTCTGTTCCTCGACCACGATCTGCCCTTCTGGTGTTTGTTTATTGAATCTTTATATCAATGTGTTTAGCCTGAATCTAGTTACATTCAGAGCGAGTATAAAATCTTTTAGTGTGCAATTATGTGTTATTAACTTATTATATTCCAATGTTTGATTAGAGTACTCTAATATTGGTTTTTTTGTGCCTAGTCTATCGTTTTCATTACTTACTGTTTGTTCGTATCAAGTGCTTAAGATAGAGTACTCTGTTTTTAAGATGTATCAAGTGCACTTCAAATTTCAATAGCACTCTGTTCATGAAAATTGGTAAAAATGATTTACAATTTCGGTTTATAACCGAATAGTAATTTCGGTATTCAGTTAGTTTTCACGAGAACTGGTGAAAATGATTTATAATTTCCGTTATTTCAGTATATAACCGAATAGTAATTTTGGTATTTCGGTATTCAGTTATTTAGCTAAATAGTGACATTTCAGTTTTCGGTTATAACCGCCCACTCCTACTTGTAACCCACAAGAAAACCTGCAATGAAGACATTCCCCCACAGTTATAAATTGCAAGCCAAAATGGAGATTCCATGTTTAGTAACATCCTTTTAAAGGGTAACAATATATTAGTTAATACCGTAAAATAATAATTAAAAAAACATTCTCGATTAAGTAGGAAGGAATGTAGCCCGTCAAATGCTAACAAGAAATTTGAACTCAACTGAATTATCAAAGAAAACTCTTTCACAAAATCCACTCTTTGCCAACAATACCAACAACTATAGTCGAGATAACAGCAAGAGGGAAGATAATAAGCTGCTTCTAGCAGATTATGACCTAGGCTTCTCTTTTTTCTCTTTGAACAGAGCTAGAAGTGACACCCCAGATACCTTTACAACCTTGAAACGGACTCCAGGAATATCTCCAACAGCATGACCCTTTCGTCCAAATCCTGCAATCAACACTTCATCCTGCACCCAACAACATGTACCACACCCAGGATTTAATACCCAGTGCAGACAAAAATTACGAGCAAATATAAATTAAATGTGCTGAATGAGTGGTCACTTATCCTGAAATAATAATAATTGGTTCCTTTAGGCACTGAAAATATTAAGTGCAGGATTGACTGTATATCAAGTTCTCACAATTTTAAACTATTACAAAAAACAAAACAATGGCATTCAAGGTAGTTCTAAACAGTTCCAACAGATAAAGTTATATGGGAATATGTTGATGCTTATGCAGCTAGGCCAAAAAAAACCCCAAAAAGAAAAATACTCAGCAATATGCATGTCATGAAGCTCTACCCTTCCTTTTCCCAGGCAACTTACATTTTCCTCAATATAGTTTAAACAACCATCGTTGGGTACAAACGCCGCAATCTTCTTCCCATTCTTGATCAGCTGAACCCTAGCACACTTTCTGATAGCAGAATTAGGCTGTTTAGCCTCAATCCCACTTCAAAAGGCAGCAAATTTTATGTCAAATCATAATCCAATTTATCAATAAAGAAATTTCATACAACCTACAACAAAAGAGCATTAGTTTAAGACTTGCATCTTTTCTAGGACAATTCCTTTTGCATGGGAAGAGCCAGCAAAAGGCTTTTTCCATTCATTTCCAAGATGAGACTTTTTGTAAGACTTGTCAGCCCACCTTTGCCTCCTACGGTGGGACTTCAGCTTACGCCCAGCTCCCATACCTCGAGTCTTGCTACAAGTCGCAATAAAAATTGTGAAATAACCAAAGTGAGTGAATTCCAAAAATATAACAAATTCAGATGGCATCTCAAAAATTTAGAGTATAGCTCAGTCTCCAATAATAGAAATGTAAACCTATTAGCTATCGACTTGAGAATTCAGAAGCTAGACTTGAGCCTAGTGTATGCAAAGCTCTTAATGATACTAGTTGACATATCTAATCTACACAAGATATTAAACCACCGCTTTCATAAAATGGAACAAGTGTGTGAGTGATTTGTTTTTCTTTTTCTTTTTTTCTTTTTGTGGGTAGGGATCATAGCCCCATTAGGAAAGCACCAGGCTTCCTCATTAATTATATTGCAAGATGAAAATGATATACAAAGTTATGTTCATCCCATAAAAATGTCAATGTTGTTCTCATAAACCGAGGTTAGTCATTTGTAATACAACAGCAAAACACTGACTGTCATTTTGTTAGCATATCATCCCAGAATCCCCAACCAAAAAGAAGATTGTAATCGTACTATCCCAAAACAGCAAATGTTGGAAGACTATTACCATAATAATAGATTGAACAACATCGAGTTTTATCCTCAAATTTTAAGCCAAATTAATACAATTATACACCATTCATTTCAATATGTAATATGCACAGCTTCTTTTCTGAAGTAAAGATTTAATACATTTTTTTTTGCCTGAATTGACCAACATGTTTAACCTTCAAAAGTTCAAAACTTCAAAGGGAAGTCCTTGAGAAATATTGTTTCTAGTTGAATGAAGAAAATCATTAGCTAAAACACTATTTACCAAGTTTACAGATTATCTAATCCCAAATATTCAGCACAAGTATTTGATGAGATACTTATCCGGTATAACTAGCTAACTAATCCGATAAATAAACAAAATCTCAGAAATACATCATCCAAAATCAAAAATATCAGTAAATTTCCTTTCTTTGTAGCAAGTATAACAACATTTCAGATTATTATATATTAGTGATACTTTTTTTTTACACTTAAAACGAAATTTTAACATAATGCAAGCTCAGGTAAAAATGAAAGCAAACAACAAATTTAAAAGGGATTAAGCCCTAAGATCTAAGTCCTAGAGTTCTAGATAGAATTGAAATCTTACCCCATGGTTGCTGAGAAACTGTAGCTGCAGACGACGGCTCAAAGGAGAAGGAGCAATACAGAGAGAATCCGCGAATGAGACCTAAACCCTAGACATAAGTTAAGTGCATATATAAGCGCGGACTGGTAAATGAAAGACGAAATGACCAAAAAGGCCATTAATTTAAATATTTTATTTTCCTTTCTTTCACTAATAAAAAATTAAGCAAAGAAGAATAAACAAATTTATAAATTTATTTAATGTTTTTATTGAGTTTTTAAAGAAAATGGAAAAGTAAACTTAAATTTTATATTTAATTTATTATTTATTCTTCTATTAATGTTATTGAAACAATTTATTATATCTATTTTTTAGTGTGAATGATCACCTGTTCGAGTATATTTTCAATTACATAAGTTACATAATAAAAGCATATTATTAAATTGCAGTACATAATACTATTGCATGAAATTTATCATTCCCATATTGTAACACCTATCCTATATAATTAATATGTTTATCTATTACTACGGTTTTCACCTGTCATACATAATTACATCAATTTTTAAATTTTATAATATTATATCTTTTATAATATTATACATATGTTCCAACATTACTAATTGTGACAACCCAATAAATCTATTTTTTGGAATTTTACAGTATTATATACAATTTATAATCTTATATCATACATTATATCATACATATATATAATCCCACACTAATATGTTATTTTATAATCCCCAAAATTCACTACTTTTCTAAACTGTTACTAATTTAATTAGGCTTAAATATAATTTAGTACCCTAAACTATAGGTCATATTCCACTTCGGTGATTCACCTTTCAATTTTGTCAATTAGATGATTGAACTATTAATTTTTTCCAATTGCAACAAATTGAGTCTGCCACATTAGAAATCGCTGACGTGACTATTTGGGTGGGCCATTAGTCAGCTGAATGTGTATAAAAAATATTTTTTTTATTTTTTAATTAAAAAATTTAGATATATTAGAGGGTAAAATGGTCATGGCCTCATTATCTCCCGTGAGTCGTGACAGTCTTCTTCCTCCCACTCCCTCTTCCTCTCTTCATGCCCATTCTTTTTCCTCCATCTCCCTCTCGCCCTCTCGCCCTCTCCTCTCTCTCTCTCTCTCTCTCTCTTCACGCCCATTTTTACAATTCATTAACCCATCAATCCCAAATTTCTTTTACCTGAGTTTTTCTTCAATCCATTAATGTTACATCCAAACAGATATACAAATCTATAGATCTACTGAGATCTACATAGTTCATATGAAATAGATCTCACTCTCCCGATTCTCACTCTACACACAGACCACCTTTACCACGGTTTTGCTTGCCATTTCTCGACCCAGAAGAAGTCGAATCCCTCGCTAATCCGGCTTTCATTCATGGTGATCTATGAAGAACCCGTTTACAACCTTCACACCATTTGAACCCACGAATTCCTTGACACGGAGAAATAAGATGGTTTTGGGGTGGTAGTTCTCAGATTAAATTCGGAATGGAAAATGCAATCACCGACGTAATTATTTGTGTTTATGGTACGATTTCTAGAGAAAGATTATGGTGTAATTAATTGTGTTTTTTGGTACGATTTTTTACGGAATTTTTTCATTTGGTGGTTGTAATGTTGGTGATAATGGCCGGTAGAGGTGATGATAGTGGTGGGCATGTGTTGTGGTGATAGGGAATATGATTGGGCTTAGCAAATTTGTCTAATCTCTTAAATCTATAATTTCAGTAAATAATATTTTTTTGTCTTTTGATCTTTCATTTTGGTTTGGTTTCATTTGATTGTTGGTTTGGATTTGTAATTTGGTTGGTGGTTTGAGTTTGCAATTAGAATTTCTGTTTTGTTTATGTTGCCTAGGGTTTATACTTAGAATTTTTTGAATTTTTTGATTTCTATAGCAATGGAGTGATGATGGAGACAAATCCGTCTGAACTTTCTGCCGTGAAATTTTTTGATTTTTTTGATTTCTATAGCAATGTAGTGATCAACTCTTCCCGTCGAAGTTTAGATTTTCTGAGAGCCGTGAGATTCAATTTGTTGTTTTTTATTAGTATTAATGTCTAATATAAAATGATTTGACAATTTTTCCCTTTAAATGTGTTGAGAAAAAATAAATACTATTTTTAGTTACAACTCAGTTGATTAATAGCCCACCCAAATAGCCACGTCAGCGATTTCTAACATGGCAGACTCAATTTGTTACAATTGAAAAAAATTAATAGTTCAATCATCTAATTGACAAAATTGAAAGGTGGATCACCGAAGTGGAAAATGACATATAGTTTAGGGTAGTAATTCATATTTAAGCCATTTAATTATGTTAAAACATAATTATTATTTCTAATATTATACCATTCATAGTTATATCATACATGTATGGTATAATGTTATAATACATGTATATAACAAAATCACTACCTATTTAAACTGTTCGGATATTATCATTACTAATTTAATTATATTACAAGATAATATTATATCATTTATAATTATATTACAACATAATATTATACAGTTTAAAACATTTAAAACAAAATTAAAATAACAAATAATATCAATCAAAACTTACTATGTTGATTTTATAATCCCCTAAATCACTACTTTTTCAATCTAACTGTTCTGATAATGTTAAATGTTCTAATATTATCATTACTAATTTAATTATTATCTCATAAAATCACTACTTTTTTAATCCCAAATTAATATTTTGAATTTATAATCCCCTAAATCACTAAAAATCTAAACAGATTTAGTAATGTCAACTAATCTAATATTATCATTTCTAATTTAATTATTATCTCCTAAAATCACTACTTTATGATATTATCGTTACTGAGCTATTATCATTACTCTCGGTTATTTAACCTAATTTTCTCCCTATAAATACATACCAACTATTACGCAACAACTCATGCTACACACAATTATCTTCTTCTTATTATTTTATGCTAAACATTTATCTTATACTTTACCTATTCCATTATTTAGCTGACGACTAGATACGATTTTGTTGATGACATCAGCTCTGTCAAAGAGACGTGGAAGATTAAAGTCAAGATAACTCGACTCTAAAATAAGCCAAGATGATTATTGATTCAATTATTGTCACAGTATCATCTGCATAATATTTTATATTATTAAATCAATAATTGAAACGACAAAGTTATTTATATTATTATTTACAATATTGACAATGTCTAAAAGTTATGTTAAGGAGAGGTTTGGTCACCTAATTGCGCGTCAATAAGGAGAAATCCTTATCGGAAAGCCTCCTCTTTCTTGGGAACGACCTGGTTGTTAAATATTGTGAGTTATAATATTAATAATAAATAAGTTCATGTTGATTAAATATGAAATTGATAGCTCCATTGTGTTGGAATTATTAGTGTTAGTAGAAATCGACATCTATTTCGATAATAATGGATGTCTAGAGGTTATATTGATCAATCGGAAAATTGATCAGATAAATGAGCAATTAATTGCTATTAATTCACATGCTTATAACTATGTGTTCACATGTGTGTACTATTGATTCACATTCATGTACTATTAGGGGAGGTGGTGCAAGATTGATAATACTTGCATGACTAAATTAAAAATGGAGGTATAGATGAAGGTACTATACTGTAATTATTTTTTTCACATGATTGTACTATTGATTCACAAGATTATACTATTGATTCACAAGATGTACTATTAGGGGAGGTGGTGCAAGTTTGATAATACTTGCAGGACTAAATTAAAAATGAAGAAAAAGATGAAGGTATTATACTGTAATATTTTGAGCCCCAAAACGTGCAATTATCGAAACTATATTTTCCTATAAATAGAAGCTCATTCTTCTTTCATTCTCACCAATTCACTAAGACTCACAAGAGCATTTATAGAGAGAAGCTTTAGAGAGAAAGTAGAAGAAAGTCTACTACCTCTCTATTCCGAAGATCCAGTCTTCTTTCCGAGGTAAGGGATATTATTTTGTTCAAGATTCATAGAAATAATATTTTCTTTCATACTCGTAGTATGTGAGTAATATTATTTTGTCTCGTATTCTCGATTATACCATCATTCGGTTAAAGTATTGCTTCTATATTTAGTGAAATTAGTAGAATATCCTTGAAATTTGCGTTTCATCTAGTATCGCTTTTACAATGATATTTTTGCACATTCTTGTTAAATTTTAAGTTTTCATGCTTTGAGAATCGTCCATGAGTACTATTCATTTATACGTTACTATTCATAAAAGTACTATTCACTGGTCTTATTCACAAAGTACTATTCTTAGTCTTATTCACAAAGTACTTATTCACAAGAGTACTTATTCTAGAAATACTATTCACGGTACTTATTCACTCGGGTAATATTCACCCAGTCTTATTCATAACAAAAATTGATTTCTTTTCGGTCCAAATCATTTTTGATACATTATCATTCTTGAATTTTACTCCACAAAGCAGTATCATGTTGACAATTTGGATAATATTGAATTCTAGATAAATTAAATTATAAATCTTTAAAAATTTATCCTTGAACTTATTTTATTGAATTCTTATATCATTGTCATCATCCTCATATTTATATTATGTGAAAGTCATCGTGGCTGTAGTAGTAAGACCCCAACTTTTATAAATAAAGATGAATTTTCTATAAATATTATTTTTGAATATTATGGAGTAAATTTGATATAATGTTATAATTGTGGGTAATATTTATAAATTTTACAAAGTATGCAAGTTGTTATATTATATTCGATTGGTCTGGGAATATTCGTTTTAGCGAGAGAATATTCTGCATGCAACGACTTTAATCATTGGTGGACCCCATTAACGGAATTATTATCGGATTGAAAAAAGCGACAAAATATTTTTAGAAAATAACTACGGAAGTTTTACCGTTTATCTTGTTGAACTACTCAGTAGTAAAAAAAAATACGAATACGGCGTAGTTGCATAGTAGCACACGGTATTGATTATTGATGCTTACGTAAGAAGTCACTCAGTTTTGTTCAATTATTGCTACAATAATTGTTGCGTAGTATCTCACGTTATTTGATTCAATTATTGTCGATATTTTATATATTACTAGATCAATAATGGAGATGACCAAATTATTAATATTATTATTTGCAATATTAACGACGTCTAAAAGTTCTGCCAAGGAGAGGTTTGGTCACCTAATCAAGGCGCTTGATAGGAGAAATCCTTATTGGAAAGCCCCATCTTTCCGGAACAACTGGTCGATTAATGTTGCGAATTATAATAATGATGATAAATGTTGTTAAAAATATTGAGGTGATTTTATGAAGTATTTGTTGTATTTATTTGAACCCCCATTTATCTATTTTTCAAAACTGTCAATAGAAGTTATCTCAATTTTATTTATATATATATATATATATATATATATATATATATATATATATGCTAATGATGAGTCGGGTGGGTAAATGGAGGGGAAGGGTGATGCCTATCAAAGAGGGAATTAAAGTACCTTTATTTTATATATATTGTTGTTAGTGGACTTTGGTGGAAGGAGTATTACATGTATATATATATATATATATATATATATATATATATATATATATATATATGATTGATTTTGCATGTGGGGGGGAGGATTTAAATTGCACGGGAGGAGTACTAGTATTGGTAATATATATATGATATCTTGACTTTTGTGGAAGCAAAAGTTGTCATGTGAGTACTTTATACATATATGATAATTTGAAAGTTTGGCGAGGAGAGTTCACGGGGTTATAACCGTATTTGAATTTAATATATGTATATATATATATATATATATATTATTTTTATTTAAAAGATTTTGCTTTAAATATGGACGATTCGATTAAGAGTAAATCAATTTGGATAGTTCATGAATTAGTTACTTATGCAATCCATTCTTACATAAATAGAAGTTCATTCCTTCATTATTTCTTACTTAATTCACTAAAACTCTAGAGAGAGAAAATTATAGAGAGAAAGAAGAAGAGAAGTCCGCTACCTTTCTTTTCCTCTATCCAGTTTCTTTTACGGTAAGGGGTATTATTTCTTTCTTTCATCTTCATGAAGAGAACTTTTGTTATTCCATTCTTTATTATTATGTTGGAATAACTTTTATCATCAAATACCGCATACATGGTGAAATCTTCTATTATTCCATTCTTTATCATTCTGTTGGAACATCATGTCTGTGCTATACGCATGAAGTGACGCCCCCAAAATAGGTATACATCACCTATTCTGAGTCGTCAAATACATGGTACAGAATACAAATACAACTTTATTATACAATTGTCGTGTAAAGTACGACAAAACATAAGCTGTGAGTTTTAATACAAATATTTTCGTCTAGACAATATTCAAACTCAAATTCAATATTATTACATTTATTTTCCACTATTTCACTGAATAGTGAGGACTACTAATGCTATCATTTGGTCCGTCCGTCTGAGGATGATATGCCGAGCTAAATCGTAAATCCGTGCCCATAGCTTTTTACAAACTAACCCAAAATCTTGAAGTGAATCTTGGGTCTCGATCAGATACTATGGATACTGGCATACCATGCAATCTTACAACCTCGTTTATGTATATACGAGCAAGACGTTCAAGTGTATAAGTTTTCAGATTTCGGAAGAAATGAGCAGACTTGGTCAATCTATCAACAATGACCCAAATCGCATCTATGCCTTGAGAAACTTTGGGAAGACCGGTAACGAAATCCATAGTAATGTGCTCCCACTTCCATTCTGGAATTTCAAGTGGTTGCAATGGACCTTTCGGTACTTGATGCTCCGCTTTAACTCGTTGACAAATTAGACACCTTGAGATAAATAGCGCTATCTCTCTCTTCATATTGCTCCACCAAAATGTATGACGAAGATCACGATACATTTTGGTATTCCCAAGATGGATTGCAAACGGTGTGTTGTGCGCCTCCATCATGATTTTATACTTTAAATCAGGGTCGTTAGGAACACAAAGTCTGGAGTTGACTCGAAGTATTCATTCCTCATCAATTCTTGCTTCCGGCATAGCACCTTCTTGCACTTTCTTCTTCATACGCATTAGCTCCAGGTTTGTAACTTGAGCAGCTTTAACTTTATCAATTAAAGTCGATTATACTCGTATGTTTGCCATCATCATGTGGGTCCCTGGAGTCTTTAACTCTATCTCCATCCTTTGCAAGTCATACAAAATGGGCCTTTGCGTTGACAATATCGCACTCGTGCTCAGATATGATCTTTCACTCAACGCGTCGGCTACCACGTTCGCTTTTCAGGATGGTATTGGATGGTATGATCATAATCTTTCAACAATTCAAGCCAACGTCGTTGTCGCATGTTGAGTTCCTTTTGAGTGAAGAAATATTTGAGGCTTTTATGATCCGTAAATATTTCCATTTTCTCGCCATACAAGTAATGCCTCCAAATTTTAAGTGCGAAAACGACAGCTGCCAACTCTAGATCATGAGTAGGATAATTCCTCTCATATTCTTTGAGTTGCCGTGAGGCATAGGCTATGACTTTCCCATGTTGCATGAGAACACATCCTAACCCTTTGCCCGAAGCATCACTATAGATGACAAATCCGTCCGAGCCAGATGGTATTGTCAGAACATGTGCTGAAATGAGTCTCCTCTTGAGTTCTTGAAAACGCTTCTCACATTCCACGCTACAACCGAATTTTGTATCTTTTCCAGTCAGCTGAGTTAATGGAGTAGCGATTCGAGAAAACCCTTCCACGAATCTCTGATAATAACAATTTGGTCGAGAAAGCTACATACTTCGATCCATCGATTTAGGTTTCTCTAGCTTTGAATTGCTTCAATCTTTCACGGGTCAACAGATATCCCATGATTTGATATCACGTGCCCAAGGAATGCAACTTCCTCAAGCCGAACTCGCATTTCTTTAACTTGGCATATAGCTTGTTTTCACGAAGCTTTTGGAGTATCGACCTCAAGTGTTGCTCTCATGATCTTCACGGCTTTTGGAATATATGAGGATGTCATCAATAAAGAGCGACCACAAAATGATCCAAATATTCCTTGAATACTCTGGTTCATCATATCCATGAAAGGCAAGTAGGAGCATTAGTCAATCCAAATGACATGACTAGGAATTCATAATGCCCGCTCGAGAGTTCGGAAGCCGTATTTGGAATGTCATTGGTTCTAATCTTCAATTGATGATATCCTGAACGAAGATCAATCTTTGAAAAGAATTTGGCGCTTTGCAATGGTCAAAACAGGTCATCAATACGTGGCAATGGGTACCTATTTTGATGGTGACATGATTCAACTCCCGATAATCAATACAAAGTCGATACTCCCATCTTTCTTCTTCACGAATGAACAGGAGCACCTCGAGGAGACGATTAGACAAATGAAACCGATGTCTAACAATTCCTGCAATTGGGTCTTTAACTCACGAAGTTCAATAGGAGCCATTCGATATGGGGCTTTGGAAATGGGGTTTGTACCGGGTTCAAGGTCGATACAAAATTCAATTTCACGCTCTGGTGGTAGGCCAGGAAGTTCTTCAGGAAATACGTCAGGAAATTTATTAACAACAGAAATATCATTCAAAACTGACGTATTTTTGTTTAAATTCATGACATGAGCTAAGAAAGCTTGACATCCGTTTTTCAATAAACGAATAGCTTTATTGCTTGAGATGACCGTGATTGATTTTAATGGTTTGGTCGCTTGAATTCGTATAATAGGTTTATTAGGAATATGAAAGCTAACAACCTTACGAAAACAATCAATTTTAGCATGATGAGTAGTTAACCAATCAATCCCTAGAATTACGTCAAATGCAAGTATTTTTAAGGAGATAAGATAGACAGGTAACGTGCGGTTACCGATTTGCATCAAACAAGACTTATAAAAGTGGATATAATGAAGGTTTCTCCTAATGGAGTTTCAACAGATAAGTCAAAGTCTAATTTCTCTGGAGTCAAATTTAAACTTTGAGCTCAAGTAGGAGAAATAAAAGAATGGGTAGAACCGGTATCAAATAAGGTATAGACTTCACTAGAGTTTATGATAAGCTTACCCGTGATAACCTCGTTCGGGTTCCTTGCTTTCTGGGAGGTCACAACAAACGCTCCCCCTTACACTACCGGCTTTGACTTTTCTGGGATGGCCTTTGGTGCCTCCATCCTAGCTGAATTTGTTTTCGGTGAACGACAAAACCAAGCTAAGTGACATTCTCTTCCACAATTATAATATATTTTGGACGGCATTGCGCAGTTTGGACTGATGTGTCCCTCCCCTCCGCATTTGAAGCATATGATAGGTGGTCGTTCTCCTTCCTTAACAACGGGTTCTGGTGCTGACGTCTTTCCATCATTGTTGAATCTCCTTTTCTTGAAATGTCCATTTTTATTGTCTTGGCTATGATTACCACCGAAGTGGTTACCATTTCTGGCATGTTGATTCTCTCCACGTTTGTTGTCACCGCTTCGATGACTGTTTCCACTGGTATTTTCATTCTGCCGGCTGCTTTCTCTTGGTTGCGTTGACTCGTTATCGCGCTCCAACAACTGAGCCCTATTTACAATATCTGAATACAAACACAGTTTATGAGAAATAAGATATTGTCGTATCTCCGGTTTCAAACCTCTTAAAAACATTTGGGTCATTCGCTCCTCATTATCAACCAAATGGGATGCAAACCGGGATAACTCCACAAATTTAGCCTCGTATTACGAAACGGTCATATTGTTTTGTTCCAACTTGATAAACTCCACTTCATTCATGTGACGAATACTTTCGGGAAAGTACTTGTCGTTGAACAGCTCTTAGAAATTCTCCCAAGACATCTTAAGTCGTCCAGTCAGGTATGCTTTTCTGATTCCCACCGAAGAATCGCCTCTTCACACACAACATAAAGGTGGCAAAGGGAACTTTTTGTTCCTCGGAGCATCCCAAGACATCAAATATCTTGGTTATCTGCTTTATCCATGCTTCCGCCTTAAGTGGTTTTGGCTCTCCAATAAACTCCAGTGGTCCCAGCTCCTTGAACTATTTGGCGGTGACCGTCCGAGAGTTGCCAGTGTTTCCACCTGCATTTTGGACAGGAACCGCTCTCACCTGATGTTGTATGAATTGCATGAAGCCTCAGAATATTCCATCGTTCATCATTTGGTCAGTGTTGTTGTTTGCATGAGGATTATCGCCTTCCTGATGCACATTGTCCTAGTTATTGATCTGTGGAGACTCAACGGTCTCCTGTGCTCCATTGATGTTCTCAACATTCTCGGATGCCATTTTCAACATCGCCACAAAACAAGGGTTAATTGACATAAAACATATTATCCCTACTCTGACCGACCAATTAAATACCAAATAAACTTAGGTAGGTCATAGTAAGCGAAGGAATTCCCGTCTCTCCCCTCCTAGTTCTAGTCTCACATCTTAGCCAGGGGATCATATCCCTAAGCTTTGATACCAACTGTGACGCCCCCAAAACAAGTATACATCACCTATTCGAAGTCACAAATACATGCATGTAATACAAATACAACTTAATTATACAACTGCTGCGTAAAGTACGAAAAACATAAGTCGTGAATTTTAATACAAATATTGTCGCCTGCAGACAATATTCAAACTCAAATTCAATATTATTACATTTATTTTCCACTATTTCACCGAATAGTGAGGACTGCTAATCTTATCATCGATCCGTCACTCCGTTCCCGACTAGTCCTCGCCACGTTCTCATTTCTGAAGAGAACAATAAAAGTAAAAGGGTGAGCTCAACTAGCCCAAAGAGAAATATTATGGCTAAGATAATGCGAGAATATATTATCGTTAGCCTTCAACGATGTTAAACCGATACAATATAACAACCATCAAGTTTAAGCTGCGGTGAACAAGCAATCCATTAAAAGAGTCAAGTAGAGAATAAAATCTACTATCTTTTATGATTTAAAAGGTTTTTTCGTCACTTTTATCATTTGGGACTCGCTTTTAATAAATAATCCACATCATCGAATCACCCCTGCACTACGGCCAACCATATTCTTTAGTAACACGACCACAATTATCCATGCACTACGGGCCAAGAATATTTGTGTATTCAATAATGGTCATGATCATGCCAACAACTGTCCATCAATGCACTACGGGCCAATGAGGACTTTTACCACATTATTTGTAACATTACGGTCATGATTACACCGAATAATTCATGGTCATAATCATACCAAGTCCATCTATGCACTATAGGCCACAGATGACTTTCAACAAAATATAAACATGAGAATGATGACAATGATATAAGAATTCAATAAAACAAGTTCAAGAATTATTTTATCCAGGAATCAATAACGTCCAAATTGTCAACATGATACTGCTTTGTGGAGTAAAATTCAAGAATGCTCAGAAGAATATTTCAATGGAAAGATACTGGATGAAGCGCAAATTATCAAGGATATTCCACTAATTTCATGGAGTATAGAAGTCAAAATTTTAACAAACTGAGTATAATAAGAAATGGAATAACAAAAGAAATCACCAGGCATGCGATAGACCGCACAGGCAGGTTATTCCAACAGAATAATAAATAATGGAATCAAGTCCGGCGTAAAACGCACAGACATGATATTCCAACAAAATAATAAAGACGGAATCAGTCCCCAGTAAAAAAACGATGCATGGGATATTCCAACATAATAATAAAGATGGAACTGTGTCCCGTAGGCGTGAACGCTTGCGGACGGGATGTTCCAATAGAATGATGAAGAAGGAACAATGGAAGAATTTCACCAAGTATAGGGTAGCCACGCGTATCAAAAAGTTATTCCAATGAATAATAAAGAATGGAATAATGAAGTTCTTTTCATAGATAAGAAAGAAATAATACTCCCTACCTTTAGAAAAACCGGATCTTTGGAATAAAGTGAGGTAAGATACTTCTCTTCTTCTTTCTATAATTTTCTCTATAATAATCGCTCTAAAGCTTTTGTGAATTGGTGAGAAATGAAGGAAGAATAAGCTTCTATTTATAGAAAAAATATAGTTTCGATAATTGCACGTTTTGGGACTCGAAAAATTACAGTACAATACCTCCAACTTTTCCTTTATCTTTAATTTAGTCATGGAAGTATTATCAAACTTGAATCACCTCCCCTAATAGTAAATAATGTGATTCAATAGTAAATTATGTGAATCAATAGTTCTAGACATGTGAAAATATGAATTACAGTATAGTACCTCCATCTATACCTCCATTTTTAACTTAGTCATGCAAGTATTATCAATCTTGCACCAACTCCCCTAATAGTAACAAGAATGTGAAACAATAGTATACACATGTGAACAAATAGTTATAATCATGTGAAATAATAGCAATCAATTGCTCATTTATCCGGTTAAATACTCGATTGGTCAATATAACCTCCAGACATCAATTATTATCGAAATAATTATCGATTTTCACTAACACAAATAATTCTAACACAATGAAACCATTTTTATCAAAAATATAAATTTTGAAATTTTGAAGTTTAATTTTTCCCAAAAAAGTCAACTATTGACTTTTTGACCAAATAGTGAATTTCGAAAAATTTTGTGTTTATAGACTATTTTTACTAATTTCATCGTTCCGGACTCAAAAATCACGTCCGCGTCTCCAAATTCAACTCCGAACACAACTTCAATTTTAATAACATTCATCATTAATATTATAACTCACAATATTTATCAACCAGATCGTTTCCAGGAAAGAGGGGGCTTTCCAATAAGGATTTCTCCCTATTGGCGCGCAATTAGGTGACTAAACCTCTCCTTGACAGAACTTCTAGACATTATAAATATTGCAATTTAATAATATGAATAACTTTGTCGTCTCAATTATTGATTTAATAAAATAACATATATATTATGCAGATGATACTATGACAATAATCGAATCAATAATATAAGAGATATGATGCAACAATTACTGTAGCAATAATTGAGTATAACTGAGTGGCTTCTCACGTAAGCATCAATAATCAATACCGCAGTACTACTTATGCAAAACGCGTGTATTATCGTACTTTTTACTACGGGTAATTCAATGATTAACGGTAAAACTTCCGCCGTTATTTTCATAAAGTATTTTTGTCGTTTTTCAATCCGATAATAATTCCGTTAATTGGGTCCACCAATGATTGTGCTTGGTTATACGAATATTCTCTCGTTAAAATGAATATTCCCCCACCAATCAAATATTATATAACAACTTGCGACTTTGCAAAATTTGTAAATAATACCCACAACTATAACATTATATCAAATCCACACCATAATATTCAAAAATATATTTCGAGAAAATTTAATCTTTATTCAAAAAGTTGGGGTCTTTCACATGACCTAGTTCCATTATTTATTATTCCGTTAGAACATCCTGTCTATGCATTTTACGCCGGACCTGATTCCGTCTTTATTATTCTGTTGGAATATCATGTCTGTGCGTTTTACGCCGGACCTAGTTCCGTTAATTATTATTCTGTTGGAATAACCTGCCTGTGCGGTCTATCGCATGCCTGGTGATTTCTTTTGTTATTCAATTCTTTATTATACTCAGTTGGTTAATGTTTTGACTTCTATACTCCATGAAATTAATGGAATATCCTTGATATTTGCGTTTCATCCAGTATCTTTTCATGAAAATATTCTTCTGAGCATTCTTGAATTTTACTCTACAAAGAAGTATCATGTTGACAATTTGGACGTTATTAGTTCCTGGATAAATTAATTCTTGAACTTGTTTTATTGAATTCTTATATCATTGTCATCATCCTCATGTTTATATTTTGTTAAAAGTCATCTGTGGCCTGTAGTGCATAGATGGACTTGGTATGATTATGACCATGAATTATTCGGTGTAATCATTTAATCGTAATGTTACAAATAATGTGGTAAAGTCCTCATTGGCTAGTAGTGCATTGATGGACAGTTGTTGGCATGATCATGACCATTATTGAATACACAAATATTCTTGGCCCGTAGTGCATGGATAATTGTGGTCGTGTTACTAAAGAATATGGTTGGCCGTAGTGCAGGGGTGATTCGATGATGTGGATTATTTATTAAGCTGAGTCCCAGCGATAAAAGTGACGAAAAACCTTTTAAATCATAAAAGATAGTAGATTTTATTCTCTACTTGACTCTTTTAATGGATTGCTTGTTCCGCTGCAGTTAAACTTGATGTTGTTATATTTTATCAATTTAACACCGTTGAAGGCTAACGATAATTTATTATGTATTATCTTAGTCATAATATTTTTTACTGGGCTAGTTGAGCTCACCCTTTTACTTTCATTATTCTATTCAGGGACTAGTCGGGGAACGGAGTGACGATCCAGATGATAGCATTAGTAGTACTCACTATTCTATAAAATAGTGTGATAATCAATGTATTGAGGACTTATTTTGAGTTTGAATACTATCTAGAAGACAATATTTGTATTAAAACTCACAGCTCGTGTTGTATATTTAAGATTGTATTTGTATTCTGTACCATGTATTTGGCGACTCAGAATAGGTGATGTATACCTATTTTGGGGGAGCAACATGTAGTGCATAGATGAACTTGGTATGATTATGACTAGGGATTATTCGATATAATCATGACTGTAATGTTACAAATGATGCGATAAGTCCTCATTGGCCCGTAGTGCATTGATGGACAGTTGTTGGCATGATCATGACCATTGATGAATACATGAATATCCTTGGCCCGTAGTGCATGAATAATTTATGGTCGTGATACTAAAGAATATATTTGGTCGTAGTGCAGGGGTGATTCGATGATGTGGATTATTTATTAAGCTGAGTCTCAGCAATAAAAGTGATGAAAAACCTTTTAAATCATAGAAGATAGTGGATTTTATACTCTACTTGACTCTTCTAATGGATTGCTTGTTCCGCTGCAGTTAAACTTGATGTTTTTTATATTTTATCAGTATAACACTGTTGAAGGCTAACAATAAATTATTCTGCATTATCTTAATCATAATATTTCTTACTGGGCTAGTTGAGCTCACCCTTTTGCTTTCATTGTTCTCTTCAGGAAATGAGAACGTAGCGGGACTAGTCGGGGAACGGAGTGACGGTCCAGATGATAACATTAGTAGTCTTCACTATTCTATGAAATAGTATGATAATAAATGTATTGATGACTCAATTTGAGTTGAATACTGTCTAGAAGACAATATTCGTATTAAAACTCTTAGTTTATGTTTTGTCGTATTTTACACGACAGTTGTATTTGAATTTTGTACCATGTATTTGACAACTCAAAATGAGTGATATATACCTATTTTGGGGCGTTGTTTGGTGTAAAAATTGAAAAAAAATCAATAAAAATCAATCTATGTTTATAGATATCATTAAATATTTTCTTGATTTGTGGTTTCAAATAAATAAAAACTAACACACATAAAAGCAAAAACATGAAATTAAGCACAATTATCAGACATGCCATTAAATTAGGTAGACAAGTGAATAGATTACATAAAATTAAATCGGATTATGCACATAAACTATGATGTCTATTTAAATTTTAAATAAATAAAACTTGGAAGGAACCAACAACATTATCCACTATACAACCAGTACATAAATAGCGTATAAAATTCCAGGAAGATATCCCAGTAATGACAGCAACAAACAAATCCAGAACTCAACCTGCAATTCCCAATCAATTCAAAATCGTTATTATTATTTTTCTAAAAAACTATAAGAAAATCTCATATTTATTAACGTTTATATATATATATATATATATATATATATATATACAGAAATGATCAAGTAAGGGATCCCTTACTTTATTAAAATGAGAAACTTTTTTTTTTTTTAAAACAACTAAAAAAAAAGTTTAATATTTTATGTAACTGAAATTTTTCCATAATAGAATATTTTGGGCGTGTTTTGAATACCTATACTAAAAAGTAGTGAGTACATCACCAGACTGTATATACATGCATTTTTTATATCGCACTCCAAATCACACCCAAAACATTGTATTATGAAAAATTTGGCCCATAAAATATTAAACTTTTTTTTAGTTGTTTTAAAAAAAGCAAAAAAAAAAGTCTCTATTTTAAGAAAGTAAGGGATCCCTTACCTGACCCTATATATATATATATATATATCACATGTGAGCTTGATAGTTATCATACTTATCTCATGCTCAACTCTCTCACATCTGTAATATTTTTTCATCAGAGATACTTTTGAAAAAATTATTCTACGACAATAATTTAGGAAAAATAAAATTTATATATATTATGAGACGGAGAGAGTATAAACTATCAATATGGGATTGATATATGCATGGTATCGCATAGAAAGAATTGTGTGTCTGACACATAAACTGAGATGTGATTTTTCTTTGCGTGTCAGTATTGTATTAATAACTTAATCATAAAATTAATTTTATAGTAACTGAATTCTTAAAATCAGACTATACCGTCGAATCTAGGAATTTAAATATAGAGGGAGAAGAAAGAAAATACTCACACAGACGCCAACAGGAGGTAAGAGAATTGCCAATATCATTTCAAGAAATGTTTCAGACCCCATTGCTCTACCTACCTACGTACCTATATACCTAACCTACCTGCTACCTATTTTAATTAATTACGCTGTATATATAAATTGCTGCTGCTGCTGCTTATTTTGATTGATAAGTGTTCAATAACTCCTCTCTCACTCTCTTTTTTGGCTAATTAAATAAAATAAAATAAAATAAAATTTAGAAGAGTAGGAAGGAAGGAGTGACGTCACGTCACGTCACGTGTAAATATGATTTACACGTGGGGTTTTCCGGTGAAGTAGAGGAGGTAGGTGTCCCTTAATGCCCTTTTGACTCTGACCCCGGTAGACCCAGCCTATTCTTCTTGTTCCTCCTCCTTTTTTTTATGTTACGGTTTGAATTAAAAATAAAATAAAATGAGGGAATGAATAGTGAAGAATAAGTCAAATAGAGGAATGAACACTTCATTCCATTCCCATATTTATTCCTCTAATTTAAATATAACATTATTTTTTCATTATTCAATTACTAATAATAGGAATGAACATTTCATTCCATTTCCATTATCATCCCATTCCCATTCTCATTTCAATATTATAACCAAATAAACCATAAAACATTTAAAATACAACTAAAGTTAGCATCCGAAAGTGAGCCAGCCTCTTGTGACAGATCCCATCAACAACATCTAAGACCCATAACAACCTGCATGCAAAATATACAACTTATCGATCAAAAAAGCCCAGCCACCAAACCCCAATTCCGCACAAAATAAAACTACCCTATATTACGTTAAGATTACATATTACAATCTCGACACGCAAGCGAAATGTGATTTATGTAAAACCCTAATTACTTTTTATAAATAAAAATTTAATTTTCTCTAAGTATTATACTAAATAGTAAGGTGTTAATTTAATAAATGTTATAGTTAAAGGTGATATATATAAATTATCTGATAAACAGTTTGTCAGAAAATATTCGTTTTGTCAAAAAATATTCTTTCTATCAGGAATAATATAGTCGGTAAAGTATGACAGCGCCGAAATAACCAATCATTGGTGGACCCCACAATGGAATAACTGTGGGATATAGAAAGCGACTGGAATAACCTTTTTAAAAATTGACGGTAAAATTTTTACCGTTAATTATTGAAATATCCGGTGATAAAAGTACAGTAATACACGTTATTCCACATTAGCATACAGTATTGTACAGTAATTCATATTATTGATTCAATAATTGCTACAGTGATAATTACATAGTATTGAGTCAATAATTGTCACATTATTTCACATTATTAAATTAATAATTATCACGACACAGTAACTCATATTATTGAAATAATATTATTAGATAACATTAATTATTGACAATGTCTAGAAAGTTCTGTTGACGAAATGAGTTAGGTTATATAATTGCGCTCCAGTAAGAAAAAATTCTTATCGAAAAGCCTCTTTTTTCCTGGGAACGATCTGGTTGTCAGTATTGTGAATTTATAATATTAATTAGGAATAATTATTGAAAGATTGAAGAGTTGTAAATAATTGATGAATACAATAAAAATTGTTGATAAATATGATAAGTAAATATTTGTTCAATTTTGATATAAATAGAGGAATATTAGCATGAGACATTTTTTGAAAGTTTAACATATTTTTCTATAAAATCATAATTATATTCTCCAATAAAATATTCATTCAAATATATTATTATAATAGTATAATGTGATAATATAATAGTATAATCTTATAATTTAAATAGTAATATATATATATATATATATATATATATATATATATATATATATATATATATATATATATATATATTGGCATTGAATTAATGGGGTGGAGATGATCAAATTGAATTTGAAATTCTTTGCCAAATAAACATGTGAATAAAGTGGGGAAGGTTATCAAATTGAATTTGAAATCTTTGTGCATAATCAGTATACGTAATATGCATATTTTGTCATCCTTGGTGTGCTACCATTTTCCTATAAATAGATTGTGTTGACACTCGAAATTTCATTTTCCTATTGCTAATAATATAGGAGGGCAAAAGAGTCTTTTTACATCTTGAAGATAGCCCCGGGAAACTACAACAACAATTAAACCCCGGAGGCTGCCCTGCGGGACATCAAATCAACATTGGAGATCAACCCTAAGGAAAAGAAAAGTTGGCAATAGTCAAACCCTGAAACAGCCCTGAAGGTCAACCAAAAGTTACTTTAAGCCTGGAGATAACCCCAGAAGGGTAAAATGATAATTTTTCCAACTCAATATCAAACCAAAGACATTCATTTGAAAACATGGTCATCAAGAGCCATCACAACTTTTCTGAGTGTAAACTGTACCAGACAGTTCAACAGACTGTCTGCGAAGACCTGAAAATGCTCTGGCCATGGACCAATCTTCCCATATTCGAAAAAAATCAAATCATATGCCATTGCGTAGCTCTCGGAAAGAGCTTTCTGGAATGGTATGGAACACCTCCCAACTATTCTAGGATTGAAAGAATCAAGCCTCTCAGCGCACAGCAAGGCGAATGGCTAGCTGGCGTCAACCTATGGATGGTTTTTCAACTTTTTACTTATCTTCCCGAAATCAGAATTGGACAAATAATATATCATTGCGAAGCTATCAGAAAGAGCTTTTCAGATTGATATGATACATTTTCTAACACCTCCCGGATTGAAAGTTATGATTGTTCCAGTACGCAGTATGAAAACCTGACCTAGCGGGACGAAAGCCGAGCATCTAGGGCCCACTTTCGGGCTGCCGCGGGTATACCTATGACTCCCCCTTTTTCATTTATAAAAATCTGATCTAGGCTAATTTTAGAGAGAGAGAAAAGTTAGAGAGAGAGCTCGTGTTAGAGAGAGAGAGATAACATTTGTTCCGTTTAAACTCCATAAATCTCAAATGTAAACACTCATATAAATATAAAATCATATATACTACAACATATCAAGTTTTAACAGGTGGAAACGAAGTTTTCAAACTTCAAAAGTAGTCTAATGCCTTCCTCGTTGCACACTGTAAGATCTTTTCATATCCGAATTAAGCCTTTTCAATTCCTGCTTTAATATATATATATATATATATATATATATATATATATATATATATATGTGTGTGTGTGTGTGTGTGTGTGTGTGTGTGTGTTTGTGACGCCCCCAAAATAGGTATACATCACCCATTCTGAGTCGCCAAATACATGGTACATAAATCAAATACAACTTCTTTTATACAATACGACAACAACGTAGCTTGGAGTTTTTACACGAATATTGTCTCATAGATAGTATTCAAACTCAAATGAAGTTCTCATTACATTTATTATCACACTATTTCATAAAATAGTGAGGATTACTATAGCCACCATCTCGAACCGTCACTCTGTTCCCCGACTAGTCCCGGCTACGTTCTCATTTCCTGAAGAGAACAATGAAAGCAAAAGGGTGAGCTCAACTAGCCCAGTAAAAAATATTATGACTAAGATAATGCATAATAAATTATCGTTAGTCTTCAACAGTGTTAAACTGATAAAGTACAATAAACATCAATTTTAACTGCAGCGGAACAAGCAATCCATTAGAAGAATCAAGTAGAGCATGATATCTACTATCTTCTATGATTTAAAAAGTTTTTCATCAACTTTATCACTGAGACTCAGCTTAATAAATAAACCACATCATCGAATCATGCCTGCACTACAGGCCAAGGATATTCATGTAATTATCAATGGTCATGATCATACCAACAACTATCCATCAATGCACTACGGGCCAATGAGGACTTTTACCATATCATTTGTAACATTACGGTCATGATTATACCGAATAATCCATAGTCATAATCATACCAATCAATAGTACATCTATGCACGTAAGCCACATATGACTTTTATCACAATATAAGCATGAGGATGATGACAATGATATAAGAATTCAATTTTTAAAGTTTTATAATTTAATTTATCCAGAATTCAATAATGTCCAAATTGTCAACATGATACTGCTTTGTGGAGTAAAATTCAAGAATAATATCAAAAATGATTTGGACAACAAAGAAATCAATTTTTGTCATGAATAATTCCCAGGGTGACTAGTATCCGAGTGAAAAGTACTTCTGGAATAGTACCCCGTAAATAGTACTTTGTGAATAGTACTCGTGAATAGTACTTTGTGAATAGTACCCGTGAATAGTACTTTATGAATAGTACCCCATAAATATTACTTTGTGAATAGTACCGTATAAATGAATACTGTTCATGGACAGTACTCCGACATGAAAAGCTTAAAATTTAATAAGAATGTGCAGAAAATATTCTTGTGAAACGATATTAGATGAAGTGCAAATTTCAAGGATATTCTACTAATTTCACAGAGTATAAAAGCAATATTTTAACAAAATGAGGGTATAATCAGGAATACGAGACGAAATAATATTACTCACATACTACAGAGTATGGAAGAAAATATTATTCCTTATGAATACTGAAAAAATAATATCCCTTACCTCAGAAGAAAACTGGATACTGGAATAGTGAAGTATCAAACTTCTCTTCTTCTTTCTCTCTATAGATATCCCTTAGTGAATTGGTGAGAATGAAAGAAGAATGAGCTTCTATTTATAGGAAAATATAATTTCGATAATTGCACGTTTTGGGGCTCGAAATATTATAGTATAATACCTTCATCTTTTCCTTCATTTTTAATTTAGTCTTGCAAGTATTATCAAACTTGCACCACCTCCCCTAATAGTACATGAATGTGAATCAATAGTACATTCATGTGAATCAATAGTTCTATACATGTGAAAAAAAATAGTTACGGTATAGTACTATCATCTATACTTCTATTTTTAATTTAGTCATACAAGTATTATCAATCTTGCACCACCTCCCCTAATAGTACATGCATGTGAATCAATAGTATATACATGTGAACACATATTTATAAGCATGTGAATTAATAGCAATTAATTTCTCATTTATCCGATTAAATACCCGATTGGTCAATATAACCTCCAGAAATCAATTATTATCGAAATAAATGTCAATTTCCACTAACACTAATAATCCCAACACAATGGAAATATCAATTTCATTTTTAATCAACACGAACTTATTCATCATTAATATTATAACTCACAATATTTAACAACCAAATCATTTCCATGAAAGAGGGGGCTTTCCGATAAGGATTTCTCTTTATTAGCGTGCAATTAGGTGACCAAACCTCTCATTGACAGAACTTTCTAGACATTGTCAATATTGCAAATAATAATATGAATAACTTTGTTATCTCAGTTATTGATTTAAAAATATAAATATTATGCAGATGATACTGTGACAATAATTGAATCAATAATATGAGAGATATTATGCAGCAATTACTGTAGCAATAATTGAGTATAACTGAGTGACTTCTCACGTAAACATCAATAATCAATCATACCGTAGTGTGCTACTATACAACCACGCCAGACATCGCATTTTTTTTACAACCGGGTATATTTCAACAGTTTAACAGTAAAACTTCTATCGTTATTTTTATAAAAATATAATTCTGTCATTTTTTTTAACTCCGACAATAATTTCGTTTGTGGTGTCCACCAATGATTGTGTCGTCGTACGAATATTCCCTGTTAAATGAATCTTCCCCGACCAATCGAATATTTTATAACCACTTGCTTACTTTGCAAAATTTGTAAATATTACCCACAACTATAACATTATATCAAATCAACACCATAATATTCAAAAATATATTTTGAGAAAAATTAATCTTTATTCATAAAAATTGGGGTCTTACAATATATATATATATATATATATATATATAGTTTACTGTGATTAAATACCAGTTTAACTATGTATTCAATGTAAAGCTATAATATTTGAAGTTTGTGGATTAGATTTATTTAAATCTAGTCATATTTAACTTTTAACCGGTTCAAAAATTGTAAAACTGGAACCGTTAAGCTAGAATGGCTAAGATTTATTTAAATCTAGTTTTCTTTCTAGTTTTTATAAATATTAAGCAACCACGCGTCCCTAAATCTATATATAGAGGAAACGGGAAGTTCGGCTACACGCATGCAAGAATTTAACTGATGAATCCTTTGTTTTGCGACGTTTAGATTAAGTATCTGTTTTATTTTAGTATATTTGATATGTAGGCTATTCATGTGACATTATGTGAGCCTAGGAACCACATGATTTAAGATCCAGCTGACGGATCTAGATTTGGTACCCATAATGGACCCTTTTATGTTGTACAGCCAGCTTGCAAATCCTGGATGAGGTGTTCAAGTTACATTGATGGCTTTCATGTCCATAAGGAGCTCGACACTTGCATGTATATTATTTTGTCGAAGATGCTTCACATCTCGAGAATAAAATCAAAATAAACAAAATATGAAATAAAATGGAAATATTAAAGGCCCTCAATTACTATGTGAGCATAAGGGTTTGAAAACCTGTTTTCCAAATATCATTTAACATGTCTTATATTAAAATCAAACTTTTATACAAGTCAAACCCTTTGTATATAGGTGCAAACGAAGCATAGTACTACTTACAAATAATGCACTTAGGCCCAATTAACTGCACACACTCACATTTCAAATAATTAGGGAATTGAAAAGATGCAGTAACCGTGTTTTCACGGAAGTCGGGGGGTGCCTAACACCTTCCCCCCTCTTAATCAAGTCCCCCGAACTATATGAATCTCGATTTCCAAGGCCGGTTAAATAGAGTCCAATAATTGGGCCTTTTTGCAAAACTTTTCATAACTCGGTTGAGTTGGTACAACCATTTCATTACTACCAATTGACGACTTTAAATTTTCAAATCGTCAAAATTTTGTGTCTGACACTTTTGTCAATTTCATCCTTTCAGACCAATTTGAACCATATAGAGAACATAAAGGGTAAGAAATATTTAAAGGAGGAGTTCTAAAAGGAAATTTTTCTCGACGTCGACAGGTTTCTTAGTTAAACAATGAAACTCACATCAGAATCGGAAAATTCTTCATCTGTAATTTTCTCAAGATAATCTTCGTTATTCCAGTCAGATCTAGTCTCCTATTAAGGTAAATGATGTTATTTTCTTTCAATACTCGTAAATGATATTATTTCCTACCATATTCGTAAGGAATATCATTTTCTTTCATGATCCATATATATTATGTAAGTAATATTATTTCATTTCATATTCTTAAATCTAAATTTACTATGGTAAGTATTGCTTCTATAATTCCTAAAATGATTAGAAAGTCCTCGAGGTTTGCGATTCATATAATATCATTTCACTGGAATATTTGTCTGAATTTTCTTATTAAATTTTAACCTTTTCATGTCGGGAACTATTCATCTAGGGTACTATTCATACCGGAGTACTATTCATGCCAGAGTACTATTCACGACGGAATCTAGTTTCTTTTTCTTGTCCAAATTATCTTTAAAATATGAATCTTAACTATCATTTTTGAATTTTACTCCACAATTGATTATCATGTTAACAATTTGGACATTCTTAAACTTGGATAAATTAAATTATAAATCTCTAATATTTATCCTTGATCTCACTTTTATTCATCATTTATATCATTGTCATAATCCTCAGACTTATATTGCGGTGAAAGTTATATTTGGCCCGTAGTGCAAAGTTGAATCGTTGATTGGTATGATTATGATCAAGAATTGTGTATTGATATACTCATTACCATTGGTGTTACAGACAAATGTTTGTTGTGAAAGTTCTCTTTGGCTAGTAGTGCAAAGATGGAATGTGGATTGACATAATCATGGCCATTGGTGTACAAATAAATATCTTTGGCCCGTAGTTCAAAGATGAACCGTTGATTGATGTTATAAATGAATATATTTGGCCTGTAGTGCAAAGATGAACTGTTGATTGGTGTTACAAGGATAAAATATTGTTGGTCTACTTGACCCTTCTAATGGATTGCTATTTTCGCTGCAGTTGTTGATCTAAAACTTATTGTCTGCTATATTTTGTCTGATTTATCACTGTTGAAGACTAAGAATAATTTATTCTTTATTATCTTAGTCATAATATTCTTTACTGAGCTAGTTGAGCTTTTTGTTCCATTGTTCTTCTCAGGAAATGAGAGTGTCGTTGGGACTAGTCGGGGAGTGGAGTAATGATCTGAGATAGTTACTATAGAAGTCTTCACTATGTTGTAAAATAGTGTGACAATAATTGTAATGAATATTTAATTTGAGTGTGGATATTATTGTATTTTATACGGTACAATATTTGTATTAAAATTCACAGCATGTGTGCGGTCGTATTTTGCACGATAGTTTAATAGTTATAAATATGAAAGTTTGTATTTAGATTTTGTGGTATGTATTTGAAGACTCAAAAGGGGTTGTGTAGACCTATTTTGGGGGAGTCACAATCTATTTCTATGCGTGTCAGTACTGTATTGGTCAATTAACCAACTTACTATAAATTTAATTTCATGGTAACTGAATTTGTAATATAAACATCTATATTGGGAAATTACAAAATGATATGAGCACTAAACACTAAAACGAGTTGTAATCTTTTGATAATCTGCTCCCCAGATGAGTTTGGTTACCTCGACCATCAAAATTCCATTATGAGCATGTTGCCACAACTTATATTCAACAGTCTCTCTGGCTCCTCCTTAGCTATAAGACATATCAATAATTAGATAATAAATATGATACTACATAAATACAGTTTTATAATAAAAATAACTGGAATACATCAGATGTAAGAAAATAACTGCCCACAGTTTAAGGTGGTAATTGATAAAATTGAGCACTTAAAATTAAAAGGGTTAATATATATAAATAAAGTAGATCATTTGAGTGAAATAATATCTGAACTTAAAAAGTTGTTTGGTAACTAAAAAGTATAAAACTTTTGAATGACTTTTAAATGTAAAAATATTAATTTAAATTTAAAAATATTTCAAATTGACTTTTCAAAAATTAATAATGTTCTTTGTTGGGACATGATTTCATGGGTCCGGTTGATTTAGTAGGACCTATCCTACGTGGCGATATATTTTGGTAAGGAGATTTGACACTAAGAAATCTATAGTCCTCATGGATTTGAGATTCTTTTTTCCAAATTAACATCGACTTCCCATCTTTGAGGAGATTGAGTTTCCACCATACTCCATATGTCCCTTAATATAGAATGTTTTAGAGTTTTTTATTTGTCTCTAATTATTTGACGTTTGTTATCATCTAGGAGAATTGGTCACAATTTTTCTAAAATTACCCCTCATTACTCTGCCTTATTTTTTGATCTTTATTCACAATTGTCGATACTTTTTTTTTTCTCTTTATTCCAACAAAACTCTTCCACTTCCCCCCCCCCCCCCTCTTTAATTCTCCTGTTTATCGTGTCTTTTCAATAGTCTCTTCCTCTCGTTTGATTAATTATGATGTTAAGAAATTTTATTTTTTCAAAGAATTTTTTCCTTCATATATATGAATTCTTCAATGGAGATATTCTCATATAGAGTTTGTTTAGTCACAAACACCATAGATTGCAAAGAAAATTCTCAATATGACCAAGGAATGACTTTTTCTTCTACTGATTTAAAAGATAAATCCACTTGCACGGGCCTTCGATTTGAATTTGTAGGCAGATACTGACAGCGATTTGAACAAGATCCCAGATGACGAAGGTGAACTTTCTATGGAGGAAGAAAAGCAAAAGGTTTTCTTAGAGATTTGTAGGATTTTTTACCCCAACTTTTTTTAACTTACTGTCGTGTTATTTTTGATGGTTTATTTGCTTTATGTTTCAGAAATGATGTTGCGCCCATATATTATTATTTTAGATCAATTGTAATGGATTAGTGATTTGGGGGGTATGGAATGACCAATGGCAAAGTCAAGAAGTTTTAGCAGTTGGGTTAAAATTATTAGTAAGTTATAAAAAAATTAGCGGGGGTTCGGGGGCAGCGACTCCGAGCCAATTTTTTTTAATACTTTTTATTTTCGGGTTAGACAAATACATCCAAATATCTAATTTAATAATACTAACAATAGGAGAAAATTACAATTGATTTCTAAAAATAAAATTGAGGTTGGAGAAATTGAAGAGAGAGTAATTTTTGTTAGCTGCAAGGGCACAAGGCTGCAAGAGAGTCACAGTAGAATAGAGTACCCACTCCGACCACTCGCGAAAGACTTTGATGGTTCACGGTTTGCCTTTTGTCTTTTTGCTTTTCATGATTTGGCTTTTTTCTCTCTCTCTGCTTTTGTGGTCAAGTCTTTGAATAAATATTGATGTATGAGATTTAGGGGTGAGGCTTGTACCGCTAGGTATCTCTAATTAAAAAAAAAAATCTGAGTGGGGTCAAAAATTGAATGGGGTAAAAAAAAATTTTGTAAGTGATTTTAAAAATTGAGTGGGGTCAATTGACCCCACATTTTTACCATAGCTTCGCCACTGGGAATGACGATGGATTTTATTTCTAATAAATTGTAATGGGTTTTTGAAAGTTGGATATGGAATGGTGATGAGATCAAAGAATTATGTCATTGATTGATATGCATATCAAATGTTAGTCATTTGAAAAATGCAGTCCATCTGTTTGGTAATGTATGAATGTGAAGTACTGGTTCAGGATGTTACCATCTGGAACTATATGCATGTTGATGGGTACTTTAGACATGGACTTGTTGAAGAGGGATGGTTCAATTTCGTAGAATGCATGTAAAGCCTGATCATGGGCATTCGCTTAGTATTCTTCTTGGTGATTCGGGTTATTTAGAGCTAAAGCAAATTCATGGTTATATTGCTAGAAACATGTTTTATGGTGATCTTTTGTTGCAAGCTAAACATCAAGACTGCATAGTAATATATACTATAGTTCAATACATCTTTTTTTAAGATTTGACGAATTAAAAATGTCAAAAACTATACAAGTTATCTCTTCAAATTCACAAATTACACTCCCTTCATACAAAATTTCAATTTAATTAACTGAACACATTTTGTACAAGCGCGAGATCACACTTCATTCGAATAGGAAGACGACCTTCTCTTCTTTGAATGTGGAAGCTTATATTTGTTGGAGCCTTTCAATTTCATAGTCTCGATCATGCATTGCTGTAAACTTAAAAATATATAATTTGACTTTGTTGTCGAGAAAGTTTAAAATGATCTCTCAACAACTCCAATTAGTTCATCTATAGTTTTTGAAGGAATTTGATATTACAATGACTGAATGACACAAAAAAAATCCAAGATTCAAGACATTCATATCTGGAGAGTTGGCAGGTTGATACATCAAACGAATATCAAAACCATCTTGCGATGCAACTATACGAAATTCTTCATCATCTGGACTAACATGTGTTTTTGCATTATATATCTTGTTGAATAATAATTGGATTTTTGAAATCATCAATCGGCTACTTAGCTCAAACTATAGCAACTAAAAACATAACTTTTGAAATAAAATTTTTGCTCTTAATTAGACGTGCGCAAATGCTCTTCTTCATCTGGGAGGAGCAAGGGCGGAGCTAGGAATTTTTGCCGCCCTGGGCTATCAAGTACCAACCATATACGCAAGAAATAATCCCACCAAAATCGATCATAAATTCAAAATATATATAAAGGTTACCTTGGCTAATTCACAAGTTTTAGCATAACAACCTCTTAGAGGCAAAATTTCAAACACCTTGAAGGCGTACTCTAAAATCCCATATTTCATAAGCATAATAGAGGAGCTTAGCCAAAAATTTCATCCTTGTTACTCCAATTAGCATATATATAACTTCCCATCACATCAACAAAGTAATTTCAATACGTTATTTATCTCAAATTCACGAATTTAACAAGTATAAACTAGTTATCATTGATGCACTTTCTCTTGGTTTAAAGAAAGAAAACAAAGTTTTTTTTCTCTTGCTTCCTTGACTTTCCATTGTGGCTTATAAGATTGCTTAACAGCTGGACAAAAAAATTGGTTCAATTGAAAGATTATATTGAATGATTATAGTGAAAAATAACATACTGAATGCTAATAGTATCATTAGATTTCAAAACCTAGAAAGTTTTTAACTAAGTAAATTAGTCAAAGCATGGCATACAACAAGCATAATATCAAACAATTACTCCTATCTTAGTAATGTGCCACAATAGCAACAAATGATGCATGAACAAATAAACATCAAAATTAAACAAGATAAAGGCCAACATAACACTAAAAACTACTCCCTCCAAGATGTCAAAAAAAAGAAGAAGAAGAAGGACATCACAGTCTTTGAGGATACTAGATTAAATAAACAGAACTATATCTTAAGGATAAAGATGAAGACGCAAGGGAAAAAATACTTGGATAAAATCATAAACACTTATTAAAAATTATTGTACACTTGGATAAACAGAACTAAAAATTATTGTACAAATCTTTAAAAGACAGATGAGAAGCCCAAGCAATTTCTTAATACAAGAAAACATGAAAACAATATTGGGCTGGGCTATTGAAGATATATAAGTACTAAATATTTTCCAAAAACTCCACCCGGGCTAAAGCCCACCCTAGCCTATACATACCTCCGCCCCTGGGGAGGAGTATATACTTTTCTGATTTTTTTGTCATAAAAAACCACTTCTCATCAATGTGAATAATGTTGTACATGTCAATAAACATCGGATCATGTAATGTACTTGTGTCAAGCATCGATAGCAAAATTGTAACCTGGCTTTTTTATTATCCTCTTTTAAATATGGTTTGATGGAATTTGAGTGACGCCTGACACCTCCAGCCTTCTAAAATCTGTGTGATGATGACTTATTATATTGCGTGGCATAAGCCATGGATCGAAAAGTCGTTCACTCATGTAATGAAGTTCCACGAATGCGCTTTACATCAATTCATTTACGTACGACCACAATTTTTAATTCTTTTGTGGGATACATGATACATCAACCACACCTTCCACAAAATTATATTTTGCTCGCTTCCAAATGCGTTAAACAATCCAAATCTTTACCTTGAACAATGAAGCAACTATTTTTGTCGTGTCCCGTTTTAATTTCCCATCAACACTTCTCTCTAACAAAGCATCATATATAGCTCGACCTTATGCGTTGGGCGAATTCTTTCTAGGTCGAATTTCTCCTACCAATATATTTTCTTGAACTTCTTTGTCACCTAACAAAGAATTATGGAGTACAAATAAATTAATATTCAAAAGGAGAATTCGATTAAATAAATTAGTATTTTTTTAACAAAGTTACGTGTCAAAGAAAGTAAAATTCTCCAACAGTATAAAAATATAGTTACACTACCAAACAAAGATAAATTATGGAATGATATGATCTCATCTTATATTGCATACAAAAATAAGAATAGAAAAATAAAATAAATAATAGCATACCTGATTCTTCATTTAAGGGAGTGTTTAAATCAAAACGTGGCTGAATTTCTATTAGCATGTGCTCTTCCATCAAAATTTGTATCAATATAATTTGAAAATTCTCCACTAGCTTGACATGAAAGTTCTCCACAAAAATTAATATCAACATTCAAATCAAATTATTTCTCAATTTTTTTTTATTTTCATTCAACTCATTCATTGGACTTTCTTCATCATTTGGAAGAATATTCAAATCTATAATTCTACTTGTTACCATGTTGGAGTTATTTGTATTTTTTTCCTTCTAAAAATTCATGTGGCCTACATAGCTTTTTATAAACAAAAATGGTGGGAAAGTAAAATAAACAAAAATTGAACAATTTTTTTAAAAGTGCATGGTGCTATTTTTTATTGTGTTTAAAATGAAAAATATGAAAAATGAAGTTATCAAGTACGTTAAATTGTGAGGGAGAGAGAGTGAATACTAAAGAATTGAATAATTAAGTTGTTTTATAGGGAGGGAGAGAGAGATCAATGAGAAACATAATACTACTCATTGTTTTAGGAGTAAATGAGACTAATGAGTTTTTAGGAGAGAATTATGAGAAAATGTGTGTGAGAGAGTATGGAATAACTATGATAAGATAGGTATTTAAGGATATTATATACAATATTATACAATCATTATGTTAATTCTTGTGCACAATTCTAAAATGTCTTATACTAACGGACGGGCGGAGTACATGGTTACTAATGTAATAAGGAGTTGTATTCTTATTTGGGGACGAGCGTGATGAGATGGTGTGAGTGCTAAAAATACACGACTATACTTTAATTCACAGGTAAAGACACATTGTCTATCATAAGCACTAAAATATTATCGTGCCTCCGTTGTTAACCTTTTCTCTAGCATGTACTTTTTCTCACACTGGAGTTATCCCTTGACGACCTTGACCGTTAGGCTTCTCAATGTGTTTTCTCGTTTTCTGTGCATGATTTAACTTGTGGTTTGGTGATTGGGCGGGTGGACAGTTTAAGGTGGTGTTTAATAAAATTGAGTAATTAAGATATAGTTAATATATCTTAATAAATTAGATCATCTAAGTGAAATAGTATCTGAACTTAAAAAACTGTTTAGTAACTAAAAAAATAATATAAAACATCTAAATGACTTTTAAATTTAAAAATATCTCAAATTAACTTTTTAAAAATCAATAATGATCTTAAAATTTGGAATGGAGGGGGGTGTACATATTTATAGAGGCTTCATATATTTAAATTTTTTTATTAAGAGACAACTCTTAATTATTTATATTTATATCTTTTTCTTACCGATTAAAAGACAATAATAGACAAATAAAATTTTACCAAACAATATTATTCTCTTACTAAATTAAATATAGAACTGTTAAAAAATATTAAAAAATAAACAAATACCACCCAACTCGTGCCCCCACTACCATCATTAACTACAAGTCTACAACCTTGAAGATGGAATCTCAAAAGGAAAGAATCTAACCAAGTTATGAAATTAAAGGTCACGAGTTCAAGTCAATCATTAAATAATAAGTTAAATTTTAATATTAAAAAAATAATAAGTTTTTCAAGGTTTCTCCCTAGTTCTCCTTTCAGTTCAATTACACTTACGCTATAAAAACGAAGAATTAGGTTCTACCGATTCATACCGCCGACTAAAAAGTTTGATTTGAGCTCGACTCAAAATATAAATGAGTCAAATATGAGCACATTTTAAAATTCGATAAAGTACTCGAATCTCCTCAAATTATAATTTTTTATTGATACTCGGATCATATTCGTTGAAAAAGTCCAAACTGCTCGGGCTCGATTCGGAATCGTGCTCGACTCGGTAGCTAAATGAGCCTCAATCAAACCTTATTTTATACTCGATAAATTTTGTGAACTAAATCTGAACAACTCAATACTCGGATCGACTCGATTCGTTTACACCCTTAATTACACTGCACTATTTTTTTGGATATTGCATTTGAAATAACTACTCTTAAACAAATAAAAATTTTAAATACGATAAGAGTTTATCTGATAAGAGTTTTTTTTTAAAAAAAAAGACATCTACTGCCAATATTTATGCTAATAATTAGGGTGATATTTTGCAACCAAAATATTTTTTTTAAAAAAAGGTAGCCGAGTTAAATCAGGATAGAGGGATATAGGGAGAAGTAATGATATCAACACTTTTAATTGCAACAGATTATTAGTGCATGTCCAAAGAGGTTAGCTATACAGCCTACACTCCCAATTCCATAATAGTATAAGATTATTATTTTCTTTAAAACACCTTTTTAATTCTGCAATTAATATAAATTTAATCAATTTTAATCAATCAACATAACATTATAAAGTATAAACTATTAATTTTTTTATTAATAGTAATATTTATTATTTTGTTAATTTTGAGTTTAATAATATTTTCAATTGACTCTTAAAAATTAGCAAATATCTTAAAATTTGGAACCAATATAAAAATAGGTGCATTTATAAAAATGTTTTAAATTCTTCTCCTGATGTCTTGTTCGAGAACAACTTATAAGTTGGTCAAAATAACTTATAAGTTTTTTTTCACCATTAAGATGGTTGACAATCACTTATTTTTTGACTTATAAGTTAAGTTTTAAGTCAAAAATAAATAAGCATTTGTGATTTATTATAAATTAGTTTAATCAAATAGAATGTCTATTTTGTCACTCTTCTATTGTGCACCTCTTTTTATTAATATCTTTTTTAGTAATTTTTAGATTTATTTTAACTTACAAGTCATTATGAGCCAAACACTTTAACTTGTTTTAATTTAATTTCTAACTTATAAGTTATGTTAGACCCGAATTTTATAAAATAAAAGTATTCAATTTTCCTTATAATTATTATTTTATTCAATAAATGGTTAAATTGATAACATTTTAAAGTTAAGGGTGATGTATGTAAATTATAAATGTATGTCGGGGAATATTCGTTCTGTTGGAGAATATTCATTTGTCATGAATATTAGGTAAAAGTATCACGGCGCCAAAATAATCAATCATTGGTGGGCCCTACAACAAAATATTATCGGATGCAGAAAATAACATAAATAACTATTTTAATAAAAAAATATAGTCAACGGTACTATCATTTTTACTGTTTAAATATCCGGTGATAAAAGTACAGTAGCACGCGGTATTCTACAATGACACACGACATTCTACAGCATCACACGGTATTGCATAATATTTCATATATATTATTGATTCAATAATTGTTACAGTAACAACTGCATAATATTTCATATTATTGAACTCAATAATTGTCACAGTAACAAATACGTACACATTATTTCATATTATTATAATTGACACGACACAGTATCTCATTTTATCTGATATGATATTATTAGGCTAATAAACATTATTGACAATGTCTAGAAAGTTCTGTCAAGAAAATGGGTTATTTAATTACGCATCGTTTATACGAAAGGCCCCATCTGTTGTTTAAAATTAGCGATCATATAAACACGGGCAAGTATACGCGTTTAAACAAGTAATACAACATTAAGATGAGTGTCGAACCCACAAGGGATTAGTACTAAGGCTATTCAAATACTAAAATTATATCAATTCGGTCTTATCTAAATAGTTGAGTAAATATGGTTTGTTAACAGCTATATAATTAAAACAGTAAATGACGAGAAAGAATTGTATCAAATATGACAAGCTATGATTACAACTCCCCTAATACTTCGTATAATCACCTAACTCTCCATTTATCTAACAAATAACAAGAAAGGTCAATCGAGAATACTATTTATACATAACCCTCTTCCGATGGTCAAATGCAAATCCCCTAGCAAAAGAAATCACAATAATTAGACTAAGAGTCATTAAGCTTTACTCCTCAATGGTTACATAAGGCAAATAGACATATTCCTATTCTATTATGCAAGATATACCCACAATCCATTAGGAAAGGTCATAACAAGTGTTATCATAATTAGGGTTTGAGCATTAAAATCTATTTTTCAATATCAATTAATACTCATATCAATTATTTAGCCAATCAATCAACAAATTAAGCATGAAATACAATAACCCATTCAAACATGATTTATTATAATAATTAGGAGAGAGATTCAATTAAACTAATCATTAGATTACATTGCAATCCTAGAAATGTAATTAGTACATAACTATTGAGCTAAATAACATTATCAATCACTAAAAAAAAGGGCTTTAGCAACAACCGATTTTCGTTGCTAAAGGTGCCAAATTTCGTTGCTAAAGGGTTTTGGCAACGACTTTACTGTCGTTGCGTCTTTTCGTTTCAAGAATGAAGGCGTTGCTAATTGTTCCGCAACTAACGTATTTTTTTCGTTGCCAAAAGTAATACATTTTGCAACGAAATTTGGCTTTCGTATAGAGACATCGATCCTTTAGCAACAAAATGTATTGTTGCAGAATAATTTAAATGTCGTTGCTAAAAACTCCATTTCGTTGCAAAAGCCTGATAATTGGCAATGAAATGAACTCTTTTTTTTTTTGCAACGACCATGCATTTTCGTTGTAATTGACACCATTTTGCAACGACATTTTTCGTTTGCAAAGAAATTATAAAAATTGTTGCCTAAGCTTGCTTTCGTTATGAATATAAACTTTTTAGCAACGATTTTTTCGTTCTTCGATTATATTATTTTAGCAACGACAAGATCTTGAATCAAAGAACGAAAATGTTTGTTGCTAGTTATTTTTCAATACCAACGAAAGTCGTCGATTAGCTTAACGACAATATATGTTGCCGCTTTCTTTATATATGTAAATTAAAGTTGATATGATTTGCAACGATAAAAAATGTTGCCTTTTATTTTAGTATTTAACAATATCTTCTCGTTGCTATTAGGTTAATTTTTCGTTGCCAAATATTATATTTTTAATGCCATTAGCAAGCGAAAATTTGTTGCTAAATGTATAAAAAATTGTTCTTATATTAAAACTTGTTCAATGCTTTGGTAAGGAATTATATTGTTGCCAAATCAAAATTTGACATTCTTTTTGTGTACCTGACTGGCTCAATGTCCCCATAGCAAATAATGGCAAAAATACAAAAAACTAAAATATTATTAACTTAATAAAACCATCCACTACATAATCATTCATTATCATTACAATTAACCATCTAAAGCTACCACAGTTCTTTAATCAAAGTATATATCTACATATATAAAGAGAGTACACTTCATAATTTCTTCCTTTGTCTTCCGTAAACGTAGCACAGAAATTTGATACCCAGAGATATAAGGCGGTCAGTAGGCGGTCTTCTGCACATTTAAAAATAATAGCAAGTCAGAAAATTGAAGCAAATAGGTCACCAGAGGCACTTAGTGCCAAAATTAATACACAAAGACAATAGAGTTGCTACCCATAAATATTGACATACCTGACTTCGCAAGATGAGGGAATTCACTAGGATCTTTTCCAAAAAGTTTGTAAACAATACGATCAGTACGACTCTGAAATTAATCAAAAACTTAGACTTTATCACCCTTAACTTTAACCTTTTATCAATTTAATGAAAAACTTAGATAAAGAAAAATCTTGTTTTGAAGTATTCTAGTTCTAACTCTTCTCTTCTCCATGTAGAATCCGAGCAATGCAGGAAGCAATGATCTTGGTAGCTTTAACTGTCCAACTTCTCTCTCTTCTAAGCTTTGTTACTCTCTAAGCTATTTTTCTCGTCTTTTGAAATCTTAGAAGGTGGCTGCTTATATCCATCAACCGTAAGATCCCAAATTTTTTGGAATGAA
This sequence comes from Panax ginseng, assembly GCA_020205605.1. Classification (NCBI taxonomy): domain Eukaryota; kingdom Viridiplantae; phylum Streptophyta; class Magnoliopsida; order Apiales; family Araliaceae; genus Panax; species Panax ginseng. The sequence goes on along the minus strand of CM035136.1, from coordinate 25,453,201 downwards.
AGTATTCAATTTTCTTATAATTATTCTATTTAATAAATAGTTAAATTGATAAAAGGTTAAAGTTAAGGGTGATATTTGAAATTTTTTCAAAGTAAGCAAGTTCTCATAAAATAATCGGTGGTAAAAGTACAGTAATACGCGTGGTTACATAGTAGCACACGGTATTGATTATTAATGCTTACGTGAGAAGTCACTAAGTTATACTCAATTATTGTTATAGTAATTGCTGCATAATATCTCTCATATTATTGATTCAATTATTGTCACTATATCATCTGCACAATATTTTATATTATTAAATCAATAATTGAGACGACAAAGTTATTCATATTATTATTTGTAATATTGACAATGTCTAGAAAGTTCTGTCGAGGAAAGGGGTTTGGTCACCTAATTGCGCGCCAATAGGGAGAAATCCTTATCGGAAAGCCCCCTCTTTCCTAGGAATGATCTGGTTGTTAAATATTGTGAGTTATAATATTAATGATGAATAAGTTCATGTTGATTAAAGATGAAATTGATATTTCCATTATGTTGAGATTATTAGTGTTAGTGGAAATCGACATCTATTTCGATAATAATGGATGTCTGGAGGTTATATTGACCAATCAGATAATTAATCGGATAAATGAATAATTAATTGTTATTAATTCACATGCTTATAACTATTTGTTCACATGTGTGTACTATTGATTCACATGCATGTACTATTAGGGGAGGTGGTGCAAGATTGATAATACTTGCATGACTAAATTAAAAATGGAGGTATAGATGAAGGTACTATACTGTAATTAGTTTTTTTCACATATTTAGAACTATTGAGTCACATGATTTACTATTAATTCACATGATTTACTATTAGGGGAGGTGGTGCAAGTTTGATAATACTTGCAGGACTAAATTAAAAATGAAGGAAAAGAGGAAGGTATTATACTCTAATATTTCAAGCCCCAAAACTTGCAATTATCAAAACTATATTTTCCTATAAATAAAAGCTCATTATTCCTTCATTTCTTACCAATTCACTAAAGCTATAGAACAATTATTATAGAGAGAAATTATAAAGAGAAAGAAGAAGAGAAGTCCGCTACCTCACTATTTCTTTTGAAGTAAGGGGTATTATTTCTTTCGTATTCATGAAGAGAGCTTCTGTTATTCCATTATTTATTATTATGTTGGAATAACTCGTCTGCGCGGCAAATCGCATACATGGTGAAATTCTTCTCATTATTCCATTCTTTATTATTCGTTGGAATATCATGCATGCATAATTACGCATGACTCGTTCCGATTCTTTATTATTCTCATTGGAATAACTTTCGTGCATGCGGTCTATCGCATGCATGGTGAATTCTTCGTTATTCCATTCTTTATTATTACATTGGAATAACATGTACGTGTGGATTACCAGATTAATGGTGAATGATCCTTCGTATTCATTCGTATTAAATTGTGAAAATGATCTCATTCACGTGGATTACCGCATGACGGGTGAAAATCCATTCTAGCTTTCAGATATTCTATTATACTCGTATGAGATATCATTTCTTTTGTACTCGTCATGAAATATCATTTTATTTGGTATTTTATTTATGAGTTACTATTCACAGATTACTATTCACCCAGTTACTATTCACTCTAGTATTATTCACTCGGGTATTCGGGGCACTTTTCGTGTCGGAGTACTATTCACGAGTTACTATTCACCCAAATTACTATTCACCCAAATATTATTCACTTGGGTATTCGGGACACTTTTTGTGTCGGGGTACTACTCCCGAAGTACTATTCACGGGATACTATTCACTCGAAAAATATATTTCTTTTCTGTCCAAATTATTTTTGGTACATGAATATTATTCATGTTTACTCTACAAAGCAGTATCATATTGACAATTTGGACGTTATTGATTTCTGGATAAATTAAATTATAAATCTTTAAAATTTATTCTTGAACTTGTTTTATTGAATTATTATGTCATTATCATCATCCTCATGTTTATATTGTGATGAAAGTCCTCTTTGGCTTACGTGCATAGATGGACTTGGTATGATTATGAACAGGGATTATTCGGTATAATCATAACCGTAATGTAACGAATGATGTGGTAAAAGTCCTCACTGGCTTGTAGTTTATTGATGGACAGTTGTTGGTATGATTATGATCATGGATTATTCGGTATAATCATGACCATTGATGATTACATGAATATCCTTGGCCGTGGTGCAGGGATGATTCGATGATGTATTTTTTTATTAAGTCGAGTCTCGTGATAAAGTTGATGAAAACTTTTAAATCATAGAAGATAATAGATTTTATGCTCTACTTGACTCTTCTAATGGATTGCTTATTCCATCGCGGATTGTTGATCTAAAACTTGTTGTCTATTGTATTCTATCGGTTGTTATATTGTTGAAGGCTAAGGATAATTTATTCTCGCATTATCTTAGTCATAATATTTCTTACTGGGCTAGTTGAGCTCACCCTTTCTTTAATTGTTCTCTTCAGGAAATGAGAATATAGCTGGGACGAGTCGGGAAATGGAGTGATGATATAGTATAAGTGGCTTTAATGAGGACTCCATTGAGTGTGGATATTGTCTAGATGACAATATTCTTGTTTAAACTCTCAGCTATGTTTTGTCGTATTTTACACGACTGTTGTATAATTAAGTTGTATTTGAATTTATATAGCATGTATCTGGCGACTCAAGATGGGTGATGTATACCTGTTTTGGGGGTATCACATCAACACTTGGGTCATTTAAAACTGTTATCTTCCTGAAGACCGGAGGTAACGCCAAGATTAAGCCTTGGATAGGTGTTGCAGCGCTAGGTCAAGAAGCTTGGTCAATAAGTAAATACCGCAATGCCGGTTTATATGGTGATAGAGCACTTGCATAGTATTAGGGGCAGGACTCGAGAATTTATGTTGGAAATAAGCAATACCGACGAAGTCAGGAAGTTCATGCAGTACCAAAGAATAAGAAATTGACTCTTTTACCCTTTTCAGCATGAAATGACCTAATAAACCACATGTGAAGCACTTTAGCGCAAAATAACATAATATATTATAAAAGCAATATAAATACAGATGGACACGCAACATCTTAAGTATTAAGGAGCCCGATTTGTGGGTATAAATCTCACTCATCAAATACCCCCAAACTTAAGACTTTACTTGTCCTCTAGCAAAAATATCTAAATAAGAGCATCAAAAAATTACAAAATAAGATTCACACCATGAATCGATATTTACTAGCATAATAGCCTCTAAGATTATAACAACTACCTGTAGAGAATAAGAAAAACGTAGATATGAGCAAGGAATCAAATCTCTAGATTAAGACTGCGTCTGATCCATTATGTGTGTGTGTGAATACCAACTATTCTAACTAGCCATTGCCCATAATAATACGCATACTTATTTGCATAATGAAAATGCTAAACTCTTTAAACTTAAACTACAATAAACATATAGAATAAGACAACCTATGAAAGAAAAGATCAGAAGGCAAAAGCATGAGAACAATAAAAATTTACTTACACAATGCTTAACTTCATTAGGCTATACATAGTTACCCATGTAACAAGCTTTCGATTAATGACTCCCAAGCTAGATGGCTTTAGGGCACTAGGTGCAGAACACCCCTAAGGATCTATAAACTCGAGCAACAAAGGCCACGTAATCAAACTTAAGCCAAATTAAGCTTTTATTCCTTAAACCATAACAAACACAAACTTAAGCATGATTGTGGAATGCCTAATTACATTAGGCTACTCTAAGTTACCTATGTAACAAGCTTTCGATGAATGACTCCCAAGTTAGACAACTTTAGGGCATTAGGCGCAGAACACCCTTAAGAATTTATAAATTCGAGCAACAAATGCCACATAAGTAGGCTTAGTCAACTAAGGATCTATTATTATTATTATTATTATTATTATTATTATTATTATTATTATTATTATTATTATTACAATTCATGCCAAAAACTAAAGATCCGCATTTGCATTGGCATCTAAATCTTATTACCTGTACTTCACTTAAGCTAAACACAGTTAACGCATTTTTAAGTCAATAAACATGCAAACTATATTTGAAGAAGAATAACTAGCTACAATAGTTGTTAAGTGCTCACTAAGGAGAACGGATCAATAACAACCTCAAACTATTAATTAAACTAAACCCTTATCCACAAATGCTTGACATATACCCTAAGAAATAGCCATAAACCAACATGCTTATCATCAATCATAACCAAAAATATAAAACCTATACCACCCATAACGTGGTACAAAATTCAAAAGATAAACCCTTGTAGAACAACTTATGATAGGGTTTAGTAAAGTCAAGCATGGCAAAAAAAAGATAAAAGCCACATCATGGCATAAAAATATAGATTATCATCCATACAAAAAAAAACTACTAATTCATGCATTCAAAAACATAATAATATTCATGCATTCAAAAGCAATATAATATCCATGCATCCCAAAACATAAAGATAACCATGGCTGCAATTCAAAATTATTTCTTGCAGCCGAAAATACTAACAAAACCCAAAAGATATTATATTACTAGCATTTTATAATAGTTCAAAGATAATGATATAAATAAATGACTGAGAAGACTGATAACTCCCCCCAAAAATCGAATATGGCAATGTCTGCATTGGCTGGGAATGAAAAAACATATCAGTCTGCGTCGTCACCCTCTGAATCATCATCGCTGCCTACTTCATTTCCCTTATCATTGCCCTCATCGTGGTCATCGGCAGTAGGAGATGGTGGTGAATATTGAGGAAATATCGGAGGTTGAGGGAACTGATAAGGCATAGATTCTGCCTCATCTCCACTATATGATGCGTAAATGCTCTGAGCAGTGTTGGTGAAGTCAGTCTAATACTGCATCATAATGTCCTGCCTCAGAGCTATGGCGTCCATCCGTTGATTCTGTCTCTATGAATTGGACTCTGCTGTAAGACCCCAACTTTTTAAAAATAAAATCGAATTTCCTCTATTTATTATTGTGAATAATAAGGTGTTAATCTGATATAATGCTTTGGTTATGGGTGAAATGTGCAAATTTTGCAAAATAAGCAAGTGGTTATAAAATATTTATTGTTGTCAGGAATATTAAATGCGACGATGCACGACCATTTATGGGCCCCATAACGGATAAATTGTCGGATGAGAAAAAACAAGTTTGAGTTTTTATAAATAATGGCGTAATGATTTATCGTTAACCTTTGTTGGAATACCGGTGGTTAAAATACGATATATGTTGCACAAAGTTATTACACAGTATTGCACATTATTTTTGAATTATTGATTCTAACGTAAGAAGGCACTACTCAATAATTGTTATAGTAATTACTGTTCAATATTTAATTTTATTGATTTAATAATTACTTCGTTGATATTTTATATTATTGTTGTTTCAATAATTGTCCACAAAGATTCCATTATCGGATCAATAATTCATATTATTTGAATAATATTGTTAGATAACATTATTGGCAATGTCTAAGGAAGTTCTATTTCAGGAAAGGGGTTTGGTCACCTAATTGCGGCACCAATAAGGAGAAATTCTTATCGAAAAGCTCCTCTTTCACCGGGAGACTTTGGTTGTCATAATTGTGATTCTGTAATATTATTTATGAATAATTAATTATTAATTTATATGATAAGAAAATATTTATTTTATGTGGATATAAATGAAGGAATTAATGTTGAGGTATTTTATCAGTATTTTGTTGGAATGGAGGTATTAAAAATTGTCCGTATATGGATTTTAGATATTTTCTGTTTGGAATTTGGAAAAATTTTCTTCTACAAAGTTATAGAGAATTTAATTTCCTATGGAATGGACATAAAATTCGTATTTTTCTGATAAAAAGGCTATTTATTATGAATTATTAAAGTTTCAGAAATTAAATATTTTTATTAAAATTATGGGTGGGACCCACTTTTATTTTTCAAAATATGTGGGCTGAAATTTTCCAAGATGGCTAGCTTTGATGTTTCAAAAGTAGTTGGCGTAGAATGAAGAAAAAATATATATATTATTTTATTAATTTAGTCTCCATTGGCGTTCTAGCATTTTCCTATAAATAGGGTGCTTAGTTAGAATTGAACATCACACCAGAAACAAGTTTTATCTCTCTATACATTATCGAGCGTATTTTGTGAGTATTTAGATACTTTGTGAGTCTTTATTCGATTGCAAGTTTCCTTCAGCCTTTTACCGATATTCCGATCGGAAATCTTTGTTATTTTGAGGTAATGGATGTTATTTTCTTCATAATGATGTTATTCTTTCAATATCATTATACCAAAATATTGGTATGGATTTTATTGTGGAATTTCTACCATTTTCATGGGGTTATTATTCACGATATCGGCCTGACTATTCACGATACTTACATTATTATTCTGAATACTAACACTATTTATGGAAAAAATGAAATTTTCTTTTCTTTGTCCAAGTTGTCTATTATGGTTACTATCTTTGATTGTATCCATGTTTTGATCTTTATTCTTGAATTTTACTCCACGATTGATTATTATAAGGTATTTTTGAACTTGGATAAACTAAAGTACGAATCCTTAATCTTTTATCTTTTATCTCACTGGATTCGTTTTCTTTAAGATATTTTTCATCATCCTCAGTCCTAAATGATGATATTACTGAATATTTTTGTCATGTAGTGCAAAGATGAATGATTAACTGATGAATATCTTTGGCCCGTAGTGCAAAGATGAACAGGTATTGAGATGAACATGACCAACTGGTGATACAAATGAATATCTTTGGCCTGTAGTACAAAGATGAATATTTGATTCAAGATGTATATTGATTGATGTTACAGGGATAAATATTGACGATGAACTTTTAAATATTAGAAGATAGTAGAATTTATTCTCTACTTGACTCTTCTAATGGATTGCTGTTTCCGATGCAGTTGTTGATGTAAAACTTGTTGTCTATTATATTCTATCAGATTTTTCCATGTTGAAGACTAATTTTAATTTGTTGTATATTATCTTAGTCATAATATTCTTTACTGGGCTAGTTGAGCTCACCCTTTTCCTTTTTGTTCCATTTTTCTTCTCAGGAGGTGAGAACATAGCAGGAACTAACCAGGGTATGGAGTGATGGTTCTGGATAGTTGTTTTATTAGTCCTCACTATTTTGTAAAATAGTGTATCAATAATTGTAATGAGGACTCCTTTTGAGTTTTTGTATCATCGCCTATTAGACAATATTTGTATTCAAACTCACAGTATATGTGTTGTCGTATTTTGCACGACAATTATATTACTGAAGTTGTATTTGTTTCTGTACCATGTATTTGGCGACTCATAATAGGTGATGTATACCTATTTTGGGAGCGTCACAGTTGGTATCAAAGCTTAGGGATATGGTCTCTGGCAGGGATCGGGGAATAGAACTAGGAGGGGAGAGACGAGTAATCATTCGCTAGTGTGTCATACCTAAGCTTATTTGGTTGGTCAGTCGGAGCATAAGGTTAATATGTGATATGCTAATTTGTTAATTAACCCTTGTTTTGTGGCAGTATTTGAAAATGGAAGCTGGAAATATTAACAATGGATTGAATGAGACCGTGGAGACACCTTTAATCACCACCCAGGGAAACGTGCAACACAAAGGCAATATTCCTCCTGTAAACAACACTACCAAACAAATGATGAATGATGGGATGTTTAAAAGCTTTTTGCAGTTCATGCAAAATCAGACGAGGGAGACTCGTGTACAAAATAGGGTGGAAATGATAGCAATGTACGACTTGTCATAGCCAAGCAGTTCAAAGAGTTGGGACCACCAAAATTTGCGGGAAAGACGGATCCGATCAAGGCGGAAACGTGGGTTAAATAAATTACCAAGATATTTGATGTCTTGGGATGCACGGAGGAACATAAGGTTCCATTCGCCGACTTTATGTTAAAGTGGTGAAGTGATCTATTGGTGGGAGTCTGTGAAGCGTACCCAGCCAGCCGCACTCAACATGTCTTGGGAAACATTTCAGAAACTATTTAATGACAATACTTTCCTAAAAGTATTCGTCATATGAAGGAGGTAGAGTTTATTAGACTAGAATAAAACAACATGACGGTGTCCCAGTACGAGGCAAAGTTTATAGAGTTATCCAGGTTTGCACCTCATTTGGTAGAGAATGAGGAACGAATGACGAGGATGTTTCTGAGAGGTCTAAAACCCGAGATTCGACAATATCTTATCTCTCATAAATTTTCTTTATATTCAGATGTTGTAAACATGGCTCAATTATTAGAGTGAGATAATGAGTATGTTCAACCAAGAGACCACAACCAGGGTCATACCGGTGGCAGCAATCATCGGAGCAATGACAACCAACGGGGAGGAAAACATTCGGACAAAAGCGGTAACCACTCTGGTGGTAATCGTGGCCATGATGGTAGAAGAAGCGAGTCAGAAAAGAATGTATAACAATGACAACGTGAAGACGTTAGCACAAACATCAACTGTTTCTAGGGGAGGAGATCGAGCACCGATCGTTTATTATAAATGCGGGAAAGAGGGACTCATCAGCCCAAACTGCCCACAACAATCCAAGGTGTGTTATAACTGTGGAAAGGAAGGTCATATAGCTAGAGATTGTCTTATTGCGAAATCAAGTTCAACAGGGATGGTGACTCCAAAGGCTGTCCCGGACAAGTCAAAGTCGGTGGTTCTTGGAAGGGCGTTTGTCGTGATTGCCCAAAACGCAAGGAACCCAAACGAGGTGATCACGGGTAAGCTAATCATAAACTCTTGCGAAGTTTATACCTTATTAGATACCAGTTCTACCCATTCTTTTATCTCTCCTACTTGTGCTCAACGTTTGAACTTGACTCCGGAGAAATTAGACCTTGACTTATCTGTTGAGACTCCGTTAGGAGAAACTTTCATTACATCTACTGTTTATAAATCTTGCTTGATTCAAGTTGGTATCATCACATTACCTGCCGATCTTATTTCGTTGAAAATACTTGCATTTGATTTGATTTTAGGGATTGATTGGTTAACCACTCATCATGCTAAAATTGATTGTTTTCGTAAGGTTGTTAATTTTCATATTCCTAACCAACCTGTTAAGTGAATTCAAACAACCAAACCACTAAAGTCAATCACTGTCATATCAAGCCAAAAAGCTATTCGTTTATTGAAAAATGGATGTCAAGCTTTCTTAGCCCATGTCACGGACTTGAACAAAAACACGTCAGATTTGAATAATATTTCTATTGTTAGTGAATTTTCTGACGTATTTCCTGAAAAACTTCCCGGTCTACCCCCATAACGTAAAGTTGAATTCTTTATTGACCTTGAACCTGGTACAAAGCCCATTACTAAAACCCCATATCTAATGGCTCCTATTGAACTTCAGGAGTTAAAGGTCCAACTACAGGAGTTGTTGGTCATCGATTTCATTCGTCCTAGTACATCTCCTTGGGGTGCTCCTATTTTATTCTTAAAGAAGAAATATGGTAGTATGCGACTTTGTATCGATTACCGGGAATTGAACCATGTCACTATCAAGAATAGGTATCCACTGCCTCGCTTGATGACTTGTTTGACAAGTTGCAAGGAGCACAATTCTTTTTAAAGATTGATCTTCGTTCTGGATATCATCAGCTGAAGATTAAAATTGAGGATATTCTGAAGACTGCCTTCAGAACTCGGTACGGGCATTATGAATTCTTAGTCATGTCTTTTGGATTGACTAATGCTCCTGCTACTTTCATGGATATGAGGAACCGTGTGTTTAAAGAATATTTGGATCAGTTCGTTGTCGTCTTTATTGATGACATCCTCATCTATTCCAAAAGCCGTGAAGATCATGAGCACAATTTGAAGCTGGTACTTCAAAGGCTTCGTGAAAACAAGCTATATGCCAAGCTGAAGAAATGCAAGTTCTGGCTTGAGGAAGTAGTATTCCATGGGCACGTGGTGTCAAAACATGGAGAATCTATCGACTCGGTGAAGATTGAAGCCATACAAAGTTGGGAGCAACTGAAGTTTGTAATCGAAGTACGTAGCTTTCTGGGCTTAGCTGGTTACTATTGGAGATTCGTGGAAGGAATTTCTCGAATCGCTACTCCGTTAACTTATCTGACTCGTAAAGATACAAAATTCAGTTGGAGCGAGGATTGTGAGAAGAGTTTTTAAGAACTCAATAGGAGACTCATTTCGGCACCTGTTCTGACAATACCATCTAGTTCGGATGGATTTGTTATCTACAGCGATGCTTCAGGCAAAGGGTTAGGATGTGTTCTCATGTAACATGGAAAAGTCATAGCCTATGCCTCGCGAAAACTCAAAGAATATGAGAGGAATTATCCTACTCATGATTTGGAGTTGGCAGCATTCGTTTTCGCATTGAAGATCTGGAGACATTACCTGTATGGGGAGAAAGTGGAGATCTTTACAGATCATAAAAGCCTTAAATATTTCTTCACCCAAAAGGAACCTAATATGCGGCAACGACGTTGGCTCGAGTTGTTGAAAGATTACGACCATACCATCCAATATCATCCTGGAAAAGCAAACGTGGTAGCTGACGCATTGAGTAGAAGATCATATGCAGGTACGAGTGCAATGTTGTTAGCACAAAGGTCCATTTTGTATGACTTGCAAATGATGGAGATAAAGTTAAAGGCTCCAAGTACCCACGTAATGATATCAAGTATATAAGTAGAACAGACTTTAATCGATAAAGTTAAAGCTGCTCATGCTACGGACATGGAGCTAATACGTATAAAGAAGAAAGTGCAAGAAGGTGCTTTTCCAGAAGCAAGAATCGATGAAGAAGGAATACTTCGAGTCAACTCCAGACTTTGTGTTCCTAACGATTCTGAGTTGAAGCATAAAATCATGATGGAGGCACACAACACACCATTTGTAATCCATCTTGGGAGTACCAAAATGTATCATGATCTTCGACATACATTTTGGTGGAGCAATATGAAAAGAGAGATCGTGGAGTTTATCTCGAGGTGTTTAACTTGTCAACGTGTAAAGGCAGAGCATCAAGTGCCAAAGGGTCCATTGAAACCACTTGAGATTCCGAAATGGAAGTGGGAACACATTACTATGGATTTCGTTACGGGTCTTCCCAAGGTTTCTCAAGGTATAGATGCGATTTGGGTCATTGATGATAGATTAACCAAGTCTGCTCATTTCTTGCCTATACGGGGGACTTATTCCCTTGAACGCCTTGCTCGTATGTACGTGAATGAGATTGTGAGATTTCATGGCATGCCAGTATCCATAGTTTCGGATCGTGACCCAAGATTCACTTCACGATTTTGGATTAGCTTGCAGAAAGCTATGGGCATGGATTTACGATCCAGTTTAGCATATCATCCTCAAACGGACGGGCAATCAGAGAGGACTATTCGAACTCTTGAAGATCTATTAAGACTCTGTGTCCTAGATTTCAAAGGGAGTTTGGATAAGTACCTACCATTGGTGGAGTTCTCCTACAACAATAGTTATCAGGCAAGTATAGGTGTGGCTCCATTTGAAGCATTGTATGGATGAGAGTGTCGCTCTCCGGTATGCTGGGATGAGGTGGGAGACACAACATTGTTGGGACCAGAGTTTGTACGAATGACTGCAGAGAAGATCCAAATGATCCGACAACGTATACAAACGGCACAGGATTAACAAAAGAGTTATACGGATCTTCATCAAAAGGACGTGGAATTTAATATTGGGGATCATGTATTGTTACATATTGCTCCATGGAAAGGAGTTACAAGATTTGGGAAAAGAGGAAAGCTCAATCCACGATTTGTTAGTCCATTTGAGATTCTTGATCAAATAGGAAACCTCCAAGCATGTCTCGTGTTGATAATGTTTTTCACATATTTATGCTTCGTAAATAAGTGAAAGACCCGAACCACATTATTGAGTTAGAACCAGATGAGATAGTCGAAGATTTAACAAACAAGGAGGTACCTGTTAAGATCTTGGATATGAAAGAGCATGTCATACACACGAAGGTTATACCACAAGTTAAGGTTTTGTAGAGAAACCATGCTATTGAAGACCTGGGAGTTGGAATCAGAAATAAAAGCAAGGTATCCTCACCTTTTTGAAACACCAGGTACGTACATCAATTTCGAGGACGAAATTTCATAAAAAGGGAAGGTTGTAAGACCCCAACTTTTTATAAATAAAATCGAATTTCCTCTTTTTATTATTGTGAATAATAAGGTGTTAATCTGATATAATGCTTTAGTTATGGGTGAAATGTGCAAATTTTGCAAAATAAGCAAGTGATTATAAAATATTCATTGTTGTCGGGGAATATTCGTTTGGTCGTGGAATATTCGTACGATGGCGCAGCCATTTGTTGGCCCCATAACGGATAACTGTCGGATGAAGAAAACGACAAGTTTGACCTTTTATAAATAATGGTGTAATGGTTACCGTTAACATTGTTGAAATACGTGGTGGTTAAAATACATTAATACGCGTGGTTGTATAGTAGCACACGGTATTGCACAGTATTTTTGAATTATTGATTCTTACGTAAGAAGGCACTACTCAATAATTGTTACAGTAATTACTGTTCAATATTTTATTTTATTGATTCAATAATTGCTTCGTTGATATTTTATATTATTGTTGTTTCAATAATTGTCACTGCACAGTATCTCCATTATCAGATCAATAATTCATATTATTTGAATAATATTGTTAGATAGCATTATTGGCAATGTCTAAGGAAGTTCTATCTAGAAAAGGGGGTTGGTCACCTAATTGCGCGCTAATAAGGAGAAATCCTTATCGGAAAGCCCCCTCTTTCCTGGGAACGACCTGGTTGTCAAAATTGTGATTCTGTAATATTATTTAAGAATAATTAAATATTGATTTATATGATAAGGAAATATTTATTTTATGTGGATATAAATGAAGGAATTAATGTTGAGGTGTTTTATCAGTATTTTGTTGGAATGGAGGTATTAAAAATCGCTCGTATATGGATTTCGGATATTTTTTGTTTGGAATTTGATAAAACTTTCTTCTACAAAATGGTAAAGAAGTTAATTTCCTATGGAATGGACATAAAATTCGTATTTTTTTGATAAAAGGGCTATTTATTATGAATTATTGAAGTTTCTAAAATTAAATATTTTTATTAAAATTATGGGTGGGACCCACTTTTATTTTTCAAAACATGTGGGCTGGAAATTTTCCAAGATGGCTTGCTTTGATGTTTCAAAAGAGGTTGGCGTAGAATGAAGAAAAAATATATATATATATTATTTTATTAATTTAGTCTCCTTTGGCGTTCTAGCATTTTTCTATAAATAGGGTGCTTAGTTAGAATTGAAAATCACACCAGAAACAAATTTTTTCTCTCTATACATTATCGAGCGTATTTTGTGAGTATTTAGATACTTTGTGAGTTGCTATTCAGTGCAAGTTTCCTTCAGCCTTTTACCGATATTCCGATCAGAAGTACTGTTATTTTGAGGTAATGGATGTTATTTTCTTCATAATGATGTTATTCTTTCAATATCATTATACCAAAATATTGGTATGGATTTTATTGTAGAATTTCTACCATTTTCATGTCGGGGTTATTATTCACGTATACGGCACTATTCACGTATACGACATTATTCACGAATACGACACTATTTATGGAAAAAATGAAATTTTCTTTTCTTTGTCCAAGTTGTCTATTATGGTTACTATCTTTGATTGTATCCATGTTTTGATCTTTATTCTTGAATTTTACTCCACAATTGATTATTATAAGGTATTTTTGAACTTGGATAAACTAAAGTACGAATCCTTAATCTTTTATCTCACTGGATTCGTTTTCTTTAAGATATTTTTCATCATCCTCAGTCCTAAATGATGATATTACTGAATATCTTTGGCCTGTAGTGCAAAGATGAATGATTAACTGATGAATATCTTTGGCCCGTAGTGCAAAGATGAACATGACCAACTGGTGATACAAATGAATATCTTTGGCCTGCAGTGCAAAGATGAATATTTGATTCAAGATGTATATTGATTGATGTTACAGGGATAAAATATTGAGGATGGAATTTTAAATCTTAGAAGATAGTAGAATTTATTCTCTACTTGACTCTTCTAATGGATTGTTGTTTCCGCTGCAGTTGTTGATCTAAAACTTGTTGTCTATTATATTCTATCATATTTGTCCCCGTTGACGACTAATTATAATTTGTTGTATATTATCTTAGTCATAATATTCTTTACTGGGCTAGTTGAGCTCACCCTTTTCCTTTTTGTTTTATTTTTCTTCTTAGGAGGTGAGAACATAGCAGGAACTAGCCGGGGTATGGAGTGATGGTTCAGGATAGTTGTTTTAGTAGTCCTCACTATTTTGTAAAATAGTGTATCAATAATTGTAATAAGGACTCCTTTTGAGTTTGAATACTGTCTATTAGACAATATTTGTATTCAAACTCACAGTATATGTGTTGTCATATTTTGCATGATAATTGTATTACTAAAGTTGTATTTGTTTCTGTACCATGTATTTGGCGACTCAAAATAGGCGATGTATACCTATTTTGGGGGCGTCACATCTGCAGTCTGATGCAAGAGGCTCAAAGATTCAAGAATATCAGCCAGTGCCGCGTGAGAAGAAGATCCTAGCTCTGGCTGTTTTGTCGATGGCTCGGCCTTTGAAGAAGTCAGTGACAAAGTGGCCGACAAAAACCTCTAACCCCGATCATGAAACTATGCACCATCCCAAACACTGAACCTCGAGATGGCATGGTTGTCGATGATGGCCATAGGCGACTGAGTTATGTCAGCTGGCTCCCACTGCATTTTTTCCTATTTGTACAGTCGGGTGATAAGCGAAGGATGTGGTAATCCCCCAGAAGTTGTGCTCTTGATAGCCTTCCTAATTGACTCTTGAATGAGAAATTCAATGTCCACCTTTAGTTTCGTGACCATAGCAAATAGCAAGATGGCGCGCTCTTTTGTATCATCACTATGGTGGTTGGTAGGCATCATATTGGAACAAATGAAACTATACCACGCCTTGCCATAGCGACTGAGCTCCTGGTGCGAGAAACTAGTCTTCTCCCTAGTGTACTCATTGGTCACCCAGATTGTCCCGGGCTTGCAAAGTCACCTGACGATACCCATATCATAATTGCGAAGTCCGGGCTCCAAGTAGTCCTTTCCATCATAATTAGGCGTATCGAATAGCTCGTTGATTGTCTTACTATCAAATGACACTTCATGCCCCCGAACTCGAGCTGTAACAGGACCCTCAACATTAACGTTGGCATAAAATTCACGTACCACTGAAATAATCGTCGCTTTAAGCTGCTTTGTAAAATGGACCCACTTTTTCTCAAGGATCATAAACATCATTTGGCCATCTTTCATGTCATCAAGCCTTAACCCACGTTCAAGCACCAAACTCCGCTTGGCGAATGTTTGATTGAATTTCTTCCATGTCTCTTCGCCGACAAACCTAGTATTATCCCATCTAAGTGCCGCAGAAGAGGAACCGCTTATACTAAGTCTTTGACGCTTGGATGCCATGTAAAATTTTCAGTCGATACAAAATCCACACGACAATACTGAACCAAAACTATCAACCCAAAAATGAACACCAATTAAGAAGTCTGAAGCAAAATCCATAGTGAATTCCAATATGAAACAATGCCAAATGGGTATACCAATATCAAACTATGAGCCAAATAATGCAAAGCAGTGCCGAACAGTGTTTATCCAAAATGAATTTCTTATCCAAACTCACTTGAGGAGATCGTGACCAAAACCAAACCAATTTCTCACTTGGGCAATGAATCGAGCACATGGTGTGTAGTCCTTCAAACTAAATTCTCTAGCCCTGGCTTTATTAATCACAATCCCAAAACTTTCTCAAGAATTCACAAGACAGCCCAAATAGCAGCCAAATATAATCAAGATTAATCAAAGTAATATCCCATTCTAATTAGTCTAATCAGCCAATGAAAACTTCCGAACTAAAAGAAAAAAAGGAAACCTAATACCTGGAAGAAGTGAAACCCTAGAACCCCAAATGGCTGCGAATTCCTTTGCTAAGGTACTAGTTTATTGCTTTGAAGAGGATAAGAAAGATATGTTGACTGATGGATGGAGTTGAGGAATGGTTTGGGGACGCTTGGGTTTGCTGCAGACAAAATTGGGGGAGAATTGGTGTGATCTGCCGAGTCCAAGCTTACTTTTTAAAAAATAATCCACTCACTGGCGTATGGCAGCCGGCCAATAATCACTAAGAAGTCGTGTTGCGGCGTTGGCGCGAAACTATTGATTTTGAACTGGTCTTTGCGGTAACTTGGCGAATGCCAAATAATGGCAATGCAGTGTGAGTTTCCAATGAGTTGAGGAAAAATAAGCGCTGCAGCGCACCTTGTTGAGCATTTTCAGGCGCTGCAGTGCTTCCTTAGAAATCTGGAATTTAACTTGGGCGCTATAACGCTGATTGAAGGCCAATATCAGGTGCTTCAACGCTTGACCTGCATCATGCAAAAATTTTTGCAGCTATCAGCTTATCAGGCAAAACCAATACATATTAGCTAGCAGATACTGTAAGACCCCAACTTTTTATGAATAAAGATTTAATTTCTCTAATTATAATTTTTGAATAATAAGGTGTTGCTTTGATATAATGCTTTAGTTATAGGTGAAATGTGCAAATTTTGCAAAGTAAGTAAGTGGTCATAAAATATTCGTTTGTTCGGGGAATATTCTTTTTATCGGAGAATATCCGTACGACGAAGCAATCATCGGTGGAACACATAACAAAATAACTGTCGGATATAGAAAGCAACAAAAATAACTTTTTTATAAAAATAACGACAAAACTTTTACCGTTAATTGTTGAAATACCTAGTGATAAAATACAGTAATACACGTGGTTGCACAGTAGCACACGGTATTGCACACTATTTCTGATTATTGATTCTAACGTAAGAAGTCACTCAGTTTCATTCAATAATTGTCACAGTAATTGTTACACAATATCTCATATTATTGATTCAATTATTGTCACACTATCATCCGCACAATATTTTATATTATTATATCAATAATTGACACGACACAATTATTCATATTATTAGTTAACATTATTGGTAATGTCTAGAAAGTTCTGTCGAGGAAAGGGGTTAGGTTATATAATTGTGCGCCAATAAGGGTAAATCCTTATCGAAAAGACCCCACTTTCATGGGAATGATCTGGTTGTTAATATTGTGAGCTTATAATATTATTTGTGAATAATTATTATGTGGTGGATATTGGTTCAATTTTGATATAACTAAAGGAATTTAGAATGAAATATTTATTGAAATTTTTGCATATTTTTCGATGGAATCACAATTATCTTCCAATAAAATATTCATTTAAATATATTATTATAATATATTATAATTGTTTAAATAATAATATATATATATATATATATATATATATATATATATATATATATGTGTGTGTGTGTGTGTGTGTGTGTGATAAAAAGGGATGGATGTGATTAAATTATATGTGAATGCTTTGTATTTTTTTTGGTGGGCGGAAGAAATGTTTCTCATGCATTCATTCATTTGTTTCATTTGGTGGATGGCCATCTCTCCTGAAGAATTTGTTCCAAATAGTGGGCCTCACCAATTGAGAATTGATGGGTTAGGCAATGAAGAAATTGAGTTGTTAGGCAGAATAGAAAAGTTAGGCATGGTGGAAGAAAAGAAAAGTTAGGCAAACCTGCATAACTTTTCTCCCTCCGTTGCACTATAAAAGGGTGGTTACCCCTCCTTCTTCAACACACCATTTCAATGTTAGAAATTCTTATTCTATAGTATTGTGAGTATTTCTCTTGAGTATAAGGATACTTTGAGTGTATCTTTTTGTGCAAGATTTTCTCAGAATAATATCCGACATTCTAGTCAAATCCAGTTTCTACTAAGGTAAATAATATTATTTTATTGCAATACTCGTAAGAAATATTATTTTCTTTTATACTCTATATTATGTAAGGGATATTATTTCATTTCATATTCCTAAATTTAAACTTACTATGGTAAGTATTGCTTCTATAATTCCTGAAATGATTAGAAATTCCTTAAGTTTTGTGCTTCATCTAATATCATTTCACTAGAATATTGGTCTAAACCTTCTTATTAAATTTTAAAATTTTCATGTCTTGGTACTATTCATACGGTACTATTCATGGGCACTATTCATACATACGGTACTATTCACAACAGAATTTAATTTTCTTTTCTGTCCAAATTATTTTTGATACATGAATATTATTTTTGAATTTTTCTCAAATAATTATCATGTTGACAATTTGGACATTTTTGAACTCTAGATAAATTGAATTAGAATTCTCTAATATTTATCATTTATCTCACTTGATTAAATTTTTATATCATTGTCATCATCCTCATTCTTATATTGTACTAGAAGTCATCTTTGGTCCGTAGTGTGAAGATTGTGACAACCCCAAAATAGGTCAATTCCATCCAACCCATTCTGAGTCGCCAAATACATGGTACAGAAAACAACTACAACTTTATTACAACAAAATGTCGTGCAAAATACAACAATATAAATGTTGTGAGTTTTGATACAATACATACCAACTGTGACTCATGTCCCAACCTTGGATAGCACGTCACAATGACACCTTACATAAAAGTATAGTCAAAAACTATTTTAAAAATTAGAATCTTTGGGAACTGCTCAAGGAAACCTTCGTACATGGGAGGCCATGCTTCCATGTTATGATAGATATCATATGTCCACACAATTATCCTTGGTTGACCTAATAGACCCCAAAGAAAAACAAGAAGATAACTATCATATTCTTTCCAATGGTGAGTCTTCTCTTGACATATCATTATCTCCACTGTCTCTAATCGTGAATTATACTTCAAACAAATACCAAGATTATATAGGTAGTGCTCGTAAATATACTCAGCAAGTGGATGTGCACAACCCTGTCTTATAATGACATGAGGTTGTATGACATTAGACATCTTGTATGATAGTGGCAAAACACCCTTCCAACGTTGGGTTCACCTCACCCTATTCGGTTCACCAAAATTAAATATCAAATGACGTATATAATACGACACACTTATCTAAAGTCTCAATAAAATTATTTTCATACTATTTAGGGAGAACCTCAACAGCTATAGACCACCGTTCTATTCCCCTGTTATCCCCCCGCTCGACCCAGCTACACTTTTATTACTTGAAAGAGAACCCATAGTCATGATCATACCAATAATCTACCCATCTTTATACTCAAGTCAAAAGAAATTCCATCACTAGGGTTATAAAAATGTTATATATGATTATAAAAACAATATGATCAACAACTGCATTTATTTTCAAGAGCAACAATTTTTGTCGTGATAGTACTCGTGAATAGTACTCTGTATTCGTACATAGTACCATATACGTAAATAATGTCATATACATGAATAATGTCGTATACGTGAATAGTGCCGTATACGTGAATAGTGTCGTATACGTGAATAGTAACCCCGACTCAAAAAGGTAGAAATTCCACAATAAGATCTATACCAATATGTCAGTATAATGATATTGAAATAATAACATCATTATGAATAATATAACATCCCTTAATATCCCTTACTATCCCTTACCTCAAAATAGCAGCACTTCTGACTGGATATCGGATATGACGCTGAAAAAAACTTGCACTGATGAATAGAAACTCACCAAGTATCTAAATACTCACAAAATACACTTGATAATCTAGAGAGAAAAAGAGAGAAAACTTGTTTCTGGTGTGATTTTCAATTCTAACTTAGCCCTCTATTTATAGAAAAAAATGTTAAGATGCTCAAGCAGACTTGACAACCTTACACGATGGCTTTTACCGCTACTATTCCACCCACCAAAAATTAGCCATCTTCCCCAACAACCAAAAAGTGGGGCCCACCCATTTCTAGAATTTTCCACCAAAATCATTTATAAACCTAATTTTGAATCGGTCACCTCTTAAAATTCATAACAAATCATTCGTTCATTTTAACGGTTCAAAATTTGTGAACATATACTCAACTTATATATGTATAATATATCCAAAAACCACAACGATCCAACGGTCGATTAAAATTATAACTCACACAATAAAGTCGTAAGAATAATCGATTTGATCTTTTAATACCTCCAATCAGGACAAAATCTCGATAAAATACCTCAACATTAATTCCTTCATTTATAACCACATAAATAAATCCATTATTTATATCCACATCAAATAAATATTTCCTTATCATATAAATCAATAATTAATTATTTACAAATAATATTACTGGAATCACAATAATGACAACCGGTAGTTTCCAGGAAGAGGGACTTTCCGATAAGGATTTCTCCTCATCTTGGCGCAAGCAATTAGGTGACCAAACCTCTCCTTGACATAACTTTCTAGACATTGCCAATAATGTTATCTAATAATATTATTCAAATAATATTAATTATTGATCTGATAATGGAGATATTGTGCAGTGATAATTATTGAGCAACAATAAAATAAAATATCAACGCAGCAATTATTGAATCAATAAAATAAAATATTGAACAGTAATTACTGTAACAATTATTGAGTAGTGCCTTCTTACGTAAGAATCAATAATTCAAAAATCTTTGTGCAATACCGTAGTATCTTCATGCAACCACGCAGACATTCTTATATTTTAACCACCAGGTATTCCAACAGTGTTAACGTTAATAACTACGTCGTTATTTATAAAAACTCAAACTTGTCATTTTCTTCATTCGATAGTTATTATGTTATTGGGCCCAAAAATGACTGCGCTGTCGTACGAATATTCCCCGACGGCAAGAATATTCCACGACCAAACGAATATTTCCCGACAACAATGAATATTTTATAACCACTTGCGTATTTTGAAAAAAAATTTATATCTCACCCTTAACTTTAAACTTTTTATCAATTTAACCATTTACTGAATATGAAAATTGAATAATTTTATTTCATAAAATTCGGGGTCTTACAATCTCCCCTCCTTATGAAATTTCGTCCCCGAAATTTACGTACCTGGTATTTCAAAGAGTTGAGAATACCTTGCTTTCATTTCAGATTCCATCTTCCCTGTCATCATAATTTCTCCGTTGCTCATCTCCCGTATTTTGAGGATATCATTCTAGAATCTGACTTCAAAACAAGGGTTAATTGAACAAATTAACATATCACATAATATCCCGATATTATGGTGACCGACAAATAAGCTTAGGTAGGACACACTAGCGAAGGATTTACTCATCTCTCCTCCTAGTTCTATTCCCCGATCTCATGGAGATCATATCCCTAAGCTCTGATACCAAATGTGACAACCCCAAAATAGGTCCATTCCATCTAACCCATTCTGAGTCTCCAAATACATGGTATAGAAAACAACTACAACTTTATTACAACAATTGTCGTGCAAAATATAACAACATAAATGCTGTGAGTTTTGATACAATATATGTAAAACCCCAACTTTTTGATTAAAAATGAATTTTCTATAAATATTATTTTTGAATATTATGGAGTAAAATTGATATAATGTTATAGTTGTGGGTAATATTTATAAATTTTGCAAAGTACGCAAGTTGAGTTGTTATATAATATTCGATTGGTTTGGGGAATATTCATTTTAACAGAAATATTAGTAATGCAAGCACAATCATTAGTGGACCCCACAATGTAATTATTGTCGGATTGAGAAAAAACAAAATACTTTATGAAAATAACGGTGGAAGTTTTACCGTTGATCTTGTTGAACTACTCTCAGTAGAAAGTAAAAGAATACGATGTCTGGCGTGGTTGCATAAGTAGCACCTACAGTATTGATTATTAAGGCTTACGTGATAAGTCACTTCGCTTTTGCTTATTTATGGATGGACCCCATTTACCTATTTTTCAAAATAATCGGTGAAAGTTATTCTAAGATAATAAAGGTGGGGCCCACATGTGGGCCCATGATTAAAAATGATTTTGGGGGTGGGGGAGTATGTTAGTCACGGGAGGGAGTTAATATCATTGTATATATATATATATATATATATTATTATGTATATGTTATATGATATATAATATAAGTATATTATATATATATATATATATAATTATAATGGTGGGGCCCACAATTGGAGGCTATTATTGTGCTGGGAAAGTTGGATGACATGATTCATGGGAGAGTGAATTATTTTCAATCAAAATATGTTTTATATATATATATATATATATATATATTATATTTTATTTAAAAGATTTTGCTTTAATTATGGACCTTGATTAAAGTAAATCAATATGGACCGATTCATGGATTGAATTACTTATGCATTCCATTTTCCTATAAATAGAAGCTCATTCCTTCATTATTTTCTTATTTAATTCATTTGAACTCTAGAGCGAGAAACTATAGAGAAAGACTATAGAGAGAGAAGAAAAGTATTCGCTACTTAACTACTTTTATATTCAGCTTTTCTTTTTTACGGTAAGGGATATTATTCTTTTGTATTTAAGAAGAGAACTTCATTATTCCATTTCTTTATTATTCATTGGAATAACTCAGATCATGCTGAATACCCTATACATGGTGACAATCTTCTATTATTTTGTCTTTATTATTCCGTTGGAACATCCTGTCTGTGCTATACGCCGAACCTGGTTCCATTTTTATTATCCTGTCTTTATTTTTCGTTGGAACATCACATGTTCGTGCTTTACATGGGACTGGTTAAAATCTTTATTATTTCATTCTTTATTATTCTATTGGAACATCATGTCGGTGTGATTTTCACCTGACCTGGTTCCGTTATTATTATTCTGTTGGAATAACTTGCCTATGCGAAGTACCGCATGCATGATGATTTCTGTTGTTATTCCATTCCTTATTATTCTCAGTTGGATAAAGTTTTGACTACTATACTCCATGAAATTAGTGGAATATCCTTGATATTTCAAGGCTTCATCCAATATCTTTTCATGGAAATATTCTTCCGAGCATTCTTGAATTTTACTCTACAAAGCGAGATCATGTTGACAATTTGGACATTATTAGTTCTGGATAAATTAATTCTTGAACTTGTTTTATTGAATTCTTATATCATTGTCATCATCCTCATATTTATATTTTTGAAAGTCATTTGTATTTTGTAGTGCATAGATGGACTTAGTATGATTATGACTGAGGATTATTCGATTGTAATCATGACCGTAATGTTACAAATGATGTGGTAAAGTCCTCATTGGCCCGTAGTGCATTGATGGACAGTTGTTGGCATGATCATGACCATTAATGAATACACAAATATCATTGGCCCGTAGTACATGGAATTTGTGGTCGTGACCCTAATGAATATCCTTGGCCGTAGTGCAGGGATGATGTGGATTATTTATTAAGCTGAGTCTCGCCGATAAAAGTGATGAAAAACTTTTAAATCATAAAAGATAGTAGATTCTATTATCTACTTGACTCTTTTAATGGATTGCTTGATCCGCTGCAGTTAAACTTGATGTTGTTATATTTTATCGGTTTAACATCATTGAACGCTAACGATAATTTATTCTCGCATTATCTTAGTCATAATATTTCTTCTTTGGGCTAGTTGAGCTCACTCTTTTCTTTCCTTTATTCTCTTCGGGAAGTGAGAACATAGCGAGGGACTAGTCGGGGAGCGGAGTGCGGTCAGAGGATAGCATTAGTAGTCCTCATTATTACGTAAAATAGTGTGTTAATAATTGTAATGAGGACTCCTTTTGAGTTTGTATAATCTCTAGTAGACAATAATTGTATTCAAATTCACGAGTTATGTTTTATCGTATTGTACACTACATACAGTTGTATTAGTAAGTTGTATTTGAATTTTGTACCATGTATCCGACGACCCAAGATGGGTGATGTATACCTAATTTTGGGGCGTCACGGTTAATATCAAAGCTTAGGATATGATCCCTGGCTAAGATGTAAGACTAGAACTAGGAGGGGAGAGACGGGGAATTCCTTCGCTAGTATGACCCACTTAAATTTATTTTGTATTTAAATTCGTTGGTCAGAGTTTAGAGATATTATGTTATATGTCAATTAACCTTTGTTTTGTGGCAGTATCTGAAAATGACATCCAAAAATGTTGAGAATAATAATGGAGCACAAGAGATCGCTGAGTCTCCACATATCAATAATCAAGATAATGTGCATCAGGAAGGCGATAATCCTCATGCAAACAACAACACTGACCAAATGATGAATGATGGATTGTTCAGAGGCTTTATACAATTCATGCAACAGCAGGCGAGAGCGGCTCCTGTCCAAAATGTAGGTGGAAACACTGGAAAATCTCGGGCGGTCACCGCTAAATAGTTCAAGGAGCTGGGACCACCGGAGTTTAAGGGAGAGCCAAATCCACTTATGGCGGAAGCATGGATAAAGCAGATCACCAAAATATTTGATGTCTTGGGATGCTTCGAGGAGCAAAAGGTTCCCTTCACGCCTTTATGTTCTTGCTGAGAGGGCGATTCTTGGTGGGAATCGATAAAAGCGTACTCAACCTGCCGTATTGAAGATGTCTTGGGAGAAGTTCTAAGAGCTGTTCAACGAAAAATACTTTTCTGAAAGTATTCGTCACATGAAGGAGGTGGAGTTTATCAAATTAGAGCAAAACAATATGACCGTGTCGTAATACGAGGCAAAATTTGCGGAGTTATCCCGGTTTGCGTCCCATTTGGTGGATAATGAAGAGAGAATGGCACAAATATTTTTAATAGGTTTGAAGCCGGAGATACGTCAACATCTTATTTCTCATAAACTGTGTTTGTATTCAGATATTGTAAATAGGGCTCAGTTGGTGGAGCTCGATAACGAGTCAACGCAACTAAAAGAGAGCAGCCGGCAAAATGATAATACCAGTGAGAGCAGTTATCGAAGCTGTGACGTCCCCAAAATAGGTCCATTCCACCCGACCCATTCTGAGTCGCCAAATACATGGTACATAAATAACTACAACTTCAATAATACAAATGTCGTGTGAAATACGACAATACATCTTGTGAGTTTAAATACGGATATTAATGCAGACAATATCCACACGCAAATAAATCCCTATCATAATTATTGATACATTATTTTACAAAATGGTGAGGTCTACTAAACAACTCTCTAGAACCTTCATTCCATACCCCGACTCGATCCTCGCTATGTTCTCACCTCCCGAGAAGAAAATGGAACAACAAGGAAAAGGGTGAGCTCAACTAGCCCGGTAAAGAATATTATGACTAAGATAATATACAACAAATTATCGTTAGTCTTCAACAGAAAAATCTAATAGAATACAATAGACAACAAGTTTTAGATCAACAAATGCGTGAAACAACAATCCATTAGAAGAGTCACGTAGAGAAAGAATTCTACCGTCTTCTAAGGTTTAAAAGTCCATCATCAATATTTTATCCTCAGAATAACAATCAATATTCATCTTTGCACTCTGGGCCAAAGATATTCATTTAAATCACCGGTTGGTCATGTTCATCTCAACACTGTTCATCTTTGCACTACAAGCCAAAGATATTCATCGATTAATCGTTCATCTTTGCCTACAAGCCAAAGATATTCATCAAGTATCACCATTAAGGACCGAGGATGATGAAAATATTTTAGAAACGAATCTAGTGATATAGAAGGACAAATATTAGGGATTCGTACAACAGTTTATCCAAGATCGATAATACTTCATAATAAACGATTTTGAAGCGAACTCAAAATAACGATCAAAACATGGATGCAATCAAAGATAGTAAGCCAAGAAATAGACATCTTGGACAAAAGAAAAATTTTCATTTTTCTATTGAATAGTCCGTATTTGTGAATAGTGCCGTATACGCGAATAGTTCCGTATACGTGAATAGAAACCCCGATACAAAAAGATAGAAATTTCACAAAAAATATCTTCACGCTTCGTGAATAGTAACTCGTGAATAGTAACTCATGAATAGTAACTCGTGAATAGTAACTCATGAATAGTAACCCCAACATGAAAAAGTTCCAAATTTGATAAAAAGTTCAACAAAGATTTTGGCATAATGATATTGAAGAAAATAATATCATTTCATGAAAGAAATAACATCCCTTACCTCAAAATAACCGTACTTACATTTGTCTTTCAGATATAGTCTTGTGTAAACTCGCATGCAGATAATAGCAACAATCAAAGTATACTCACAAGAATACGCTCGATAATATAGAGAGAAAGAGAAAACTTAGTTTCGGTGTGATTTTCAATTCTAACTTAGCCTCTATTTATAGAAAAATGTTAACGCCAAAGGAGACTAAATTAATAAAATATATTATTATTTATTCAAAATTCCTACCCACATATTTTGAAAACTCTAGCATGCCTTATTTGGTCAAAAACATCACCACCCATGTGCCAACAACCACAAAAACGTTTTTCTTATATAAAATAATTAAAACTTCCAAAAATCAATTATTTTGAACTCCTAACTTCAATAATTCATGATAAATATCCCTTTTGTCGGAAAATTGAATCTCGCTACTTTTTATAGGAAATTCAATTCTCTACAACTTTACTGAAGGAAGATTTTCCAAATTCCAAGCGAAATTATCCGAAATCCATAAATGAAAGCGATTTTACGATACTATAATCAATTTTTTGGTCAAGAATTGTGTCCATAGACACACAAAACATATGTTAAACATTTAATGCCACAAAATACTCTACCTCCTCATATACTCATATATCCCACATTCATTATAAAAATATCACCGTTAATATATTATTAAAATAATATATTTAAATGAATTATTTTATCAGAAAAAGATAAAATATTAATTTTCAACAATTGTCACATTAAAAATTTTCTCCATCTATATTCACATAAAATCAATATCATATAAATTAATAATTAATTATTCACAAATAATATTTTCCAGGAAAGAGGGGGCTTTCCAATAATGATCTCTCCTTACTAGCGCGCAATTAGATGACCAAACCTCTCCTTAGACAGAACTTTCTTAGACATTGCCAATAATGTTATCTAATAATATTATTCAGATAATATAAATTATTGCTCCGATAATAAAAAAATAATGCATGCGTTGACAATTATTAAAACAACGATGAATACAAAATATCAACATGAGAATTATTGAATCAATAAAATAAAATACCGAACAATAATTACTCGTAATAATTATTGAGTAGTGCCTTCTTACGTAAGGATCAATAATTCAACAATGCATGTAATGAAGTGTCTTTCATCGTGCAATCACACATATTATCGTATTTTAACCACCGGGTATTCCAACGAAGGTAAATGTATAATAACTACTGCCAAGTTATTTTTAAACAACTTATATTTATCGTTTCTACTCCAATCGCTTTCAGTTATGGGCCCACACATGGTCTGCTACTGTCGCATACGAATATTTCGACAAGATCACGAATATTCCACGACCAAACGAATATTCCCGACAACAATGAATATTTTAATAACCACTTGCTTATTTTGTAAAATTTGCGCATTTTACCCATAACTAACCACATTAATCAAATTACCACCTTATTAATCAAGAATAATAATTAGAGGAAATTTCATTTTATTTATAAAAATTTGGGGTCTTACAACCTCCCCTCCTTATGAAATTTCGTCCTCGAAATTGACGTACGTACCTGGTGTATCGAAAAGATGAAGATACCTCGCTTTCATTTTCGTTTCCAACTCCCAGGTCATTTCCTCAATAGCATGGTTTCTCCACAAAACTTTAACTTGTGGTATGACCTTCGTACGTAGCACATGCTTCTTCCTATCCAAAATCTTGACAGGTACCTCCTCGTATGTTAAGTCTTGGCTATCTAAATTCGGTTCTAACTCAATAATGTGGTTCGGGTCGTCCACATATTTACGTAACATCGATACGTGAAAAACATTATGAACATGCGTCATACTTGGAGGTAAAACGAGTCTATAGGCCATAGTTCCTACTCGATCGAGAATTTCAAATGGATTAATAAATCGAAGGTTTGAGCTTTCTCACCTCACCGATTCTCGCTTTTGAAATAACAACTTCTTGCACCTCCTTCTTCAAATTCATCACTCCGGTTGTACTTTGAAAGCGATTTTAACTTTATCGATAAAAGTCGATTATACTCGTATATCATCACGTGAGTCCCTAGAGTCTTTAACTCTATCTTCATCATTTGTAAGTTATACGAGATGAGTCTTTGACAATATCGCATTTTCAGTATCGTGATACGATCTTTTACTCAACACGCCGCCTACCACGTTCACTTTTCCGGGATGGTATGGTCGTAACATGTGCGAAATGAGTCTCCTCTTGAGTTCTTCGAAGCTCTTCCCACATTCCTCGCTTTATTCGAATTTTGTATCTCTACGAGTCAGCTGAGTTAATGGAGTAGTGATCTGAGAAAATCTTTCCACGAATCTTCGATAATAACCAACTAAGCCTAAAAAGCTACGTATTTCGATTACTAACTTAGGTTGCTCTCAACTGTGACTCATATCCCAATCTTGGATAGCACATCACAATAGCACCTATCAGTTTACTACCGCACGAATATGGCGTCCCCTACGGAGAGTTTGGCTTCGGTGCATTCCACAAAGGAAGTCATAAGATAGAGGCTCGGGTATCAACTTCTATAGTTGGGTTTTTAACTCCTGAAGTTCAATAGGAGCCATTCGATATGAGATTTTAGAAATGAGTTTTGTACCAGTTCAAAGTCGATACAAATTCAATATCACGCCTCGGGAGTAGGCCAAGAAATTCTTCAGAAATCGTCGCCGGAAAGTCAATAACAACAGAATATTATTCAAATCGACGTGTCTTTATTCAAATTCATAACATGGGCTAAGAAAACTTGACATCCGTTTTTCAATAAACGAATGACTTTATGGCTTGATATGAAAGTGTTTGACTTCAATGGTTTGGTTGCTTGAATTCGAATAACAGGTTGCTTAGGAATATGAAAACTAACAACCTTACGAAAGCAATCAATTTTGGCATAATGAGTAGTTAACCAATCAATCTCTAAAATCACATCAAAAGCAAGTATCTTCAAAGAGATAAGATCAACAGGTAGGTGATGGTGCCAACTTGAATCAAACAAGATTTATAAACAGTGGATGTGATGAAATTTCTCCTAACGGAGTTTCCACAGATAGGTCAGAGTCTAATTTCTCCGTAGTCAAGTTCAAACGTTTAGCGCAAGCAAGAGAGATAAAAGAATGGGTAGAACCGGTATCTAGTAAGGTATAAACTTCGCAAGAATTTATAATTAACTAACCCGTGCTAACTTCGTTCGGGTTCTCGCATTTTGAATGAAGGCCACGACAAACGCTCTTCCAGGGAACCATCGACTTTGTGTTTTTCCAGTATCCGCCTTTGGTGCCAATTGCTCCAAATTTGGACTTGATTTATTACAGGACAAAATTGATCTATGTGATCTTCTTTTCCACAACTAAAACATACCTTGGAAGGTCAGTGAGCAGTTTGGACTTATATGTCCTTCCTCTCCACATTTGTAACATCTAACCGGCGGTCGTTCTCCTCCCCAGAATTTGTTCTTTGGTGTTGATCTTTCTTTCTTGAAGCGTCTTTCCCGCCATCGTTTAATCTTCTTCTTGAAATTTCCACTTGAATTATTTCTTCTATTATCTTGGCCATGATTACCACCAAGTGGTTACCATTTCTTGCTCGATAATTTCTTTCACGATGGTTATCATTGTCCCGATGGTCGTTGCCACCAAAGATGATTTTTTATCGTGTTGTTTGTCGCTGGGTTGAAGCAGACTCATTATCTCGCTTCTAATAATTGAGCCCTCATTTTACAACATCTGAATATAGAGAAAATTTATGAGAAATGAGGTATTGACGAATTTTGAGACTTAGACCCCTCAGAAACATACGCGTCATACGTTACTCATTTTCCACCAAATGAGGTGAAAACCTGGACAACTCCATGACTTTCTCGTGATCGAGACACCGCCATGTTACTCGCTCCGGCCTAATAAACTCCACTTCCTTCATATGACGAATACCTTTGAGGAAGTACTTGTCATTGAACAGGTTTCAAATCTTTCCCAAGACATGTTGAGTGCATCTGGCTGGGTACGCTTCACAGATTCCCACCAGTAATCTGCTTCACCACGAAACATAAAGGTGGCGAATGGAACCTTTTGTTCGTCCGTGCATCCCAAGACATCAAATATCTTGGTAATTTGCTTGACATGCCTTGATCGGATCCGGCTTTCCATGGAAATCTGGTGGTCCCAACTCTTTGAATTGTTTGGCCGTGACAAACCGCGCGTTACTATCATTTCCTCCCGTATTTTGTACACGAGTCTCCTCAAATTCGATTTTGCATGAACCGCAAAAGCTTCTAAACATCCCGTCGTTCATCATCTGCTCAGTGGCGTTGTTCACAGGAGGAACATTGCCAGCCTGTTGCACGTTCTCCTCGTTGGTGAGTACCGGCGTCTCCACGGTCTCATTTACTCCACTGTTAATATTCGCAGTCGACAATCTCAAATACTGTAATAAAACAAGGGTTAATTAAATAAATTAACATGTCACATAATATCCTATATTATGACCAACCAACAAATAAGCTTAGGTAGGACACACTAGCGAAGGATTTACTCTGTCTCTCCCTCCTAGTTCTATTCCCCGATCTCCATGGAGATCATATCCCTAAGCTCTGATACCAACTGTGACACCCCCAAAATAGGTCCATTCCACCCGACCCATTCTGAGTCGCCAAATACATGGTACAGAAATAACTACAACTTCAATAATACAAATGTCGTGTGAAATACGACAATACATCTTACCGTGAGTTTAAATACTGAGATATTTGCCGTTTTAGACAATATCCACACGCAAATAAATTCCCATCATAATTATTGATACATTATTTTACAAAATGGTGAGGACTACTAAACAACTCTCTCTAGAACCTTCATTCCATACCCCGACTCGATCCTCGCTATGTTCTCACCTCCCGAGAAGAAAATGGAACAACAAGGAAAAGGGTGAGCTCAACTAGCCCAAAGAAAAGAATATTATGACTAAGATAATATACAACAAATTATCGTTAGTCTTCAACAGGAAAAATCTAATAGAATACAATAGACAACAAGTTTTAGATCAACAAATGCGTGGAATAAAGAATCCATTAGAAGAGTCACGTAGAGAAAGAATTCTACTTGTCTTCTAAGGTTTAAAAGTCCATCATCAATATTTTATCCTCGTAATAACAATCAATATTCATCTTTTTGCACTACTGAGCCAAAGATATTCATTTAAATCACCAAATTGGTCATGTTCATCTCAACACTGCTCATCTTTGCACTCTGTGCCAAAGATATTCATCGATTAATCGTTCATCTTTTGCACTACAAGCCAAAGATATTCATCAAATATCACCATTAAGGACCGAGGATGATGAAAATATTTTTAAGAACGAATCCGTTGATATAGAAGGACAAATATTAGGGATTCATACAACAGTTTATCCAAGATCGATAATACTTCATAATAAAAGCGATTTTGAAGCAGAACTCAAAATAACGATCAAAACATGGATACAATCAAAGATAGTAGCCGAAATAGACATCTTGGACAAAAAGAAAAATTTTCATTTTTCGGTGAATAGTGCCGTATTTGTGAATAGTTCCGTATACGCGAATAGTTCCGTATACGTGAATAGAAACCCCGATACAAAAAGATAGAAATTTCACAAAAAATATCATCACGCTTCGTGAATAGTAACTCGTGAATAGTAACTCATGAATAGTAACTCATGAATAGTAACTCGTGAATAGTAACTCATGAATAAGTAACCCAACATGAAAAAGTTCCAAATTTGATAAAAAGTTCAACAAAAATTTTGGCATAATGATATTGAAGAAAATAATATCATTTCATGAAAGAAATAACATCCCTTACCTCAAAATAACCGCATTTTGATCTGTATATTTTCAGATAGTGTTGATGTAAACTCGCACCGTGATAAAGAACACTCAAAGTATACTCACAAGAATACGCTTCGATAATATAGAGAGAAGAGAGAAAACTTAGTTTCGGTGTGATTTTCAATTCTAACTTAGCCTCTATTTATAGAAAAATGTTAACGCCAAAGGAGACTAAATTAATAAAATATATTATTATTTATTCAAAATTCCTACCCACATATTTTGAAAACTCTAGCATGCCTTATTTGGTCAAAAACATCACCACCCATGTGCCAACAACCACAAAAACGTTTTTCTTATATAAAATAATTAAAACTTCCAAAAATCAATTATTTCTAACTCCTAACTTCAATAATTCATGATAAATATCCCTTTTGTCAGAAAAATTGAATCTCGCGACTTTTTTATAGGAAATTCAATTTCTACAACTTTACTGAAGGAAGATTTTCCAAATTCCAAACAGAAATTATCCGAAATCCATAAATGAGCGATTTTACGCCTATAATCAATTTTTTGTCAAGAATTGTGTCCCACCGACACACAAAACATATGTTAAACATTTAATGCCACAAAATACTCTACCTCCTCATATACTCATATATCCCACATTCATTATAAAATATCACCGTTAATATATTATTAAAATAATATATTTAAATGAATTATTTTATCGTAAAAAGATAAAATATTAATTTTCAACAATTGTCACATTAAAATTTTCTCCATCTATATTCACATAAAATCAATATCATATAAATTAATAATTAATTATTCACAAATAATATTTTCCAGAAAGAGGGGCTTTCAATAATGATCTCTCTCCTTACTAAAGCCTAAATTAGATGACCAAACCTCTCCTAGAGATGTAACTTTCTTAGACATTGCCAATAATGTTATCTAATAATATTATTCAGATAATATAAATTATTGCTCTAGATAATAAAAAAAATACGTGTAGTGACAATTATTAAAACAACAAGAATACAAAATATCAACACAAGAATTATTGAATCAATAAAATAAAATACCTAATAAAGTAATTATCGTAATAATTATTGAGTAGTGCCTTCACGTAAGGATCAATAATTCAACAAATCTTTGCATGCAATACCGTAAAGCTTCTTGCAACCACGCATATTATCGTATTTTAACCACCGGGTATTCCAACAAAGGTAAACCAGAATAACTACGCCAATTATTTTTAAACAACTTATATTTGTCGTTTTCACCTCCAATCGCTTTCGTTATGGGGCCCACACATGGTCATGGCCGTCGCACGAATATTCCCGACAAGCGTAATATTCCACGACCAAACGAATATTCCCCGACAACAATGAATATTTTAATAACCACTTGCTTATTTTGTAAAATTTGCGCATTTTACCCATAACTAACCACATTAATCAAATTACCACCTTATTAATCAAGAATAATAATTAGAGGAAATTTTATTTTATTTATAAAAATTTGGGGTCTTACAGAAGCGGTGACAACAAGCGTGGAGGGAATCAATAGGCCAGAAATGGTAACCACTTCGGTGGTAATCGGGGCCAAAATAATAAGAATGGACATTTTAAGAAGAGGAGATTCAACAATGATGGAAAGACGCAAGTCAAAGACGTTGTTAAGGAAGGAGAAATACCACCTATCATATGCTTCAAATGCGGAGGGGAGGGACACATCAGTCCAAATTGCGCGATGCCATCTAAAGCGTGTTATAACTGTGGAAGAGAAGGTCACCTAGCCCGATTTTATCGTTCACCAAAGACAAGTTCACTAGGATGGAGGCACCAAAGGTCAGTCCCGTAAAAGTCAAATTTGGTGGTGCGAGGGAGAGCATTTGTCGTGACCTCCCAGAAAGCAAGGAACCCGAACGAGGTCATCACGAGTAAGCTTATCATAAACTCTAGCGAAGTCTATACCTTATTTGATATCGGTTCTACCCATTCTTTTATTTCTCCTACTTGCGCTAAATAATTAAATTTGACTCCGGAGAAATTAGACTTTGACTTATCTGTGGAAACTCTGTTGGGAGAAACCTTCATTACATCCACTGTTTATAATTCTTGTTTGGTTCAAGTTAGTACCCACACATTACCTGTCGATCTTATTTCATTGAAAATACTTGCATTTGATGTAATTCTAGGGATTGATTGGTTAACTACTCATCATGCAAAATTTTTTATTTTCGTAAGGTTGTTAGCTTTCATATTCCTAATCAACCTATTATGCGAATTCAAGCAACCAAACCATTAAAATCAATCACTGTCATCTCAAGCCATAAAGCTATTCGTTTATTGAAAAACGAATGTCAAGCTTTCTTAGCCCACGTCACGGATCTAAACAAAAATACGTCAGTTTTGAATAATATTTCTATTGTTAATGAATTTCCTGACGTTTTCTCGGAAGAACTTCCTGGCCTACCCCCAGAGCATGAAATTGAATTTTGTATCGACCTTGAACCCGGTACAAAACCCATTTCCAAAGCCCCATATCAAATGGCTCCTATTGAACTTCAGGAGTTAAAGGCTCAACTGCAGGAATTGTTAGACATTGGCTTTATTCGTCCTAGTACTTCTCCTTGGGGTGCTCCTGTTCTATTCATGAAGAAGAAAGATGGGAGTATGCGACTTTGTATTGATTATCGGGAGTTGAATCATGTCACCATCAAAAATAGGTACCCATTGCCACATATTGATGACCTGTTTGACCAGTTGCAAGGAGCCAAATTCTTTTCAAAGATTGATCTTCGTTCCGGATATCATCAATTGAAGATTAGAACCGATGACATTCCAAAGATGGCTTTCAGAACTCGGTACGGGCATTATGAATTCTTAGTCATGTCCTTTGGATTGACTAATGCTCCTGCTGCCTTCATGGATATGATGAACTGAGTATTCAAGGAATATTTGGATCACTTTGTGGTCGTCTTTATTGATGACATCCTCATATATTCCAAAAGCCGTGAAGATCATGAGGAACACTTGAGGCTGATACTCCAAAAGCTTCGTGAATACAAGCTTTATGCCAAGTTGAAGAAATGCGAGTTTCGGCCGAGGAAGAAGCATTCCTTGGGCACGTGGTATCAAGTCATGGAATATCTGTTGACCCAGCAAAGATTGAAGCTATTCAAAGCTGGGAGCAACCTAAATCAGTGACCGAAGTACGTAGATTTCTCGGCCTAGCTGGTTATTATCGGAGATTCGTAGAAGGGTTTTCTCGAATCGCTACTCCATTAACTCAGCTGACTCGAAAAGATACAAAGTTCGGTTGGAGCGAGGAATATGAGAAGAGTTTTCAAGAACTCAAGAGAGACTTATTTCAAAGACTGTTAGACAATACCATCCGGTTCGGGAGGATTTATCATCTCTGGTGATGCTTGTGCAAAGGGTTAGGATGTGTTTTCATGCAACATGGGAATGCCTCACGACAACTCAAAGAATATGAGAGGAATTATCCTACTCATGACCTAGAGTTAGCAGCTGTTGTCTTCGCACTTAAAATTTGGAGGTATTACTTGTATGGGGAGAAGGTGGAGATCTTTACGGATCATAAAAGCCTCAAATATTTCTTCACTCAAAAGGAACTCAACATGCGACAATGACGTTGGGTTGAACTGTTGAAAGATTATGATCATACCATCCAATACCATCCTGGAAAAGCAAACGTGGTAGCTGATGCATTGGGTAGAAGATCATATGCAAGTACGAGTACGATATTGTCAACACAAAGGCCCATTTTGTGTGACTTGTAAAGGATGGAAATAGAGTTAAAGACTCCAGGGACCCATGTGATGATGGTGAATATACGAGTAGAATCAACTTTAATTGATAAAGTTAAAGTCGCCAAGTTACTGCACTGGAGAGTCGGCGCGTATGAGGAAGAAAGTCAAGAAGGTGCTACGCCAAGCAAGAATCGATGAAGAAGGAATACTTGAGTCAACTCCGGACTTTGTGTTCCTAACGACCACGATTTAAAGTATAAAATCATGATGGAGGCGCATAACACATCGTTTGCAATCCATCCTGGGAGTACCAAAATGTATCATGATCTTGACATACATTTTGGTGGGGCAATATGAAGAGAGAGATAGCGCTATTTATCTCAAGGTGTCTAATGTGTCAACGAGTCAAGGTATGAGCATCAAGTACCAAAAGGTCCATCAGTAACCACTTGAAATTCCGAGCGGAAGTGGGAGCACATTACCATGGATTTCAATTACACGGTCTTCCCAAAGTTTCTCAAGGCATAGATGCGATTTGGGTCATTGTTGATAGATTGACCAAGTCTCGCTCATTTCTTACCGATACGAGAAACTTATACACTTGAACGTCTGCTCGTCAGATGTATATAAACGAGGTTGTAAGATTGCATGGTATGCCAAGATCCATAGTTTTGATCGAGACCCAAGATTCACTTCAAGATTTTGGGTTAGTTTGCAAAAAAGCTATGGGCACGGATTTTCTGATTTAGCTCTCAAGCATATCATCCTCGGATGGATCAGGCAAATCGGAGAGAAGATTTAAACTCTTGAAGATCTATTAAGACTCTGTATCCTTCACTTCAAGGGAAGTTGGGACAAGTTCTTACCATTGGTGTAGTTTTCTTACAACAACAGCTATCAAGCAAGTATTGGCATGGCTCCATTCGAAGCGTTGTATGGAAGAAAGTGCCATTCTCTAGTATGCTGGGATGAGGTGGGTGAAGCAACGTTTTTGGGACCGGAGTTGGTACATCCGACTACGGAAAAGATTCAAACGATCCCAAGAACGATAAAAACCTCACAAGATCGATAAAAGAGTTATGCCGATCTTCATCGAAAGGATGTGGAATTCGATATAGGAGATCATGTGTTGTTACGTGTTGCTTTCTATGGAAAGGAGTTATGAGATTTGAAAGAGAGGAAAGCTCAATCCTCGATTCATCGGCCCATTTTAATCCTCGATCGAGTAGGAACCGTGGCCTATAGACTCGCTTTTACCGCCAAGTATGTCTCGTGTTCATAACATTTTCACATATCCATGCTACGTAAATATGTGGAAGACCCGAACCACATTATTGAGTTAGAACCTGACAAAATAGCGGAAGATTTGACGTATGAAGAGGTTCCTGTTCAAATCTTGGATAAGAAGTAACATATTCTACGCACCAAGGTTATACCTCAAGTCAAAGTTTTGAGGAGAAACCACGATGTTGAGGAAATGACTTGGGAGTTAGAATCTGAAATGAAATCAAGGTATCCTTACCTCTTCGACATACCAGTGCACGTAATTCTAATTTTGAGGGCTAAATTTCATAAGAAGGGAGATTGTAAAACCCCAACTTTTGAATAAAGATAAATTTTCTATAAATATTATTTTTGAATATTATGGAGTAAAATTGATATAATGTTATAGTTATGGGTAATATTTATAAATTTTGCAAAAGCACGCAAGTTGTTATATAATATTTGATTGGCTCTGGGAATATTCGCTTTTAACAGAGAATATTCGTAAACGACACAATCATTAGTGGACCCTACAGCGGAATTATTGTCGGATTGAGAAAATGACAAAAATACTTTATGAAAATAACTACGGAAGTTTTACCGTTGATATTGTTGAACTACTCAGTAGTAAAAAGTACTGATGTCTGGCGTGGTTGCATAGTAAGACACCAGTATTGATTATTAAGGCTTACGTGATAAGTCACTCAGCTTTGCTTATTTTATAAACCCCATTTACCTATTTTTCAAAATAATCGGTAGAAAGTTATTCTAAGTATAATAAAGGTGGGGGCCCACATGTGGGGCCCATGATTGAAAAAAATGATTTTGGGGTGGGGGAGTATGTTAGTCACGGGGAGGAGTTAATATCATTGTATATATATATATATATATGTTATGTCCATGTATATGTTATATGATATATAATATAAGTATATATATATATATATATATATATATATATATATATATATATATAATTATAATGGTGGGGCCTGATTGGGTTGGAGGCTATTATTGTTTGTGAAAGTTGGATGACATGATTCACGGGAGAGTGAATATATATATATATATATATATATATATATATATATATATTATATTTTATTTAAAAGATTTTGCTTTAATTATGGACCGTCGATTAAAGTAAATCAACTGGACCGATTCATGAATTAGTTACTATGCATTCCATTTTCCTATAAAATAAGCTCATTCCTTCATTATTTTCTTATTTAATTCTTTGAACTCTAGAGAGAAAATATAGAGAGAGACTATAGAGAGATAGAAGAAAAGTATTCTAACACTTAACTACTTTTATATTGAGTTTCTTTTACGGTAAAGGATATTATTCTTTTGTATTTAAGAAGAGAACTTTCATTATTCCATTTCTTTATTGTTCATTGGAATAACCTATATACGCTGAATACCCTATACGTGGTGACATTCTTCTATTATTCATTGGAACATCCACATGCATGTGCTATACGCAAGAACACCGGTTCTGCTTTTTATTATTTCGTCTTTATTTTTCGTTGGAACATCCTCGTTTCAGGCTTTTACGCGGACTGGTTAAAATCTTTATTATTTCATTCTTTATTATTTTGTTGGAACATCATGTCAGTGTGATTTTTACCTGACCTGGTTCCGTTATTATTATTCTGTTGGAATAACCTGCCTATGCGAAGTACCGCATGCATGGTGATTTCTGTTGTTATTCAATTCCTTATTATTCTCGGTTGGTTAAAGTTTTGACTACTATACTCCATGAAATTAGTGGAATATCCTTGATATTTCAAGGCTTCATCCGAAGATCTTTTCATGGAAATATTCTTCCGAGCATTCTTGAATTTTACTCTACAAAGAAGTATCATGTTGACAATTTGGACATTATTAGTTCTGGATAAATTAATTCTTGAACTTATTTTATTGAATTATTATATCATTGTCATCATCCTCATATTTATATTTTTGAAAGTCATTTGTGGCTCTTGTAGTGCATAGATGGACTTGGTATGATTATGACCGTGGATTATTGATTGTAATCATGGTAGTAATGTTACAAATGATGTGGTAAAAGTCCTCATTGGCCCGTAGTGCATTGATGGACGAGTTGTTGGCATGATCATGACCATTGATGAATACACAAATATCCTTGCCCCGAAAGTGCATGGAATTTGTGGTCGTGACCCTAATGAATATCCTTGGTCAGAGTAGTGCGGGGGTGATGTGGATTAATTATTGTCGAGTCTCGTGATTAAAGTGATGAAAACTTTTTAAATCATAAAAGATAGTAGATTCTATTCTCTTCGACTCTTTTAATGGATTGCTTGATCCATTGCGCAGTTAAACTTGATGTTGTTATATTTTATCAGTTTAACATTGTTGAACGCTAACGATAATTTATTCTGCATTATCTTAGTCATAATATTTCTTACTGGGCTAGTTGAGCTCACCCTTTCTTTCATTGTTCTCTTCAAGAAATGAGAACATAGCAGGGACTAGTCGGGGAACGGAGTGACGGTCCAGAGGATAGCATTAATAGTCCTCATCATTCTGTGAAATAGTGTGTTAATAATTGTAATGAGGACTCCTTTTGAGTTTGTATAATCTCTAATAGACAATAATTGTATTCAAACTCACAGTTATGTTTTGTCGTATTGTACACGACAGTTGTATTAGTAAGTTGTATTTGAATTTTGTACCATGTATCTGACGACCCAAGATGGCTGATGTATACCTAATTTTTGGGGCGTCACAATATATACCAACTTTGACTCATGTCCCAACCTTGGATAACACGTCACAATGACACCTTACATAAAGGTATAGTCAAAAACTGTTTCAGAAATTAGAATCTTTGGGAAGTGCTCAAGGAAACCTTCGTACATGGGAGGCCATGCTTCCAGGTTATGATAGATATCATATGTCTACAGAATTATCCTTGGTTGACCTAATAGACCCCAAAGAAAAACAAGAAGATAATTATCATATTCTTTCCAATGGCGAGTCTTCTCTTGACATATCATTATCTCCACTATCTCTAATCGTAAATTATACTTCAAACAAACACCAAGATTATATAGGTAATGCTCGTAAATATACTCAGCAAGTGGATGTGCACAACCCTGTCTTATAATGACACGAGGTTGTATGACATTAGACATATTGTATGATAGTGGAAAAACACCCTTCCAACGTTGGGTTCACCTCACCCTATTCGGTTCACCAAAATTAAATATCAAATGACGTATATAATACGACACACTTATCTAAAGTCTCAATAAAATTATTTTCATACTATTTAGGGAGAACCTCAACAGCTATAGACCATTGTTCTATTCCCCTGTTATCCCCCCGCTCGACCCAACTACACTTTTATTACCTGAAAGGAATTGTGAAGCAAAAGGGTGAGCACAACTAGCTCAGTAAAGAATATCATGACTAAAGATAATTAAATTATCAATAGCCTTCATCAGTAATAAATCAGAGATTTAGAACATATGGTAGATGATAAAACTTTTCAACCATAGTTGCAGTGGAATGAGCAATCCATTAGAAGAGTCAAATAGACAATAAAATCTATTATCTTCTCCATGTTAAAAGTCCACCAACAATGTTTTATCCCTGTAACATCAATCAACAATTCCTGTCCACAATCACATGTATAACTCATAATCGTAATTATAGTTCTAAATTCCTTTTCTCATTCAGGACAAATCATAGTTCATGTTTATAATCATACTAATAAATTTATCTTTGCATTACGGGCCTAAGATATTCATTAACAGTTCATCTTTGCACCTACAGCCGTAGATATATTCAACAATGATCATTTTTGCACTACAGCCAAAGATATTCAACAATGGTCATGTTTGCACTCACGGGCCAAAGATATTCATCAACAGTTCATCTTTGCACTCTGGGCCAAATATATTCATCAACAGTTCATATTTGCTGCACCTGGTGCCAAATATATTAATTTCTCAAAGAAATATATAATCATTTCATAATTTATATAAACAATAATTATAACCATGTTGATCAATTCACCTTTGCACTTAAGCTAAAAATATTCAATTGTAAATTCAATGGTCATGATCATACCAGTCAACAATTCATCTTTGCACAACTGGCCAAAGAGAACCCATAGTCATGATCATACCAATAATCTACCCATCTTTACACTCAAGTCAAAAGAAATTCCATCACTAGGGTTATAAAAATGTTATATGTGATTATAAAAACAATATGATCAACAACTGCATTTATTTTCAAGAGCAACAATCATAAATCAACGATAATTTGGTCAGAAAAAGAAAACAATTTTTGTCGTGAATAGTAACTCATGAATAGTAACTCGTGAATAGTAACTCATGAATAGTAATTCGTGAATAGTACTCCGTATTCGTACATAGTACCGTATACGTAAATAATGTCATATACATGAATAGTGTCGTATACGTGAATAGTGCCGTATACGTAAATAGTAAACCCGACTCAAAAAGGTAGAAATTCCACAATAAGATCCATACCAATATGTCAGTATAATAATATTAAAAGAATAACAACATTATGAAGATTATAACATCCCTTAATATCCCTTACTATTCCTTACCTCAAAAGAGCAGCACTTCTGACTGGATATCGGATATGACGCTGAGAAACTTGCACTGATGAATAGCAACTCACCAAGTATCTAAATACTCACAAAATACACTCGATAATCTAGACAGAAAAAGAGAGAAAACTTGTTTCTGGTGTGATTTTCAATTCTAACTTAGCCCTCTATTTATAGAAAAATGTTAGCACGCCGAAGCAGACTTGACCTGCTACCTGATGACTTTACCTGCTACTATTCCACCGACCAAAAATTAGCCCATCTTCCCCAACAACCAAAAGTGGGGCCCACCCATTTCTAGAATTTTCCACCAAAATCATTTATAAACCTAATTTCCGAATCAGTCACCTCTTAAAATTCATAACAAATCATTCGTTCATTTTTAACGGTTCAAAATTTGTGAACATATACTCAACTTATATATGTATAACATATCCAAAAATCAC
Organism: Panax ginseng; assembly: GCA_020205605.1. Lineage (NCBI taxonomy): Eukaryota > Viridiplantae > Streptophyta > Magnoliopsida > Apiales > Araliaceae > Panax > Panax ginseng. The sequence goes on along the minus strand of CM035136.1, from coordinate 25,411,053 downwards.
AACGATCCAACTACGATTAAAAATTATAACTCATACAATAAAGTCGTAAGAATAATCGATTTGATCTTTTAATACATCCCATCCGACAAAATACTGATAAAATACCTCAACATTAATTCCTTCATTTATAACCACATAAATAAATCCATCATTTATATCCTCATCAAATAAATATTTCCTTATCATATAAATCAATAATTAATTATTTACAAATAATATTACGTAATCACAATAATGACAACGGTGCCGTTCCTGTGAAGAGGGGCTTTCCGATAAGGATTTCTCCTCATCGACACGCAATTAGGTGACTAAACCTCTCCTTGACAGAACTTTCTAGACATTGCCAATAATGCTATCTAATAATATTATTCAAATAATATGAATTATTGATCTGATAATGGAGATACTGTGCAGTGACAATTATTGAGCAACAATAAAATAAAATATCAACGCAGTAATTATTGAATCAATAAAATAAAATATTGAATAAAGAATTACCGTAATAATTATTTAGTAGTGCCTTCTTACATAAGAATCAATAATTCAAAAATCTTTGTGCAATACCATGTGTATCGTGTAAACCACGCGTATTACTATATTTTAACCACGTGTATTCCAACAAAGTGTTAATTCAGTAATAACTTACGCCGTTATTTATAAAAAAACTCAAACTTGTCGCTTTTCTTCATCCGATAGTTATTTTGTTATTGGGCCCACAAAAATGATCACGCGTCGTGCATTTAAATATTCCCGACGCAAAAGAATATTCCACGACCAAACGAATATTCCCCGACAACAATGAATATTTTATAACAACTTGCGTATTTTGAAAAAAATTTCATATCTCACCCTTAACTTTAAACTTTTTATCAATTTAACCATTTACTGAATAGGAAAATTGAATACTTTTATTTCATAAAATTCGGGGTCTTACAAAGATGGACTGTTGATTGGTATGATTATGACCAGAAATTATGTATTGGTATAATCATAACCTTTAATGTTACAGATAAGGTTTTTGGTGAAAGTCCTCTTTTGCCCGTAGTGCGTAGATGGACAGGTGTTTGGCATGATCATGACCACTGGTGATACTAACGAATATCATTGGCCCGTAGTGCATGGATAATTCTTTGATTTGAAATATTTATTAAATGATGTTACAGGGACAAAATATTGATGATGGACTTTTAAATCATAAAAGATAGTAGATATCATGCTCTACTTGACTTTTCTAATAAATTGATGTTTCCGCTGCAGTTGTGATCTAAAACTTGTTGTCTATTGTATTCTATCAAATTTTTTCCTGTTGAGGATTAAGGATAATCTGTTCTACATTATCTTAGTCATAATATTCTTTACTGGGCTAGTTGAGCTCACTCTTTTCCTTTTGGTTCCATTGTTCTTCTCAGGAGGCGAGAATATAGTTGGGACTAGTCCGGGAGTGGAGTAATGATTCAAGATGGTTATTATAGCAGTCTTCACTATTTTGTAAAATAGTGTAACAATAATTGTAATGAGAACTTTATTTGAGTTTGGATATTGTCTACGAGACAATATTTGTATTAAAACTCACAACGTATATGTTGTCGTATTTTGCACGAAAGTTGTATTAATGAAGTTTGTATTTGATTTATGTACCATGTATTTGGCGACTTAGAATGAGTTGTGTGGACCTATTTTGGGGGCGTCACAGATAGCATTCAAGACCTTCTCCAAACATGAACTATATACTAAAATTTCTATAAAACTCAATAACTACTAAAGACTAAAAAAAATCAAAACTACTATACTAGGAACTATTTTACTACTAAACTATGAACCTAAACATCTTGCCAAAAGCTAGACCAAAATGACAAGCACATAACTATAACAAGGTTGACAAGTTGGTCAAAAACATATATTGCCAAAATGAACTATTTTACTATAACACTACCAAAACATAATGTATACTGTGAAGCCCTCAAAATAGGTATACATCACTCATTCTGAGTCGCCAAATACATGGTACAGAAAATTATAACTTTATTATTACAATTGTCGTGCAAAATACGACAACACATATACTGTGAGTTTAAATATAAATATTGTCTTCTAGACAGTATTCAAACTCAAATAAGTCCTCATTACAATTATTGATACACTATTTTACAAAATATTGAGGACGACTAAACAACTATCTTGATCCATCATTCCATACCCCGACTAGTTCCCGCTATATTCTCTCCTCCTGAGAAGAAAAATAGAACAAAAAGGAAAAGGGTGAGCTCAACTAGCCAAGTAAAGAATATTATGACTAAGATAATGAATAAAAAATTATCGTTAGCCTTCAACAAATCAGATAAAATATAATGGACAACAAGTTTTAGATCAATATTCACAACGGAAATAACAATTCATTAGAAGAGTTAAATAGAGAATGAAATCTATTATCATCTATGAATTTAAAAGTCCATCATCAATATTTTATCCCTGTAACATCAATCAATATACATCTTAAATCAAATATTCATCTTTTCACTACGGGCCAAAGATACTCATCTGTATCACCAGGTGGTCATGTTCATCTCAACACCTGTTCATTTTTTCACTACGGGCGAAAGATATTCATCAGGTAATCATTCATCTTTGCACTATAGGTCAAAGATATTCAGTTATATCATCATTTAGGACTGAGGATGATGAAAAATATTTTAAAGAAACAAATCCAGTGAGACAAAAGAACAAAGATTAGGGATTCGTACTTCGGTTTATCCAAGTACAAAAATACTCCATAATAAACCATAGTGGAGTAAAATTCAAGAATGAAGATCAAAACATGGATACAATCAAAGATAATAACCATAATATACATCTTGGACAAAGAAGAGAAAATTTTATTTTTTTCGATGAATAGTGTCGTATACGTGAATAGCAACCCCGACACAAAAAGGTAGAAATTCCACAATAAAATTCATATCAATATTTCGGCATAATGATATTGAAAGAAATAATATCATTTACGAAGAAAATAACATCTTTTACCTCAAAAGAACAGTACTTCTGACGGGAATATCGGATATAAGACTGTAGGAAACTTGCACTTAATAGCAACTCTCAAAGTATCTAAATACTCACAAAATACGCTCTATAATATAGAGAGAAAAAACTTATGATTCTGGTGTGCTTTTCAATTCTAATTAAGCACACTATTTATAGGAAAATGCTAGAACGCCAAAGGAGACTAAATTAATAAAATAATAATTTTTTTTCTACGCACACTTCTTTGGAAAAAAATCAGCCATCACAAGTGGGGACCACCAATTCAACAATTTTCAAAAAAATACAAAAGTGGGGCCCACCCATGTTTTAATTAAAAAAATATTTATTTCTGAAACTTCAATAATTCATAATAAATAGAGCCCTTTTATCAGAAAAATACGAATTTTATGTCCATTTCATAAGAAATTAAATTCTCTACAACTTTGTAGAAGAAAGTTTTTTCAAATTCCAAACAGAAAATAACTGAAATTCACATACGGATGATTTTTCCACACTATCATTTCAACAAAATACATACGGAGGTCTTTTTTTCCTTCTCTACATCATTCCTTCTTTGAAACTTCAAAGCCTACCAAAAAGGACAACTCCACCCACCACATGTTATATATATATATATATATATATATATATATATATATATCCGGAGAGGCTCTAAAAGTAACCTTAAAAAGTAAATTAAAGGCGATCCGTCGTCTTTGGTGTCTATGATGACAGTTCGACCCTGGTCGCCAAAGACTACATGGCTATGGCGACGGATCGAGGCTGTCGCCATGCATACCAAAGACGACAGTTCATCTTTGGTTCATTTTCTTTAAGGTTCGCTTTAGAGACAGATAGTATATATATAATATATATATATATATATATATATATATATATTAAAACATTTATAATTAAAAAAATTCATAATTCCATTTTCTCTTCCACCTCATTTTATTCATATACCGTGAATTTAGTGTAAAAATATCACCATTATTATATTATCATATTATACATTTATAATGTAATATAATAATATATTTGAATGACTTATTTTATTAGAAAAGATAAAATATCAATTTCAACAATTGTCACTTTTCTAAAAATTCCTCCATTTATATCCACATTAAATAAATATTTCCTTATCAATAATTAATTATACACAAATAATATTACGAAATGTAATTATGACAACTGTGTCGTTCCAGGAAAAGGGGCTTTCCAATAAGAATTTCTCCTTATTGGCGCGCAATTAGGTGACCAAACTTCTTTCCTAGACAGAACTTTCTTAGACATTGTCAATAATGTTATCTAATAATATTATTCAAATAATATGAATTATTGATCCGATAAAAAAAATATATGACAAAGTGACAATTATTGAAACAACAATAATATAAAATATCAACGTAGCAATTATTGAATCAATAAAATAAAATATCGAAGCAGTAATTCGTAATAATTATTATTGAGTAGTGCCTTCACGTAAGAATCAATAATTCAAAAATATTGTGCAATATCGTGTCTTCGCAATGCTAACGCGTATTCTTCGTATTTTAACCAACGGGTATTCCAACGGTGTTAGCGGTAACAATTACTGTAGTTATTTATAAAAACTCAAACTTGTCGTTTTTTCATCCTACCGTTTTTTCGTTATGGGACCCACAAATGGTCATTTGCGCCATCGCATTTAATATTCCTCGATGTTAAAGAATATTCCACGACCAAACGAATATTCCCCGACAACAATGAATATTTTATAATCACTTGCTTATTTTGCAAAATTTGTACATTTCACCCATAACCAAAGCATTATATTAAATTAACATCTTATTATTCATAATAATAATTAAAGAAAATTTGATTTTATTTATAAAATGTTGGGGTCTTACACATACATACCAAAAAACTATCAAAAAGATACAATTAACATACTACTATACCCCCACAACCCTACTATCATGCAAATATACTACGATCATATTCAACTACTATAATTGATGAAAATATACGACTAGCATACGGAAAGCAAAAGGATAGAATAATGATATAGAGATGGGGTTGCCTCCCTATCGAGCGTTTGTTTTAAAGTCGTCAGCTTGACTATTTTACCCCGGCTCATAACGGGTCCCCAAGGGTAATGGACGTCTTTTTACAGTCTACGGTCGACATCGTCGTCCCAGTAATGCTTAAGACGTTGCCCATTTACTTTGAATGTTTTGATAAAATGTGAGTTTTCAACCTCAATAGCACCATGCGGATAAACCTTAACAATTTTAAAGGGTTCTGACCATCTAGACTTCAATTTCTCGGAGAAGAGTATTATAATAAAAATAAAAGGAATACATTAGATGCAAGAAAATAATTGCCCACAGTTTAACTCGTACCCCACTGCTATAATGTAATTAAGGCCACAAGTTCAATCTAGGAACAATTACATATTATAGTACATTTTTAAAAGTAATTACAAAAATCATACATCCATAAAATAATTACAAAAGTATGACACTTCATCATATATATTTACAATACTAATACAATTAAGAGTCCTTAATTTAAGGGAATTAGTTTTGGTAGGTGCGGGTTGGAGACTGAAGAGAGAAGATGAAGACGCTACTATATCTTCTCTTCTAAACCCTTCTATATTTTCTCTCCAATTCGTCGGACTTCTCCTCCTCCTAGCTGCGGCGCTAGGTGTAAAATGAGAACATATTTTATATTTACAAACAAAAGCAGAGAGTTAGTTGAAGTTTAAACTCTCAGTCCACAAGTCATCTTCCCATACATTTTCTTCCCTCTCTCTCTCTCCATGTATCTATATCTATATCTATATATAGTCTGGTATCTATCACTATATTTTCTCTCTCTTTCATTCTTCCAATTGTTCTTCATATTTCTTTGTACTCTATTTTTGTAAGTACTTCTATTTTCTCTCTCTCTCTCGAGCACCAACTTTTAAGGTTTTCTCTTTAATTCCATTCATTTGGGGTTTATGATCTTGATTTTATGCAAAATGTGCGTTTGATTATGAATTTATGATCACTTTCTTTGTTAATTGGTGTTTATTGATCTATTAATTACATTGCAGAGAGGTGAATGTGTGATGTGAAATTTTTATTGGTGTTTTGTCCACTCTTTTTTCATAGTGTAGTTGGTAACCAAACCTTCATACCAAGGTAACCAAACCTCCATACTAAGGTAACCAAACCTTCATACCAAGGTAACCAAACCTCCATACTAAGGTAACCAAACCTTCATACCAAGGTAACCAATCCACACCTACAGTTTTTTCATAGTGAAATTGGTAACCAAACTTTCATACCAAGGTTACCAAACCTGCATACCAATGTTACCAATCCACCTCAACACCTGCAGTTTTTTCATATTGCAGTTGGTAACCAAACTTTTATACCAAGGTAACCAAATTGTCATACCAAGGTAACCAATCCACCTCCACACCATCAGTTTTTCCATAGTGCAGTTGGTAACCAAACCTTCACACCAAGGTAACCAAACCTTCATACCAAGGTAACCTTGATATAAAAGGTTGGTTACCTTAGTATAAAAGTTTGGTTACATTGGTATAAAAGTTTGGTTACCTTAGTATGAAAGTTTGGTTACCTCAGTATAAAAGATTGGTTACCTTGGTTACCAAGGTTTGGTTACCTAGGTATAAAAGTTTGGTTACCTTAGTATAAAAATTTGGTTATCTTGGTATAAAAGTTTGGTTACCTTGGTACGAAGGTTTGGTTATCAACATTACATTACACATCACTCTCTTATCTCTCTCTTTCCTATTCAGAAAACAAAATTTGTTTATAAAACTAGAACTGAAGGTGTTCCAGTGCTATTATTAAGTATCTAGCTAGCTTATTACATGATGACATCAATTATGTCTTTATCTCTGCCCATATCATGAACTCTAATTGTTCTCTGGTGCCATGACATTATTAATGATATTCTCCTTTGCAGTATCTCGAGAATTTCCTTTTTATTACCGGAAAATGGTTGTTCCCGCCACCACCGCCCCAGCCTCCACCTCCACCGTCTCTGTAACCACTGCCGCCGCCGCCACTGCCACCACCGCCATTGCTACCTCCTCCATAGCCTTCACCGCCGCCTTCGAAGCCACCACTACCACCTCCTCCGAAGTTGCCTTCGCCACCTCCTCCAAAGTACAAAATTTGTGCAGTCTTTTCTATGAAATTTGAATTTGAATATTTGAATTTGAATTTATTTTTGTGGTTAGATCCCAGATATTTGAATTTGAATGATTAATTATGACAGTTATTTCTCCTTAATTTTAGGTTTCCTTATTAATATGAATTGCGTTATTTTTATAATTATTTTTGTGTATGTATTATTTTTGTAAATACTTTCTAATTGTTGTATATTAGTGTTAAGGACCCTTCAATCTATATCCTTTAATAAAAAGTTAAATTTTAGCGAGCCCTTCACAATATTAAAAAAAATGAGTTTTTCATAGGATTGAACCATTTTTGAGGATATTAGACAAATACAATTTTAAAATACGTTTAAAAACTCACTTAATGCCTTCTAATTAGACTTGATAAACGGATGAGCTCATTTCAAAGTCAAGGGTCAAATTGGGTGAGCTAAAATGACTCGATTTTTGGCACTGAAAATATGAGGTTCGTGGCAAGTTAAATTAAATAGCCTACCCATGTTTTTTTTAAAACAAAATAATACTCCTTTTGAGAATCAAACTCTAAACCTCTCCACTCTTTAAACAAATGCTCAAACCAACTAAGCTACAAAGATTTTCATTTTAAAATCATTATATACCTTACTACATCTCTTTTTAATACTTTTTGTTTTAACATAAACCTTAATGATATTATTATTACAAATTAGAAAAACTTAATGACCACAAAATACCATTCATTTATTTATTTATGTACAAGTACAAAAAAAAAAAAATTTAAGTTAAAAACTTTGGAATTTTATTATTATTACTATACGACTAAAATCATAAAAATATAATGTTTTGCTAGGAAAAAGATTCACTTCTAATTATTTTTCCCATGCATATTCTTACTGTCATCATTATTACCATCATATCATATTTTTCATACGTTTTATTGATTTAATTAGTGTTCTATTGCAATGTATATTCTTATTATCAATAATATTTAATTATGTAATCAATTTATTATTATTATTAAAAAAAATTATAACAAGACCTGCCTAAATCTTACTGCTACGCAACCTCGTGAAATCTTATTATTAATAATTGGGGTAAAATTATGTCACGTAAAAAAGCTCATAAATGTATGTATTGGATAAGTGACTATATAATAGTAAAAAATCCTTGTAGTTTAGTTGGTTTGAACATTTGTTTAAGGAGTGTGAGAAGTCTAAAGTTTAATTCTCAAGTAGAGCATTATTTTATTTTATTTTAAAAAGTCTACGGGCTGGGCCGGGTCACTCGTGGGCAGGCCACAACGGACTGGATCAAATTTGGGCCGGACCAAAATGATCCAAATTTTCATAGGCTAATAAAATTAAACTCAAAGTCCAATTTTTAAGAATTAGCCTGACCCAACTCACGGGCCTGGACCAATTTTACCAGATCTACTTCTAATTAATCTAATTAATCTTACACTTGCTCAACCTCCATCTTTTTTACTGCCAGACAAACTTGAAATTGATACAATGGACAAAAAAAAAAATCTAAAATCTTAACATAAGATTAAATGGTCTATTTTATCCGACAAAGTTTTTTTTTTTTTGACAACAAAAAAATTTGATATGATATTGGGAGAAGTAATGATTATTGCTATACAGCCTACACTACCAATTCCATAATAGTATAAGATTATTATTTTCTTTAAAATAATTTTTTAATTCTACAATTAATAAAAATCTATTCAATTTTAATCAATCAACATAACATTATAAAGTATAAACTATTATTTTTTTTTATTAATAGTAATATTTATTATTTTTTGAATTTTAATAAATGTTATTAATTTTGAGTTTAATAATATTTGAAATTGACTTTTAAAAATTAACAAATATCTTATAATTTGGAACGAGTATAAAAGTAGGTGGTGCATTTATAAAAATGTTTTAAATTCTTGTCCTTAAACCCAAAGCTGCGCCAAGGAGTTCCGCAACAGAGACTATGAGAACCCTTACGCTTTCATTCTCAAAGATACGAAATTGGTGACGGGTGCCATTGCAACTATTCATCTGTAAGTTTTATGTAGACCCAATTCTTCTACTTAATTTCTCTTCTGTTTACCAAAATGATGATTCTTCATTTTCTCTCCAAATGTAAATGGCAAACCCAAATCAAAAATGAACAAATCTGCTCTACTTTTCAGCACTTGAAAAAATGTTTAATTCCCATACGTAGTTATGGAACAAAAAGCATCTCTACAGATTCATCATTCAAAATCTCATATCTCGAGAACACATGTGGATTATCAGGCAAAACCCTTGTTCGTGTATCCAATTTGGTTAATTTCGAATCAACTGAAAAACCCAATTCAGTTCTCAAACTCTTCCAGAGCTTTGGATTCTCCAAAACCCATGTTAGCATAATAATTGGTCGCTGCCCGCCTCTTCTTCTATACGATGCTCAAAATGCCCTAAAGCCAAAGCTTGATTTTTTGCTTGCGATCGGCAATTCCGAGAGTGACATAATCAAAGTTGTCACCGGGGACTCTAGTATTCTCAGTAGAAGTTTGAACAACCATCTAATACCCTTGTTCAATGTGTTGATTACTTTGATGGGCAGCCACCAAAATGTGGTTGCTGCCATCAAACGTTGCCCATCAATTCTTTTATGTGGTATTTCGAATTTGGTATCCAATGCGGAATTGTTACTATCACTTGGTGCGTCCCACTCTCAATGTGTGAAAATGCTTACTGGACATCGTAATGCATTAGGTAGGTCATCTGATAAATTCCGTAATGTGGTGTTCAAGGTCAAGGAAATGGGGTTCAATCCTTCATCTGCATCATTTAGGCACGCTGTTGTTGCCATGATTGTGGCTAGAGATTCGACTTGGGAATCTAAATTTGAAATTTATAGAAGGTTCGGTTTCTCCAATGATGAGATCCTTTCCATGTTCAAGAAGCAACCCGATTGTATGAATATGTCTATGGATAAAATTAGGAGAACAGTGGAATTCTATTTGACCAAATTGCATTGGAGCCCATCAAAGTTGTCTGTTACGCCAGGTGTTTTAATCTATAGCTTAGAGAGGAGGATTATCCCGAGGTGTTCAGTTCTCCAAACTTTGGTGTCGAGAAACAGGATTAGCAATAGTGTGATGCTGACATCAATATTGGCTATGGCAGAAAGGAAATTCTTGAAAAAGTATGTGACTGAGCATAAGGACAAAGTTCCCGAGGTATTGTATTATTACAAAGGTGAGTTGAGATTTTATGAATACAACTTTCATTTAGTAGGAAAGAAGCAGGATGCAGCCTTGTAAACATCTAATGCTTCTATGCTAGTTGTTGCAATTTTAGTTTATGTACCTATTTTGCTCGAATATCTACCATATGCACTGTGTTTTCTCTATTACATGAAATGAAATATAGTTATTTTGTTCTTATGTCCCTGGAATCCAATTTTTTTTTAGAGTTTGGTAGAGTTGTTTATGCACGTAATTACCTTAGGTTACTATAACCTGAGATAGTAATGTCTACAATTACCTAGAGTACTTGAAACTATAAACTGCCTCTAGTCGGTCAAGACTAGTGTTAGGGTTGGGAAAATTTCTAAAATTACTTGTTTTAATCTTTTTATAAACTGCCTCTAGTCGGTCAAGACTAGTGTTAGCGTCGGGAAAATTTCTAAAGTTACTTGTTTTAATCTTTTTGCATTTTGTTTGGTGTATAAATTTATTGATTTGTTTTGGTAATTTTATGGCTTACAGCAGTATCATATTCTTAAGCTCAATAATAGTCCCTAGTTGTGTGGAAGCAACCATATTGGTTAGGCATAAATTTTAGGAAACTGATATTTTTACATGTATTTTTGATATTTTCACATGATCTTCTCTCACGTGAGCGAGCATACAGTGGATCACAATTTCATGTGAGAAGGAACCATGTTGAAATAGTGTTCCCCTAAACTTTATCCCTGTTCATTTATAACTTCCAATAAGATAGATTAAATCATATTAAATCATATTTTGCATAATATGACATCATATTTTGCATAGATTAAATCATAATTAGACATTAAGTTTTGTATTATTTAAATGATTAAATCCACCTAGAAAGGTTGAAGTTTAATGAGTCTTCTCATGGTTATTTATTTACTTTAAAAAAAAAAATTAAAATCACAAATTAAAATCAAACAAACCCAACTATCATTACATCTTTTTTATGTATGGGGTTTTTTTTTTTTTTTTGAGTCGACTATTTGTACATTAAACAATCTTGCATATATTGCCACTTAAAATATTTTATGGTTACCTTTGTCATATTAACAACATTTTTGTCAATGCATCACGGGTCGTCCGTAAGAGAAATGTGAAGTGCTAGATTTTGTATTTTTTGTTTTTAAACTAGTTTAATAAAATTATTGTATTATTTTTATTTATAGGTATTATACCATATTAATATAATTTAATAAAAAAAATATTTTTAGCTAAATTTTAATGTTAATAATTATATGAACTTTAAATAACACTAAATAAATTAAAAAATGTATGAGAATAAGATATGGTGATAATTAGACAATTAAGATGGTAAGAATGTACATGAATTTTTTTTGAAATGAAATCAAATAAATAAAAGATGAAAAAACAGTTTCTTTTTATAAATTTTATATTTTTATTTCTAGATTTTGGGATTGAAAGACCATCACTAAATTTTAGAGTTTAGAGTTTTGGTTAGTTAACGAATCGACTATGATGATAGATGGTTTGGATCGTCGTCATAACCAATTTATTAACAAACCAATTCGATTATGAGATTATATATATATATATATATATATATATATATATATATATAGGGTCAGGTTCGGACTCCCGGACTTGATTAAAATACGGACCCCAAATTTTATTTTATTTTTTGCTTTTTTTTTAAAACAACTAAAAAAAAAGTTTAATATTTTATGGAACTCAATTTTTGTATTATGGAAAAATTACAATTCCATAAAATATTAAAAAAAAATTAGTTGTTTTTTAAAAAAAAAGGTCAGGGGACGGTACTAAAATGCAGGCGTCCAGAACTAGAAGCAGGACTCTCTCTCTCTCTCTCTCTCTCTCTATATATATATATATATATATATATATATATATATATATATATATATACAAAATTGATCAGGTCCGGACTCTCATACGGGAGTAAAATTCAGACCTTTTTTTTTTTTGTTTTTTTTTTAAAACAACTAAAAAAAAGTTTAATATTTTATGGAACTGGAATTTTTTTATAATACAGTGTTTTAGGTGTGATTTGAATATACACAACAAAATATGTATGTACAGTCTGTACAGACATGTTAGACTATACAAACATGTTTTGTTATATGTATCCAAATCACACCTAAAACACTGTATTATGTAAAAATTCAAGTTCCATAACATATTTTTTTTTAGTTGTTTTAAAAAAAAAAAGCAAAAAAAAAGTCCGGATTTTATTCAAGTTAGAAAGTCAGGACTGATCCGACCTCATATATATATATATATATATATATATATATATATATATATATATATATATATATATATATATATATTATCTGATACTAGTAATCATGAATGTCGATAGTATTACTGACTGATAGCTTATTAATGCGAAATTATCCTAACACCCTTATTTTATAAAATACTATTCCCGTTCCTAAAAGATTATCGTTTAAGGTTTTTGCACATGGATTAAAAAAGTATCATTTATCAAATAAAATTTATTTGAAATTCCATCACTACCCCTTTATGGGAAGTTGAAAACTATTAATATAAGGAAGAGAATTTCTTAGAACAATGAGAGAATGTTATAATATAAGAAAATAAATAATTTATTATCTTCGAAAGTTATAAACGACAAATATTTTGAAATAAATTTTTTCTTCTAAAATGACAATCTTTTAAGAACGGATGAAATATAGGATTTTGCGTATTATGTATTCTCTTATATCAAGAGAAGATAAGATATGATAAGTTTATATTAGAGGAATGAAATTGATAAATGAATAGAATAGAAATTAAGGGAATGAAATGGTACATAGAATGAGTAATTCTGTTTTTGATAGGAATGAGTTATTTTACATCGTCTCTCAAGTTATAAAATTCACAAATTTAGCATGAATATGAATGATTTATTTCATTCTAATAGAACAATCAAGTATAATTTTTTTTATTCCATAAAAATGAGTCAGACAACATGTAATGACACTTGCTCAAATTTGATAAATACAATAATTACCAGTAATAGTATCTTTATCACCTTAATGAATGAACACCTATTCTAGTAATAGTATCTTTATCACAAGGCTAATGTTAGGCAAGATGGAGAAATTTTATGTTTTGATATAAAGATTAATTCTTGTAACTACGTCAGCAGGGTCAACCGGAAGAAAGGAGCTCAATACCTAAATATCAAAAAAGTTCAGTGATCGACTTTATATTTAATCCATTTTTTTTATTCCATAGAAATGAGTCAGACCGCATGTAATGACACTTACTCAAATTTGATAAATGCAATAATTACCAGTATTGGTATCTTTATCACCTTAATGAATGAACAACTATTCTAGTAATAGTATCTTTATCAAAGGCCAAAAAGGAATCTGAAATATTTAAATGTACTAAATTGTAGCTTTAAATAAACTAAATACATATGTAACTCCTAATATCTAGTGTAATTCAACAATTGAACCTTTATTGTCCCTCACAACATAAATATCATTAAAAGGACAAAACAAAATATATGAGCCTAATTATGCAGTAAAACTTAAACTAAACGTCTGAACACCCATATGATATATAGTAATACACATTCTTATTCTGCAGAATAATTCACCATTCAATATGAAGACACATTTAACATTTTCTTCTAATTATTTCCATGGCCAAACATAATCATTGTAAAAACTATTTTTCCAATAAAGCTAATCCAATATTAACTTCAAAGAATTTAATCAAATCTGTATGACCCAAACCTGAAAAAACTAAAAAAACGAGTTAAAAGCAGCTAAAAACACTTACTGGAATCAGAACCAGCGGTATCGTCGGGGACCTTGTCGAAGGGAACGACCGGTCGACTCTAGTCGACAGGCTTCTTGAGTTGAGCCGATGAGGAGGGCAACGACGACGTATCAATTTATCAATATCTTTAATATATCATCTATATTATAAAGGGAAAAGAGAAAAAAATAACAACTTTTCTTGAAGTGGTGTAATATATTTCTCTCACTCTTTATCTCTAATTTTTTTCTTAAATTTTCTAATCCATGTTTTATAATTTTTTTAAAATATATTTGTAATTGCCACAAATTACTTAAACGAACACATATTACTTGATTCATCTTCTTGATTTACGTAATAACACCAAATTTTAGAGCAATAAGACACTTTTTTACCATAGGCTAAATATGTGAATTTTTAAAATTTAATGTTGGAGATTTATTTGAAAATAATATTTCAAAATTTTAAAATTCTACAAGTGATTCTAATTTTTTAAAGAATTGATCAATTCGGTGTGATATTTTCATTAAAAAAAAACAAAAACTAAAGCAAAATATTATCAACAAAACACAGAAGACTTGGATGGATAATGCTTTAGCAAAAACAATATTGAAAGTTTGTTCAAAGATGTATAGAGAATCATTTGTCACAATATCCATTTTAAGTTTATATATTTTGTATTTCAAATTAACATATATTCCCTCTATTTCAAATTATAAGATTATTATTAATTTTTTAAAAATAAATTTGAGATATTTTAAAATTTAAAATTGACATAATTCATTTAAAATTTTAAAATAATAAATCTTATAAATAATAGTATGTTTTTAGGTAATTTATAATATTTATAATTATATTGATAGGGACCCTCAACAACTATTTCATTAAACAAGTAAAGCACGTAACATCAATAAAATAGAAAGGTTTTAACCAAAATACGAAGAGGCACCAAAGGCATAAATGAACTCAATTGTGTCGTATGTGAGAACAGCTGGGCTAGTCCAGTTAATACGTGATTGGACATTATAATAGTATGGATAAAATTTTCATATTATTTATTTTAAAAAATTATTTTTGATAATATAAAATATCTATTTTTTTTATTTTTTCAAATTTTCTCATTTTTAGTGGAAAAGTTTTGAGCCAAAAATAAAATTAACTTTATTTTGAAATTAAACCAAAGCGGTGATAGTGTTGAGATTATTCGGCCTATATATATATTAGAAGTGGTTAGTATGAAGTTTATTTTGAGATAAGTTAGTCAATTGATCAAAAAAATAACTTCATGCTGACCGGATCCATATTCACAAAAAAGTTAACCTGCCACCCTTTTCAATAACTTTTGACAAAAAAGTTGACCTGCCAAGCCCATCAAGTCCATATTCATTACTTTGATACCAATAATTTGTTGAGAATATTCGACAGATATTGTTCTTACAAATAAGACTTGCATTCTTACTTTCTTTTTCCACCTCTTAAAGTGTCATATGATATGGACAAAGAGTTACATACATGAACATGAATGAGTACTAGATCTCACACTTGCGTAATTCTACCTTTATCATTAAGAAATCAAAAATGGGTGTTTTCTAAATGGGACTTTTTTTTAAACAATACATAAATGATAATAAATTCTAACGAGTTTCTTACGTTCTGATTTGGAAAATTACTTAAACATTAATTTGACCAAATTATAAAGTAACAACCACTAAATATTAGTAGTAGTTTTTCTACCTATGTTCTAAAAAAAACAAAAAATTTACTTCCTTTGTTCTACACTACTGAGTAAGTTACTAAAAACGTCAAAATTACTGACACAACTTGTTTTCATTAACCTTTTTTTGTTTCATGAAAAATATATTTTTTGGTATTTTTTTAATTCATTTCTTCAATCCAAATATTGTTAATTTAATATAACACTAATATATTATTATTATTATTATTATTATTATTATTATTATTATTATTATTATTAGTAGTAGTAGTAGTAGTACTTTGTTATGTCCTTCATTACTTTTTTAATTATTATTATTATTATTATTATTATTACATGAAGATAATCAAGGTGACTGCAAGCACATTAACACTTATATGTCTACTTTGCACTATTACTTTTTTCCCTCTTCAAGTTCATTCATGCACATGCACTCATACTCAAGATGAGTATACCTACTTTTTTCCCTCTTCAAGCTCTTCAAGTTGAGTTCACGCATGCATGTTTTTTCCCTCTTCAAGCTTGAAAAGTTGAGTTCATGCATGTCACCCGAATGACTTATATGGCTACTGTGGAATATTACTTTTTTCCTCTTCAAGTTCAGTTTGCAAAATTATGAATACAGCTGAGTAATATGTAAGGTTTCCTTAATAGCTTGGGTACTGTAGGTTGCCATGAGCATGCTATATATATGGAGTCACTTGCTTCCATGCTCCCTACTCCTGAAATCTCTCTCCCTTTCTCTGCTATCTATCTGCATTTCTATGTTTCTTTTTCTTAAATTTAAGTGCACAACTGGGGAATCCCACTGATTCCTTGCATAATATAAAAATACATGTGTTCAAAGTCTTCAAGTATAAGACTGATCGCTAGCTCAAAGTCTTCTGCTCATTTGATTAGTTACTTTTGATTTTGTTTTCCTTATTCTGTTTGTGATTGATCTGTTCGAAAGTTAGGAATTTTTTTTTTCAAGACTGTTCACTGATTGTCAAATCACTCATCTGGGGTTTTTTTATTTCTTTCAAACGTGCATATAATATTAACACATTATGCTAGAGATAGAACATGCTTCTAACCCCTAACCCCCCCGTTCCAATCCCACAACAACTTGCTTCTAATTCCAATTCTAACATGCAGTACCCCACACTACATCATCGAACACATGTAGATTTTCTTGATCAAAATCAGTGCGGTAGGTTGTGTAAATATGTAGGTCGAGTAGTGATGATAGGAATTCTTGTTCTTCTAGCTTTAGCCCTATACCTATATTTCCATTACAAACCACAACCCCCTAAAATAAACTTTTCCAGCGTTAGCCTCCACGAGGCTAACCTTGATAATACTATCAAACCTTTTTCTTACAACATAACCCTCCATCTAAATTTCTTCAATCCAAACCATAGAATTCATTTACACCTCCACGGGATAGTCGCCAGACTCGTGGTTGCTCACACTGTTGTGGGACCTACAAACTTACCTCAATTTGAAATGAAGATTCTTGATTCTCATTTTCTTTTCATCAACATGTTGAAATTAAAAATAATTATGAAAAGAAACTCAGAGATTCAATGGAGACTCACCACTATTACTATAGCCTATATATTCAAGCAAGAATGAAAGTCACTTTAGGGACCTCCAAATAACCTACATGTTGGGAACTTGTGACTCATAATAAAGAAGCCACTGGAAAAGGGCTAGTGCGGAGCATAGCGGAGCGAAGCGACGCACTAGCCTTTCAGGGTTGCACCGAACGTCTCGGGAGGGTGCGGGTATAATCTTGCCTTAGTAAGCTTGGGGGCCACTGGAACTAGCGAGGAAGGTAAGCAGCGGGTCTGTTGCCTCGGAGAGGAGGAGTCACAGGCTAGTAGCGAGGCGTCTTTCATGGAAGGCCTTGGGCAGCCTAGCAGCACATATTAACGTCGGTCTCTTCGATTTCGATTGTTAATTAGATTGGGTATTATGGATAATTGATCATAATATGAAGTAGGGTTGGAATAGGATTAGTAGGTATATATACTATCTATTGTAAAGCCCTATGTAACTAAGGAATCATCAATAAACAATAAGTCGCCGCCTGTGGAGTACCCAAATTGGAAAACCACGTAAATCTCTTGTGTTCTTCTTAATTCTCCATCGTTTGTGTGCGTGTGTGTGATCCTACTATTTCTAACACTACAGAAACCCATTTTTTGGGTTGTGTCTATTCCGAGTCAGTAGCCCTCCAGATGGGATTCTCTTGTTACATAATTGTCAGACGGACTGAAAATACATAACAAGGTAGGTACCTATATATTTACATGTTAATTAACATTTTATTCAAGCTATTGAAAAATAAAATTAATATTTTTTTTGGGTTATAATTGGTAGAAGGGTAGGGCTCATGTGATCCATTGCAATTCTTTTATCAAATATGGAAGTAAAACTTTAACCCTAAATAGATCGACCCCTTTCTGCCTCTCTCTCTCTCACTTTCTTTATTCGACTCTTCTTTATATCATTCTTCTGGCACCCCAAAATACCAATTTATGGCCTTTGGCGCACGACGATTATAATTATGGATTTATCAATCTGAAATTTCAGGTAATGATTTTGAACCTGTGTTCTTTTTCAATCTACAATTTCAAATTTCTGGTGATCATATTTTCCGCAAAAATTTGTGTTACACAGGTAAGCTGTGACAACCCAAAAATTTAGAAAATCTTAAATAATTAAATTAAAGGTTAAAATTTAAAACCTAGAGTGAAAATAAAGAATTTATTTAAAATTTTTAAGAAAAATCTATACAGTTTAATAATTGAAAGAGATTATGTAATAATAAATATGGCAAGCCATATGAAGAAGGTTTATTGAAAGTAGCAATACGTATTAAGAAGTTTAATAGACATTAAATTTAATGGCTAGTCTAATTTATGAGTATATAAATTATTTTATGATTTATGAAGGATATGTATGTTTACATAATATGGTAAATATATTAAATTATATTTGCTATATATAAATAAATTGATATAAACAATTTATAATGTCAGAAAATAAATTTATTAATTATTTTCTATATGTGATGTGTGTATGTTTGGTGTAACTTGTAATTTGGAGTTAATATATATAAAGCAAAAATGCGAATAATCGTAAAATAAAAAATAAAGCAAATGTGCTAGTGAGATAAAATGTTTATATATGAGGCAATAGTCAGTGTTGACTCATGAACAGACAAACTAATGTAAAAAATTATTTAAATTAAAGAAATAATATAGTATGTTGAGTTTTACTATAAAAACTATGTATTAAATTTATTTAAACCCCAAATTTGCGAGAGTAAAGGTAAAAGATATTTACGAAATGAAATTTATATGGTTTAAGCTTCAAGATGTAAGATATTTATATCTTAAAATGTGTGAGACCTTTATTATTTATGAAACAAGTAAAATATTATTACATGATTAATAATATTAGATAATGATTAAAATATTATTAAATGATTTATAATATTAGTAAATGATTTGAATATTCTATTAAATGATTAAAAATTATTCCGCATTTGTAGCTATTTTAACATTAAATAATGTTTTAAAACTATAACAGGATAATATTAACGCACAAGATCGAGGAGAAAAATTGTCCCGATTTTGGGGGCGTTACAGTTGGTATCAAAGCTTTATCCTTCCACCCATTTCATTCTCTCTCTAGAATTCTTAAAATTTTTGGTGGAGAAGATCAAGATGGTGTTGTGTAAGAGTTTCTTAAGAGCTTGCAAACTAATTTCTCTTTCTTCCTTAGGCCATGATCAGCTGTCTCTCTCTTTTCCTCTCCAATACCCGGGTGTGGAGTGTGGATGATAGAGAGAATTACTTCTTCTTTTTTTTCGGTTTCTTTTATTTCCTTAAGTTTGCTTACAATCTTGGTAATATCTTAAGCTAAGATTTTGGATAGATTTGGTGAGAAAATAAATTACTCACATGCTAATATAGTCTCTACTTAACTTGCCGACACCTTGCACCAAATATTTGCCGAATATGATTTCTTTTCTCTCTCACATCTTTTAAAATCTTTGGGAATTAAAGTGGCTTGGACACATGGCTTGGAAAGAAAAGAAAAAAATATTACCACAGGCTCTCCTTCTCCTTTCTCATTGCCGGCACATGCAACTTATTTATGCCCAATTGTGCACTTTATTACATTTGCTTGGTTAAATAATTAATTTAACCCTTCTTTTTAATGTTTTTGTTAAGTAATTTAATTACTCAACCTTAGCAACTTAATTTAATCAAATAAGTTACTACGTACATCTCCTTAAATTATTTTACCCTCATAAAATCATATGATTTATATAACCCCTTTTGATATATAAATTATATAAAAATAATCATAACATACTTAAATTACATATTTATTTTATAATTACAAAATAAATATGTTATACATAATTCTTCATGTAAATATAATTATTTACATACCCAAAATATTATAATATAATATTATTATCTCATTATCATAAATTCAATTAAGAATTTGTTTACTTCAATAAATATAATATCTTTTCTTTATTAAATTAATTTCATATAAGAATTTATTTTAATTATATTGGGTAAAGTATATATACATATTATATGCTTAACCCGCCTCTTTTTGCTTCATTACGCAAATTGTTCTCAACCATTTTTTTCCTCGCATAACACACACACACACACACACACACACACACACATATATATATATATACGGTAAGGATCAAGAACATTCTCCTTAAATAGCATTCCGCCTTAAATAGCATTCTTTTATTAAAACTACGTCATTTTGGAGGGACGCGGTGGCATTTTTATAAATACGCGGTGGCATTGTATTTACAAAAATGCCACCGCGTCCCTCCAAAACGACGTAGTTTTAATAAAAGAATGCTATTTAAGGCTGAATGCTATTTAAGGAGAATGCTTTTGATCCTGACCGTATATATATATATATATATATATATATATATATATATACGCCACCAAAATCGGGACAATTTCTCTCCCCGATCTTGTGCGTTAATATTATCCTGTTCTAGCTTTAAAATATTATTTAATGTTAAAATAGCTAAAAATGCGGAATAATTTTTTTTTTCTTTCCATTCAGACATTCCCTGAATCGCAACCTTTACAATTCTTCTTTATACTAGAATCATATTTATTACATGATTTATTTAACCTGAGTAGATATGAATATATGTACAATTCATTATTTCAAACATATTCCTAATTCAGAATAAATGATTTTTATCTATTGAATTATTCAAAGATTTACTTCTCTGTGGTTTACACATGTAAATACCATCAAATGATTCAACACAATCTCAATTAAATCACTAGTCTTCTTTTCATGCACTCCTAATCACGATGGATCGCATCATAGCTTTAACCTGCAAATTAAGCAAGATTGAGCACGACGGCCCAACAAGTCTAACAGTCTATCATTCATCATATAACACATAGGTTTCACATTCAGTTCATGCATTTATATTCTTGGTGTTCAAGCATATTACAAATACATTATCACATTTATATCCTGCTAGTAGCAACATACATACCATAGCATACTACACATGTCATGTACATGTCACTCATTGCACATATATATTGAGTTCCCCGACTCAATTCAATAATTAGTCATAATTTGACATTCATCATTCACAAAACAAATAATGCAGTTCATAGGTATAGCATACTTATAAACATAAATCATGCTAACAGTTATCTATAGCAATTATAAGTCCACATAAATAAACTGAGAAACTTGCCTCGTTTTAGTTTAACTTCGCTTCACGAATCCTACACAGTTATGTTCACATGTATGCATACATTAGCCATATACTCGTGTATAGATATTAAACATTCATATACGTTTTATCAGTAACTGATATCCTTATTTCCAAGAAACTTCCATATTCTTTTTCAAATATTTTAAGTTTCAGCTTATTATAGCTATACATTTTCAAAAAGTTCCAACACGACTTTTAAATAATTGTCTTCACATACAAAATATATTAGTTATGTGTCAATGTCATATAACATGTATAGTTATATATTACATATCCATATTGGTCATATCCTTAACTTTTAATTCTCGTTTTTGAATCAAAGCCGTAGGTTATAAACCTTAGGTAGGGGTACCTTAGGTTATAACCGCGGAGATGATGATAAGGAATAAACTCAGATCGAGTTTAAGGGATAAGAGATGAATTTAAGAAATTCATCATTAAAGTAAAGAGAAAGATAAATAAGATTCAAAGAAGAATCTTGAAGAGCTATAAAGATAAGAATATGGAGTTACCTGACTCCAGTAATAAAAATGAAACGTGATAATAAATAGATGATGTCTATAAGATGAAAAGTGCTAATAAAATTATAATATAATATGATTAAAGAGAAGAATAAGAAGATCGTAGTATAACACGATCGTAAGTATAAGGAGAAATGATTATGAAATAAGATCACGCCGTGATCAGATTAAATTGTTGAATAACATATGATATGTTAAGTGATTGGTATGATATAGCTTGACTCTATAAAGAGAAGGTACAATGAAATGGTACGATGTAAACTCAGAAAAGAGTGGTAAATGTTAAAATACGGATTAAAGAAAATTCGTATTAAGAAAAGAGAAAGTTAGAATTGTGTAGGATTTTAATTGAGGACTCAGGCCAGTAGCTGAGTTGTATGATTCCTTGTATGGGCGGGGAATTTGTACTTGGTTTTAGAATCACTTATCTTCCTGGTCGATATAGTGGTTAGGTTGACCAATTCTTTGTATGGGCGGAAAATTGTCCGCTTAGCTTCTTATATTGATTAGTGGCCGAGTTTGGTTTGACAACCACTTAGTTTCTTACATTGGTAATCATTGGAACCTGATGTCGCGATATTTGCTACATGCATGTTGATAAGGTGATTCTTTTCTCATGTGTATAATGAATAGGTAGAGAATATAAGGTTAGTTGCGAGTTCTTAAAACTCATACTTATGGTAAGTTCATGACTCATAATCATATGGTATGTTTTGAACCCCTTAGCGAATGGACGCCTATGGTCTGACTAGGATAAGTTCTTAAACCCATATGATTGTGGCAAGTTACTGAACTCATAATGTGTGGTAAGTTTGATGAACTGGGTATAAGAAAGTTATGAATGGAGCATTGAGGATTATAGGAATAGATAGATTTATTAAGCAATGGATCATTAGAGAAAGTGAAGTTCATGATGGAAGCATAGGTATTCCAAATCTTCTAGCTATGCTAGACTTCGAAATTTTTGACATCAAGCTAAATTCGCACTGATGTGCCTTTAAAAAGGAATTTTATTATCCTCAACAAATGATGACAATTGTGTAGGTGTGGACTTCGGGCCACTAACACATCGTTACATGTTGTGGCATGATGACACCAAAGATGATTTTCAAAGGTTTTTGAACAGTTTAAAGAAGAGTCTATGCTAATTGATTCGGCTAGACGAAAATGATTTGAATGATCAAAATGTATTTTTATATCATTAATGCATCATACTTGACGGTGCGAGATATGATAAAAAATGATGGAGTTATCAATGCGAGAATTACTTAGTGTCGGATGTGATCTAAAGATCGTCGACCCTTATAGTATGATGTAGTATGACAAAGTCACAAAATAGCGAGAATCCTCAAACGAGATTTGATATATCTGATGCGGTATCATGATGTCAAAATGATTTTAAGAATTTTAAAGATAATTTATTGCCAATAGAATTTGGCCAGACACCTGTTTCGATTGAAATTCGAATGATTGGTATGAGTCTAAGCTATTTGATCTAGCTAGACAAATGTTTATGAAAATCAAAGTATTCTTTGAAAGCTTATGCCGGACTAAATTGTTTTGGTACGGAATCTTATGATAAGTCTGAGGGGAACAACCCTGCAAATGGAGATATACTAATTGGATAAAATATTTCAATCTAAGAACGCATATAGTCGTTCCGATTACTAAGGTACAACAGACTGATTATCTAAAGTACTCGCACCGGTAGTTTACCTTCTTTGTGATTGTAAACATACCAAATATAAAATATTTTCAGAGGTAGAGTACCTTTCTTTCGTAATTGAAAGAGGTAGCAGGTAGAAATACCCCTAAACCTCAAAGTTCATAGTTTTTATGATCCCTCAAACAGATATGAAAAATTTTAAACTCTTTAGAGTAATGTTGTAGTAGTATGTGATGATGGATATGAAATAGTGTGAACTCGTTGCGTACGAGTAGAATCTGATGTGATTGAATAAAGGTTATTATGAAAACCTAGTTTTGATGAATGATTGGAGCAATGTTTAGACAATGTAAACTTCTAGTGGGTATTTATGGTGAAATGTGATGATAGATGAGAAATTCTCAAAGGAGAAAATTTTAAAGGTTAAGTTAAAAACCTAGTTTGAATCAATAGAATAAGCAGAGATTAGTATGCTATAATTTCGAGGACAAAATTCTTAGAAGAAGGGGTGAATGTGACAACCCGAAAATTTAAAAAATCTTAAATGATTAAATTAAAGGTTAAAATTTAAAACCTAGAGTGAAAATAAAGGATTTATTTAAAATTTTTAAGAAAAAATCTATACAGTTTAATAATTGAAAGAGATTATGTAATAATAAATATGGTGCCATACGAAGAAGGCTTATTGAAAGTAGCAAGCAATACGATTAAGAAGTTTAATAGACATTAAATTTAATGGCTAGTCTAATTTATGAGTATATAAATTATTTTATGATTTATGAAGGATATGTATGTTTACATAATATGGTAAATATATTAAATTATATTTGCTATATATAAATAAATTGATATAAACAATTTATAATGTCAGAAAATAAATTTATTAATTATTTTCTATATGTGATGTGTGTATGTTTGGTGTAACTTGTAATTTGGAGTTAATATATATATAAAGCAAAAATGCGAATAATCGTAAAATAAAAAATAAAGCAAATGTGCTAGTGAGATAAAATGTTTATATATGAGGCAATAGTCAGTGTTGACTCATGAACAGACAAACTAATGTAAAAAATTATTTAAATTAAAGAAATAATATAGTATGTTGAGTTTTACTATAAAAACTATGTATTAGCTGTTTAAACCCCAAATTTGCGAGTAAAGGTAAAAATATTTCTGAAATGAAATTTATATGGTTTAAGCTTCAAGATGTAAGATATTTATATCTTAAAATGTGTGAGACCTTTATTATTTATGAAACAAGTAAAATATTATTACATGATTAATAATATTAGATAATGATTAAAATATTATTAAATGATTTATAATATTAGTAAATGATTTGAATATTATTAAATGATTAGTAACATTAGAAGGTGATTAAAATATTATTAAATGATTAATAATATTTGTAAATGATTAAGATATTACTAAGAAATTGAGAAGTAATAAAATATTATTAAAAGATTAATAATATTAGATGAGAATTTAAGATGATGGTTATGTGATAATAATATTATCAAATGACGATAATATTACTAGTGAGTTAAAGAATTATTCAATGTTTGATTATGTGGCTAAATGTTAGCTAATTTATTATTTGAATAATAGTGTTGTGAGATAAAATATATTATGTTAATTGGAGGATCGATCTTATTAATGATAGGTCTTTTATAATAGATTAAATTAGATTGATTAACGGTAATCAATGGTACATGCAAGTTTTCTAACTCAAACTCGAGTTAATAATTTTTCAGAATGCTAGTGATTTAATTATTGACAATTATTCCATATCTATGATTATTGATTCGCACTTAGTGCACATTGCATATGTTTATCAGGTATGAAAGGCTGATCACCTTCATTACAAAGTATTTGTTCATGGTCATTGTTGACTACTCAGCGTTATTAATTCAATCATTCATGTATTGAAATTCGATTCATGCTATTTCACAATTATATATTATATTGTTGAAAACTTGAAAGCTTATTCTTTCTTTCAATCATGATATATCTTTATTGTACTTAAAACTTGCTGGCAAATTTGTTGCTCACCCTTGCTATATCTGATAAAAATTTTCAGATTAAGATGAAAGCTCAATTAAAGACAGAAGCAAAGACAAAGTGCAAGATTAAATTATGGTGCAGTTAGATCTATTAAATTTTCTGACAAAAATAGCATTCTAAACCTTTTCAGATATTGAAGGTATGTATTAAGTTAAGGTCGTAGACCTTGGGAATGATGTGTAAAAGTTTAATGTATAAAAAATTTATATTTATATCTTCCGCAATAGTTATAGAAATGATGTACCAGATCTGAGGTAAAAAGTACTCGGATTTGGGGGCGCTACATAAGCTTTTAAATCTGGGACTCCTTCAATGGATTTTAGCATTACAGAATCAACGGCTTGCTGATCATCTTTCTTTTGCTGTGGGAAGTTCTTTCTTCACCTAAACCGTGTAAGAGAAAGAAGCTAGCAATGAGATTATAATAGAAAACTAGTGTTATGTTAGGGTGGATTGTATTTATAATAATAGAATGAACTAACCAATTAGAGAGATTAAACAAATACTATACATAAAAGCTGATAAGTTTTACTGCATTTTAGTTCCGTATCATTTTTATACTACTATTATATATGCACTGTCAATATAATTTAATGTATTGGGTATTCTTTCTATCATGATGATAAAAGATGAATTTAATCTATATAAAACAATGTTAACATTGTTAAAAGATGAGTTAAATTTTATGGAATTTTAATGCTATTTTGGTTGTTTTAATTTGTTTCAAGTTGTTAATTTGGCCATAATGAGAGAGCCAATATTTATGTTTCAAGTTATACCAAGTCGGGGTATCATGTTTCAATCTCTATTTTAGTGCTAGTCACATATATATTAACACCATATTATTAGCGCTTATATAAGACCTATAAAGCGCAAATCTAGTGTTGGAGTTGTGCTTTTTGACATCAATAATCAACATAACTTTTACTTGTAGTATTCCTCATTTCTAATGTATATATACTTCTCTTGTATTGCCATTTAAATTGGCTATATATGGCTTCATTTATTCCTAAAAAAAAGTCACAAACAAACATGAGATTTGAAAGGATTTTAACTATTTTTTCTTTCCTTTCTTTCCTCTGAAAATAAAACTTGAAATTCTGTTATGCAGACCACATTGTTTCTTATGAGCTATGAACACTATATATTAGTACATCTCTAGTGATGAATTATTTCCAAATCCAGTACAGTTACGATTCTTTTATTTCCAAAAGATAAGTATTCTAATTCCCCTATAATCATCAAATACCCAATTCAGGGTTGGGCCGGCCATGGCGTATTAATCTTCGACATAGATGCAAGAGTATAATTGGCAAACTATAAAAAGAAATAAAGTTGACACACCCTGAAAGAAATTTAATTGACATAGCACTCTATAAGTCGTATCGTATGAAAGCAATATTCTAACTGCCGAGTGATTTATATTTATCATCACAAAGAGTATTAAATGAGATCCGTTCCATCAATGGATTATAAATATTATACTACTTATATTATATCGAGTTAGATAGAAACTTAGAGAGACGAGTAAGGGTAAAACTGTCAATAAAATAAAAACACTCTTGTGCTTAGTTTAATTGCCCTATTAATATCTACTGTCTTTCTTTTTTCTATTTAATATTAATTCTCTTTGAATATTCACTTACACTTGTATTGTTTTATTTATATCTAGAAATATAATAAATTTATTAATTTATATAGAAATTATTTCTAATAGTTTCAACGGATAAATAAGTCTATTGATAATGTCAGAATAATAATTTTGTTGTCGGAGCAAATATGTATTTAACAACACTTTTAAATTTATTTTAATAATATTTTAAATTTTTAACGACAGATATTATTCTGAAAAATAAGACTTGCATTCTTACTTTCTTTTTCCACTGCTTAAAGTGTCGTCTGATCTGGACAGAGTTGCATACATTAACATGAATGACTACTAGATCTCACACTTGCGTAATTCTAACTTTATCATTAAAAAAAAAAAATCAAAAATGGGTCTTTTCTAAATATCTTTTCTAAATGGATCTTTTTTTGAAACAATACATAAATGATAATAAATTCTGACGAGTTTCTTACGTTTTGATTTGAGTATTTTCGATTAATGTTAGTTTTTTCAACTGTTCTTTAGACTCTACTTATAAGAAGAAAGAAAGAATTAAATCAACTTGGTATAAGTCTCTCTTTCTCTCTCTCCATTTTTTTTGTCTTTCTTTCTTGTTGCATTGATAGAATTTCTTTAAATAATAACTTTTGGACTCTTTGGTTACTTAATTAAATTCATTAGACTCACAGATATTTAAATTTGGTGAGTGCGAATATGAAATATTTAATTATGTTTACGACCTTTATATATTACTTTCTCCGTTCCAAAGATAAAAATCAAAATTTATTTTTCTATTGTTAATTTGAGATAATAAATACTCTTATTAAATAAATTATTTTTTTTTGCTTCTCTCTCTCTCTTCTTTTAAGGTATATACATATATGTATATATGGGAATAAATCCGTGACAACCGAGTTTGTAGTCGTTGATCAGTACAATGTAAAGCCACGATTCAGTGCAAGTTAGCCCTTGTCGCTATACGCTGTAGCGGCAGTCACCTAACTCAAAAAAACGTGCGCAAATTACCTTATTGCCCTTCCATATTTAATGTAAAGGCTCCATATTTTTTTCCCTTGCCACTACAAGCTCTGGCGACAGGGCCCCACCATTTCACCAATTTCCATGCTCAGCTTTTACCAACCAACTTTTATGACAGCCTTTACAAACTTTTACGACAACCTTTACACGGATTTTTATGTTGACTAAATTATTTTGTCCCTGCCGCAATGGCTGTAGCTGTAGCCATCATTTGTTTTAAAATTCCTTGCTTGATTCCTCCGTTGTTGAATTATCTCTTCAACCTTTTATTTCACAGATCTCAGATAGCTTAGTTTCCTCTCGAATTTCCCCCCATGTTATTTCAAATCTCTTTTTCTTTTTGTTGATGTTGTCCACTTTCACTTTCAAGTTCAAGTTGAAGTTCTGATTCGTTGATTCTTCCTTCTTATTTCAGAATGGCAGACAACATACTTGCTCATAAAAGGTTTGTATCAAGTTCTTCAAATTCTGTTGCTAGTTTAGATTGTGAAAATACATCTGAGTTTGTAAGTGAAGTTGGAAGTAGTAAATCTGAAATGATGCCATACGTTGGCCAATTATTTTCTAAGTTGGAAGAAGTTGAATTTTTTTTACAGGTCGTATTATAAGACCCCAACTTTTATGAATAAAGATTAATTTTTTCGAAATATCTTTTTGAATAATAAGGTGTGGATTTGATATAATGTTTTAATTGTGGGTAATATTTGCAAATTTTGCAAAGTAAGCAAGTTGTCATAAAATATTCGATTGATCGGGGAATATTCGATTTATCAGGGAATATTCGTACGACGGCACAATCATTGGTGGACCCCACAATGGAATTACTGTCGGAGTGAGAAAACGATAAAAATATCTCTTTATAAAAATAACGACGAAAGTTTTACCGTTAACTGTTGAAATACCCGGTGATAAAAGTACAGTAATACGCATGGTAGCATAGTAGCACATGGTACTGTATAGTATCTTTAATTATTGATGCTTACGTGAAAAGTCACTCAGTTTTTGTGAAGTATTTGTTGTAAATTTGGCTTATTATATGGACCCCCACTTACCCATTTTTCAAAATCGTCAGGAGAAAGTTATCTCAGTTTTATTATATATATATATAATATCGGCCGGGAGAGGGGAAGCAACATGGGAACGGGTGGGAATTTTTATTATATATATATATATTATATAAGTTTTATTTTTTATGTAAAATAGAATATATTATATTTTATTTGATTGCATAGTGTTGCATAGTGTGTGCATAGTATAACATAGTAAAATCAAAAAATTTAAGCCGATTGCAGCACCCGTTAATTCATTACTGTTCACCTGTGATTTTCTAAATTCAAATAGTATCCTGCCATTCTCCTATAAATAGGATGCTTAGTTTAGAAATAAAAATCACACCAGAATCAGAAATTTTTCTTCTATAATATTAAGTGTATTTCTTTTGAGTTTAAGGAAGCTTTGAGCGTAGAAAATAGTATAACTTTTCTTCAAGAATATTCCCGCCCTACCAGTCAGAAGTACTTTCCTTTTAAGGTAAGAGATATTATTTTTGTTCAATATTCGTATGAAATAATATTTTCTTCCATAATCTGTAGTATATAAGTAATATTATTTCGTTTCAGATTCCAAATTCTACACTCATTTTGTTAAATATTGCTTCTATATACTCCTTCAAATTAGTAGAATATCCTTGAAATTTAAGCTTCATCTAGTATCTTTTCACGGAAATATCATTCTGAACATTCTTGATAATTTTTAATCTTTTCATGCCGGGGTACTATTCACGGGGTACTATTCCCGTAGTATTATTCACGGGGTACTATTCACTCGGGTACTATTCATGACAAAAAATTGTTTTTTTTGTCCAAATTAGTTTTGATACAATATTATTCTGGAATTTTACTCCACAAAGCAGTATCATGTTGACAATTTGGACATTATTGAATTCTGGATAAATTGATTTATAAATCTTTAAAATTTATCGCTGCTCTCATTTAATTGAATTCTTATATTATTGTCATCATCTTCATGCTTATATTGTGATGGAAGTCTTTATTGGCCCGTAGTGCATTGATGGACAGTTGTTGGTATGATTATGACCAGGAATTATGTATCGGTATAATCATTATCTGTAATGTTACAAATGATGTGGTAAAAGTTCTCATTGGCCCGTAATGCATTGATGGACAGTTGTTGACATGATCATGACCATTGGTGATAATAACGAATATCATTGGCCCGTAGTGCATCGATAATTCATGGATGTGATACTAACGAATATCCTTGACCCGTAGTGCATGGATAATTCGATGATGTGGATTATTGAGCTATATTACAGCGATAAAATATTGATGATGAACTTTTAAATCATAGAAGATAGTAGATATCATGCTCTACTTGACTCTTCTAATGGATTGCTTGTTCCACTACAGTTAAACTTGATGTTTATTATATTCTATCAGTTTTTATACTATTGAAGGCTAACAATAAATTATTCTGCATTATCTTAGTCATAATATTCTTTACTGGGCTAGTTGAGCTCACCCTTTTGCTTTCATTGTTCTCTTCAGGAAATGAAAATATAGTTAGGACTAGTCGGGGAACGGAGTGATGGTCCGAGATGGTGGCTATAGTAGTCCTCACTATTCTATGAAATAGTGTGATAATAAATGTAATGAGGACTCCATTTGAGTTTGGGTATTGTCTACGAGACAATATTCGTGTTAAAACTCTCAGCTATATTTTGTCGTATTTAACACGACAGTTGTATAAATAAGTTTGTATTTGAATTTTGTACCATGTATTTGGCGACTCAGAATGGGTTGTGTATACCTATTTTGGGGGCGTCACAGTTGGTATCAAAGCTTAGGGATATAATCCATGGCTGAGATGTGAGACTATAACTAGGAGGGGAGAGACGGGTAAATCCTTCGCTAGTATGACCTACCTAAGCTTATTTATTTTTTAATTGGTCGGTCAGAATATAGGGATAATATGTGGCATGTCAATTAACCCTTCGCTAGTATGACCTACCTAAGTGTTTGAAAATGACATCTGAAAATGTTGAGATAAGCAATGGAGCACATGAGACCGTTGAGTCACCGATGATCAATAACCAGGATAATGTGCATCAGGAAGGCAATAATCCTCAGGTGAACAACAACACTGACCAAATGATGAACGATGGGATGTTCAGAAGCTTTCTGAAATTCATACAATAATAGGCGAGAGAGACTCATGTTCAAAATACAAGTGGAAACACTGACAACTCACGGCTGGTCACCGCTAAGTTGTTCAAGGAGCTGGGACCACCGGAGTTTTTGAGAAAGCCAGAACCATTTAAGGCAGAGACGTGGATAAAGCAAATCACCAAGATATTTGATGTCTTAGGATGCTTTGAGGAGCAAAAAGTTCCCTTTGCCAGCTTCATGTTGCGAGGAGAGGCAGATTATTGGTGGAAATCTGTAAAGCGTACTCAACCTGCTACACTAAAGATGTATTGGGAGAAGTTCCAAGAATTATTCAACGATAAGTACTTTCTTGAAAGTATTCGTCACATGAAGGAGGTGGAGTTCATCAAGCTGGAGCAAAATAATATGACAGTGTCGCAATACGAGGCTAAGTTTGTCGAGTTGTCTCGGTTTGCATCCCATTTGGTTGATAATGAGGAGATAATGACGTGAATGTTTCTGCGAGGTGTGAAACCCGAAATACATCAATACCTCATTTCTCACAAATTTTGATTGTATTCAGATGTTGTGAATAGGGCTCGGTTATTGGAGCGCGATAATGAGTCAACCCAACCAAGAGAGAGCAGCCGATAAAACGATAATACCAGTGGTAGCAGTCATCAAGCGGTGACAACAAACGTAGAGGAAATCAACATGCCAGAATTGGTAACCACTTCGATGGTAATCCTGGCCAAGATAATAGAAGTGGAAATTTTAAGAAGAGGAGATTCAATAATGATGGAAAGACATCGTATGCTACAAATACGCATAGGAAAGACATATCAGTCCAAACTGTACGCAGCAACCCAAAGTGTGATACAATTGTAGAAAGGAATATCATTTATGTAAGACCCCGAATTTTATGAAATAAAAGTATACAATTTTTCTATTTAGTAAATAGTTAAATTGATAAAAAGTTAAAGTTAAGGGTGATATGTGAAATTTTTTCAAAATAAGCAAGTGGTTATAAAATATTCATTATTTTCGGGGAATATTCGTTTGGTCGTGGAATATTCTTGCTGTCGGAGAATATTCGCATTTTTGCCGTGACCGATTAATGGGCCCCATAATGTAAGAATAAGCTTCGGATGAAGAAAGCGACAAATTTGAGTTTTTATAAATAATCTACAGTAGTTGTTGCCGTTAACATTGTTGGAATACCCGGTGGTTAAAATAAAGTAATACGCGTGGCTGCACAGTAGCACACGTTATTGCACAATATTTTTGGAATTATTGATTCTTACGTAAGAAGACACTACTCAATAATTGTTACAGTAATTACTATTCAATATTTTATTTTATTGGTTAAATAATTGCTGCGTTGATATTTTATATTATTGTTGTTTCAATAATTGTCATTGCACAGTATTTTCCATTATCGGATCAATAATTCATATTATTTGAATAATATTATGAGATAACATTATTGACAATGTCTAGAAAGTTCTGTCAAGGAGAGGTTTGGTCACCTAATTGCGCGCCAGTAAGGAGAAATCCTTATTGGAATGCCCCCTCTTTCCTGGGAACTACCTAGTTGTCATAATTGTGATTCTGTAATATTATTTGTGAACAATTAATTATTGATTTATATGATAAGGAAATATTTATTTGATGCAGATATAAATGATGGATTTATTTATGTGGTTATAAATGAAGGAATTAATGTTGAGGTGTTTTATCAGTATTTTATCGGATTGGAGGTATTAAAAAATCAAATCGGTGTTCTTAAAACCCTATTGCGTGAGTTATAATTTTAATCCAACCGTTGGACCATTGTGATTTTTGGATATGTTTTACATATATAAGTTGAGTATATATGTCCACAAATTTTGAACCGAATTAAAATGCGTATAATTTGTTATGAATTTTAAGAGTGGTGATTAGTAAATTAGGTTTATAAATGATTTTGGTGGAAAATTCTAGAATTGAGTGGGCCCCACTTGTGGTTGGTGAAAAAATGTGTTAAATTTTATTTCAAATGTGGTGGGTGGCAATAGTAGCAGATAAAGCTATCGTGCAGTAGCAGTCAAGTCTGCTTGACGTCTTAACATTTTCCTATAAATAGAGGCTAAATTAGAATTGAAAATCACACCGAAACATAAGCTTTCTCTCTTTCTCTCTATATTATCGAGTGTATTTTGTGAGTATTTAGATACTTTGTGAGTTTCTATTTATCGATTGCAAGTTTCCTTGACCTTATCTATACCGATATTCCAATCGAAATCTTGCTGCTTTTTGAGGTAAGTGGATTTTAAGGGTTGTTATGTTTTTCAGTTTCGTAATTTTTCTGACCTTCAAAAATTCTGGAAAAATTTGAAATGATAATTTGATGAGTTTTCTAGATTGGGTCCAAAAATGGCGATTTTTGGATGTATAGATTATGAGTTATGAATTTTGTGGGAAAAAGACTATTTTAAAAGTAAACATTTATAACTACTTGTGGTTAACTCCAAAATTGGTGAAATTGTTATTGGGAGTACATGTATATGATAGAAGTATACTCTGTAAATGTCGGAATTTTTGGACTAAAGTACAGTTTCTGATAAATGTCTAAATATTCGGCTGTTTTGGCCATATAAAAAATAGTAAATGAATTTTAAAAATTCTGAGAAAAATATATGTTCAATATGGAACTATATTCTGCTAAATCCCATAAAAGAAATATTTTTGGGACTGATTTGATATTTTTCATGAAAATGGAATAGCTATGAGTAAATGAATTAAATATGTTATGTGAAGTAAAAGTAAGAAAATTAGAAAATAGAATTTTAAGGCTTGAGAATCCTATATGTGGTATATGCAGATTTTTGATGAAGGTTTTTATTATTGGTGATGAAATCTTATGAGTTTGGCATTTTAGGATGATTAAATGCATTATTTAGTAAAGTGTAAATAATTAAAATAAATTATTTATAAGTTTAAGAAATGTTATTCTTTCAATATCATTATACCGAAATATTGGTATGGATTTTATTGTGGAATTTCTACCTTTTTCATGTCGGGGGTTACTATTCATGAATTACTATTCATGAGTTACTATTCACGAGTTACTATTCACGGGGTACTATTCACGAAAAAATTGGTTTCTTTTTCTGACCAAATTATCGTTGATTTATCTTACTCTTGAAATTAAATCCATGTTTTGATGACATTGTTTTTATTATAATATATAACATTTTTATAATTCTGGTGAAGAAATTTCTCTTTGACATGAGTGTAAAGATGGGTAGATTATTGGTATGATCATAACTATGGGTTCTCTTTGGCCCGTAGTGCAAAGATGAACTGTTGTTGAATATCTTTGGCCCGTAGTGCAAAGATGAACTGTTGTTGAATATCTTTGGCCTGTAGTGCAAAGATGAACTGTTGATGAATATCTTTGGCCCATAGTGCAAAGATGAATTTATTAGTATGATTATGAACAGGAACTGTGATTTGGTATAACCATGATCTTATTGTGGAATTTGTACCTTTTTCATGTCGGGGTTACTATTCATGAGTTACTATTCACGAGTTACTATTCACGACAAAATTATTTTCTTTTTCTGACCAAATTATCGTTGATTTATGAATCTTACTCTTGAAATTAAATCCATGTTTTGATGACATTGTTTTTATTATAATATATAACATTTTTATAATTCTGGTGAAGAAATTTCTCTTTGACTTGAGTGTAAAGATGGGTAGATTATTGGTATGATCATAACTATGGGTTCTCTTTGGCCCGTAATGCAAAGATGAACTGTTGTTGAATATCTTTGGCCCGTAGTGCAAAGATGAACTGTTGTTGAATATCTTTGGCCCGGTGCAAAGATGAACTGTTGTTGAATATCTTTGGCCCGTAGTGCAAAGATGAACTATTGATGAATATCTTTGGCCCGTAGTGCAAAGATGAATTTATTAGTATGATTATGAACATGAACTGTGATTTGGTATAACCATGATCTTTAATGTTTCAGGTAAAGACAGGTGATGAAAATTATCTTTGTCCTGGGTACGAAGAGGAATTTAGAACCATAATTATGATTATGAGTTATTCACATGATTGTGAACATGAACTGTTGATTGATGTTACAGGGATAAAACATTGTTGGTGGACTTTTAACCTGGAGAAGATAATAGACTTTATGGTCTATTTGACTCTTCTAATGGATTTCTCGTTCCGCTGCAACTATGGTTGAAATTTTTTATCATCTACCATATGTTCTAAATCTACGATTTATTCTTTGTTGAAGGCTATTGATAATTTATTTATCTTTAGTAATGATATTCTTTATTGGGCTAGTTGAGCTCACCCTTTTGCTTCACAATTCCTTTCGTGTAATAAGAGTGTATTTGGGGTGTAGCGGGGTAACAAGGAATAGAACGGTGGTCTCTAGTTGTGGAGTTCTCCCTAAACAGTATAAAAAAGTGTGTTGTATTTTATACATCATTTAGTAGTTATATTTGGTGAATCAAATAGGGTGAGGCGAACCTAACGTTGAAAGGGTGTTTGGCCACTATCATACAAGATGTCTAATGACATATAACCTCATGTCATCATAAGATAGGGTTGTACACATCCACTTACTAAGTATATCTACGAGCCCTACCTATATAATCTTGGTGTTTGGTTGAAGTATAACTCTCAATTAGAGACAGTGGAGATAATGATATGTAAGGAGAAGACTCACCATTGGAAAGAATATGATAGTAATCTTCTCGTTTTTCTTTGAGGTCTATTGGGTCAACCAAGGATAATTCTGTGGGCATATGATATCTATCATAAACTAGACGCATGGTCTCCCATGTACGAAGGTTTCCTTGAGCACTTCCCAAAGATTCTAATTTCTAAAACAGTTTTTGACTATACCTTTATGTAAGGTGCCATTATGACGTGCTATCCAAGGTTGGGATGAGAGCCACAGTTGGTATATATATTTGTATCAAAACTCACAGCATAGGTGTTGTTGTATTTTGCACGACAATGGTTGTAATAAAGTTGTAGTTGTTTTATGTACCATATATTTGGCGACTCAGAATAGGTTAGGTGGAATGGACCTATTTTGGGGCTGTCACAATTTAGCTATATTTTTTCATGCAGCGAAGTCAAGTCCAGCTGGGACGGTGGCACCAAAGGCTGTCCCAGACATGTCAAAACCGGTAGTTCAAAGAAAAGCGTTTGTCACGACCTCCCTAAAATCGAGGAACCCGAATGAAGTTATCACGGGTAAGCTAATCATAAACTCTTGCGAAGTCTATACATTATTTGATACCGGTTCTACCCATTCTTTTATTTCACCTACTTGCGCTCAACGTTTAAATTTGACTCCAGAGAAATTAGACTTTGACTTATCTGTTGAAACTTCGTTGGGAGAAACCTTCTTACATCCACTGTTTATAAGTCTTATTTAATTCAAATCGATACCCTCACATTACCTATTGATCTCATCACTTTGAAAATACTTGCATTTGATGTGATTTTTGGGATTGATTGGTTAACTACTCATCATGCTGAAATTGATTGTTTTCGTAAGGTTGTTAGCTTTCATATTCCTAACCAACCAATTATGCGAATTCAAGCAACTAAACCACTAAAGTCAATCACTTTCATATCAAGCCATAAAGCTATTCGTTTATTAGAAAATGGATGTCAAGCTTTCTTAGCCCATGTCACAGATTTAAACAAAAATACATCAGATTTGAATGATATTTCTATTGTTAATAAATTTCCTGACGTATTTCCTGAAAAACTTCTTGGCCTACCCCTAGAGCATATAATCGAATTTTGTCTCGACCTTGAACCCGGTACAAAACCCATTTCCAAAGCCCCATATCGAATGACTCCTATTGAACTTCACGAGTTAACATCAGTTTTATGCCAGGGTACTATTCACGGGGTACTATTTACTCAGGTACTATTCACCCGGCGTACTATTCATGACAAAAAATTAATTTCTTTTATGTCCAAACTATTTTTGATACAATATAATTCTTAAATTTTACTCCACAAAGCAGTTTCATGTTCACAATTTGGACATTATTGAATTCTGGATAAATTGATTTATAAATCTTTAAAATTTGTCTTTGCTCTCATTTAATTGAATTCGTATATCATTGTCATCATCCTCATGCATATATTGTGATGAAAGTCCTCATTGGCCCATAGTGCATTGTTGGACAGTTGTTGGTATGATTATGACTAGGAATTATGTATCGGTATAATCATGACATGTAATGTTACAAATGATGTGGTCAAAGTCCTCATTGGCTCGTATTGAATTGATGGACAATTATTGGCATGATCATGACCATTGGTAATAATAACAAATATCCTTGGCCCGTAGTGTATGGATAATTCGTGGATGTGATACTAACGAATATCCTTGGCCTGTAGTGCATGGATAATTCAATTATGTGGATTACTGAGCTGTGTTACATCGATAAAATATTGATGATAAACTTTTAAATCATAGAAGATAGTAGATATCATGCTCTACTTGACTCTTCTAATGGATTGCTTGTTTCGCTGCAGTTAAACTTGATGTTTATTGTATTCTATCAGTTTTTATACTGTTAAAGGCTAACGATAAATTATTCTTGCATTATCTTAGTCATAATATTCTTTACTGGGCTAGTTGAGCTCACCCTTTTGCTTTTATAGTTCCCTTCAGGAAATAAAAATATAACTGGGACTAGTCAGGGAACGGAGTGATGGTCCGAAATGGTGGCTATAGTAGTCCTCACTATTCTGTGAAATAGAGTGATAATAAATGTAATGAGGACTCCATTTGAGTTTGGATATTGTCTACGAGATAATATTCGCGTTAAAACTCTCAGCTATGTTTTGACGTATTTTACACGACATTTGTATAATTAAGTTTGTATTTGAATTTTGTACCATGTATTTAGCGACTCAGAATGGGTTGTGTATACCTATTTTGGGGGCATCACACGTATGCTAAAAAATGGTTTTGAGATTAGAATTGCAACTAGTCATAAATATCATCACCCATCTTGAGTCGACCGGATACATGATGCAAATTCAAATACAACTAATAATAATATACAAGTACATGGTATGTCTGTGTACAATACGACAAAACATAATCTGTGAGTTTGAATACATATATTTTCTACTAGAGAGTATACAAACTCAAAAGGAGTCCTCATTACAATTATTATCACACTATTTCACAGAATAGTGAGGACTACTAATGCACCATCTAGGACCATCACTCAGTTCCCAGGCTCGTTCGACTATATTCTCATTTCTGAAGAGAAACGGTGAAAGAAAGGGTGAGCTCAACTAGCCCGATGAAATATTATGACTAAGATAATGCGAGAATAAATTATCATTAGCCTTAAGCGAGTGTTAAAGCGATACAATATAACAAACATCAAGTTTAGCTGCGGTGGAACAAGCGATCCATTAAAAAGTCAAGTAGAGAATAAAATCTACTATCTTTTATGATTTAAAGGTTTTCATCACTTTTATCATTTGGGACTCGACAATAAATAATCCACATCATCGAATCACCCACACTTGCTCTGACCGAGGATATTCTTTAGTATCACGACCACAATTATCCATGCACTACGGGCCGAGAATATTTGTGTATTCATTAATGGTCATGATCATGCCAACAAGCTGTCCATCGATGCACTACGGGCCAATGAGGACTTTTACCACATCATTTGTAACATTACGGTCATGATTACACGAATAATCCACTGGTCATAATCATACCAAGTCCATCCATCATCACTTCTGAGGCCACAGATGACTTCAAAAAAAATATAAATATGAGGATGATGACAATGATATAAGAATTCAATAAAACAAGTTCAAGAATTAATTTGTCCGAGAACTAATAACGTCAAATTGTCGACATGATCTTTGCTTTTGTAGAGTAAAATTCAAGAATGCTCGGAAGAATATTTCCATGAAAAGATCTTTGGATGAAGCGCAATTATCGAGGATATTCCACTAATTTCATGGAGTATAGAAGTCAAAACTTTAACTTATTTGAGTATAATAAAGAATGGAATAACAAAAGAAATCACCATGCATGCGGTACTTGCATGAGCGAGGTTATTCAACGAGAATACTAAATAACGGAACGGTCGGCGAAATTACATGCAAGCGAGGATGTTCAGCGAGAATAATAAAGAATGGAATAACAACGAAGAAATCACCATGCATGCGGTACTTGCGCATAGGCGAGTTATTCAACGAGAATACTAATAAGGGCGGAATCGGTCAAAGGCGTAAAAAAGCGCATGCAGACGAGGATATTCAGCAGAATAATAATAAAAAAGCGGAACCCGGTCGGCGTAAAAAGCACAGACAGGATATTCAACGAGAATAATAAAAAGGCGGAATCGGGTCGGCGTAAAAGCGCCTGAGACAGGATAT